>JARUPO010000004.1:1800000-2109680 GCA_039700045.1 Malbranchea zuffiana
CGACCTGAGCGAGGTATGCAAGCGGCGTATATGACTGCGACGCCAAGCGCGAGAGACGAAAGTCCTACCGACGTATACAGAGACGCTCTGTACCCCCGTAGAGCCTGGTTCCCATCCGGATTTACCTGAACCTCCACGGTACCGGCAATACCAAGTCCAATTGCGATTGAGTAGTTTATCACTGTGTTCACCAACGATGCGGATACACCCTGGTGCTCTACTCGGACAGCGTTGCTCAGTACTGTCACCGAAGCGGGGAACGAGATATCCATCCTATCTAGTCAGCTTATGGCAAGACTGGCTTATACACTGAGTGACTCACCCCCATGCCATCACAACGAACGACCAAAAGGTATTGAACCAATAACTCTGGTTTACCGGTGCGGTCGCTTGTAAAACGCTACCTGCAAAAAAGGCGAAGCATGCAATAGCCATGAGCCAACCGGTGGGGACCGTTGCCATCAGATATGGTGTTGCCATTGCTGCTAAGATTCCTGACAGAGCGCCTGGCGCAAACTGCGCTGCTGATTCGAGAGCGGTTACGTGCCGAAAATGCTGGATAAATTGGAACAGATAATAGAACCAGACTCCAAAGCTGCTCCACCCAAGTCCAGTTGTCACCAACACTGCTGCCACATGCCGGTTGAAAAGGGACATGTCTAACAGAGGAACCGGTGCCCTTCGCTCCTGGAGGACAAACAAAACAACGAAGACGAATCCGAGTATCAGCAAGACATAGACATATGGCGTTGACCAACCGTCAATTGGCGCCTGGTTCCACGAGATATTTAGGAACAGCAACCCCGCAACTCCAAGCACGGAACCGAGCCAATCGAACGACTTCTGAGTACACTTGTGAATATCCTGCGGAATCACATAGTATCCCGCTGCAGAGACGATGAAACAGCCAACAGCGAACGCCCACACTGCCCAGGGCCACCAGAGATACATAGCGAAGGCGGATCCAACCGCCCCAGCTACCGAACAACCCAGAGGGGCGGCCATAGCGAACAGGGAGAGGATTACGTTCTTCTTTTTCCCCGGCGAATAAGTGCAACCTATGACGGCAATAGCGTTCGGCAAGATGAATGCCGGCCCTATTCCCTGAAATACACGTGCAGCATCGAAAAATGAGGCAGAGCCAGTCAGAGCACTACATCCTGCAACGATGGACCATACCCCGAACCAGACCCAGCCCAAGAGGAGGAGATTCCTTGAGCCGTACCGATCACCCAACTTGCCAGCGATGAGAATGAAGGTGCCCACGGTCAGCGTGTATGCCGCAACGTGCCATGTGGCCACCGTGGCCTGGCGTTCGGGATCCCGACCAAAGGTCCTCGCGACGATATGGAGAGGCAGGAGGATGTATCCCAAAGCGCCCTGGACGAAGAACTGCGAGGAACAGAGCACTGTGATGAGGAGCCATTCCTTTACTCCAGATGGAGCTTGTTGATATTCTCTCTCATCCGCTGGAAGAGGAGTTGGGTTATTCCTGCCACCAGATTCAATCCTTGCAGTACCGTCCATGGTACGAATCGATTAGGGAAAAGCGAGATAGGACTGATTAATAATTCTCTCTATTCAGATATACAGAACTTCCCAAGCAAGTTGACGGATGCAGAGGAGATTGAAGCACGAGGAAGAACATGACTGCCAAAGTCCATAATAAATATGTTTACTATTCCAGACCATACTATATTCCATCAGCGTCATGTCCTTACAAATTGCTATAACCGTCTTCAAAATCAGGGCTGGAACCCGAAGCAGACAGGGGGGACCAATGACCAAGTTGGGTTTAGCGCGATGCGAGATATCAAACTGTCAGCTAACTGTTTGCTTCTTCTCTGCCTCCAAAGCTTTCCAATAACAGTCTTCGGCTTTGCATCAAGCTTCTTGGAAAGGAGATGTTGAAGGATTTCAACCACTGAAAGTAGCATTGCGGGCTGATCTCGGTGGAGCCGCCTCCTCGATACATGAATACGAACCCAGGTCACGTCTGCCATGACGCTGCGGCAGCGGGTAAAGCCTCCAAGAATTCGCCTTCGGGGTGATGTCGTTTTCATGGAAAATCTTATCGGGCATCACGGTGCAATCGGCGAGAACAACTTATAACTGAGGAACCCCAAGTGAGATCTCAGCTACAGACGCAAGCTGCGGGAACAAACAAACAGTTGAGCCTGAGCTTCTCCGGGAGAAGAAGAATCAGAAGAATGGCTTCAGCGTCTCTCCCCAATACTATTGAGTGTGGAAGAGAGATCGCAGACCGAAAAGGTCCTTATATGCTGGAAGAGCTGCTCTTCTCCCATGTCTATAACTTTCTTATAGAGAGCAGGTTCTTGTTCACCCTTCCGAGGCTCATAATAGCACTTTACCCGATTGGGTGGTTCCGTGGTTTTTCCGTCCCCGAAAAAAAAGTCTCCCCCTTTTCTCTTCCATCTCCGCGATATTTGCACCTTAAACTGAGCCTTCGTCATTTGAGCATGCTGAGCGCGTTGAACAGGAGTGGCTGCAGCAGTTGCAGCAGCACCAGGGCAGGGTTTGTGCTTATGGAGGCCGTGGAAGGCGGAGCCTGGCACAGTACCAGTATTAGGAGTGCTTCTTGCAATTCTAATACTACAATTGCAAACTCAATTGCCCCATTGTTCAGCATGATATTCATGTTGAATATGGAGGGCGAGAGGATGATAAAATGGCTTACTGGGTGGTGAATTATGCAAGCCTGCTCTAAGTTAACTAACCAAGCGCATCGCAACAGCCCGAACACCGTGACCATGGACACTCCTTCTCAGACTCCTTCTCTTGAGGACCGGACCTGCTTCGAGGCCAACAGGAGCATCAACCACGGAAACCTCGCTGGGATATGGGTCGTATTCCCCTCTTTCTCTTCGCCCGCAATGCTTGATGACGATCAGATCATCTCTGGAACACATTTGCGTTACAATACCCACGCTATGGCCGCCGGGAAACGAGCCGAGTCCTTGCGCCAGTTACCTTTGCTGCATTTTGGATATTTTGGACCGTGGAATTCTCCGGTCTATGACATCCCTGACTCTTGTTTACCCGTTTTTCCAACTGCTCGTCCACCTGGTAGCTCAAGCTTCCCCGCCTTTTGCATGTGAGATGCAAGACGTCACGACCCTCTCTGGACTTGGAAAAGATGAACGTAAATTGGTCGTGGGACCCCGGCGAATTGTCGACTTATTCCTTCATCCAAAACACACATCTTCATCAAGCAAGCAAGTTTCTATTTGTACCTCTCTTCGGCCTCTCTGCCGTTGCTCGACTTCGCCTTGCTGAACAGCCATCATGATGAACTCATTGTTGATAATGCTAGCGGGCATGCTCGCCTACATCCTGCCAGCCCTTGCTTTAAATAATACCAATGGGACACAACCGTCAAACCCATTGCAGATATACCGAATCTCGGCGAACAACATCACCGCCAGTTTCATTCCATATGGCGCCCGCCTGACATCCCTCCTCGTCCCTGACCGTGATGGACAAACGCAGGATATCGTCGTTGGATTCGATGATCCCGCGCTGTACGTGAATAACACAGTCAAGAAAAATTCGTACATCGGGCCAGTTGTAGGCCGCTACGCAAATAGGATCAAGAACGGCACATTCCAACTGGACGGCACCACGTACAATATCCCGCGGAACGAGAAGAACATGTCCGCTCTTCATGGGGGGACTGCCGGGTATGATCACCAGAACTGGACAGTCACTGCCCATTCCAAGGACTCCATCACATTCAGCCTCTTCGACAGTGGTCTTAACGGCTTCCCTGGCGATGTCCTCACTCACGCTACTTATAGCGTCAACTCGTCCTGGTCCCCGAATAACCCCAAGCCGCTGACACAGCTCACGACCAGGACTGTATCGCTTGCTCTGACCAAGAAGACTCCAATAATGCTATCCAACCACATTTATTGGAATCTGAATGCGTTCAAGAAGCGGACTGTCCTTGAGGACACCTACCTAGGCCTGCCACTGTCGAAAAGATATATCCAGGTTGACCCAATCCTGATCCCAACCGGTAAAATTGGAAACGTCAAGGACTCGAACAACGGCACACTTGACTTCACCAAGCCAAAACTCGTCGGCCAAGACGTCGAATCGGCCGCCGGTGTGTGTGGCGGAAACTGTACCGGGTACGACAACTGCTTCCTGATCGACCGCCCGACAAACACTTCCGCCTGGTCGTCCTCTCCTGACAGCATGGTGCTTGCCCTGAACATGACATCCGTCACCACAGGCATTAACATGCTCATGTCAACCAACCAGAGAGCGGTGCAGATTTATACCTGCACTGGTCAGACTGGAAGCTGGGGTGTCAAACCGTCCCAGATCAAGCGGAATGAGGCAAGCGGAAATGGCACGGCTCCTGTGAGGAATGTTGAGCAGTTTGGCTGCGTCGTCATCGAGCCGCAAGGCTGGATCGACGGAATCAACAATCCTCAATGGGGACAGATTCCCTACCAGGTGTACTCGCCAGAAACTGGGCCGAATGTCAATTGGGCCACGTACGTTTTTGGGACGGATTAGAGGATCTGTGGGTTGGATGGTGGCGTTTTGGATATGTATATGATGCGGCGTTCTTTTGTATTATACCCTCAAATGTTTAAATGTGATATCCAATTATACGAGTAATGAAATCCTAACGATTATCTCAGAGAATTAGCTCTATTATGATCCCACCAGACACAGTTGCTGTGGTTCTATTCTGCCTAAACTTCACGCAATCTTTATTCTTCTTGCAAGCTGTTCTATGTTTTGCCGGCTGATATTAAGCCAGTCAATAGAACACTTCCCAATAAGAGATCCAAGAACGATGCAAGAACCATAGGGAGGATTGAATATGGGGCCAACGCTTATCTAGATGTCTTCGCCCCCACACAATGCAAACAACTCGGCTTATTAGGTTGATTAACAACACTCTCCGTCATCCAACGCATATTATTTAAGGAAGCTCGCTGGCTTTGCTTGCTAACAGTCGTCCCATCTCATCCGAATGATGCCTGTTGCTTCGTCAAGTCAAAAGGGTACCTCAACAAGATTCGAGGGTGTATAGGCATTGCAGGTTCTGTTCGGAGAAGGAAAACATTTCGTTCCATTCTCGAGAGGTCGGAAGACCTCTAAATCGTCTGTGTGTGGTCAGTATAAGTATAAGGCGAAAGAAGAGGATGAGAAAATCAACGTACGAGTCCGATGATTCGTTCCCCTTTTCCCGCAGCGAGTGCTTCACTTCTGCGATCCGTTCGATTTCCTGATGATGGAACGAGACGAATTTGGCGAGGAGATTCCTCGCGTTCTTAACGCCCTGGATGCGCGCGTCTAGGCATTCTGACGTACTTTTCAGGTGCGATTGGTGCGCGAGGTCGGAATGGGTATATGCCAACTGTTCAATCGTGGTGTTGTAATCGTCTACTTCGCGCTTGATCCGTTCCAGCTGGCTGATATGATAGTTTAACAGGCCCTCGAGCTTGATCTGTTCCTTGGGCAGCTCGTCGCGGAACGATGGCGGGTTGGGGGTGGGGTCTGCAGAGGAGAATATGTCTTTGAACAGGAATTGGTTTGCGGTCTTTGTTGTTCTTGAGCTGATTGAGGAGGTGTCGGGATTGGACTTGGGGCGAAGCAGGTCGCCGGCGGATGCGCGTCGGCGGATATTAGGTGGAGGTGAGAGCTTCTCGTAGGGAGCGTCTTGGCCTGAGGTTGTGCGGAGTCGCTGAAGGAAGGAACTGACTCTGTTCCATTTCATTGTGCTGCTCGGAGATGTATGATGTGGAGAGTGCAAAGGGGACGAGTCCAGGATATTTAGAGAGGAAGGAAGTAAAAGAAAGATACTATAGGTGAAAATCTTCACTCGCTTAAACAGTGAAGATAACAAAGTGAGTGTTTTGGGAGGAAATTCCCGAGCCAGCCAGTAGGATGAATGCTTCTTGTTAGAATTCATTCTACAAAGACTTCTGGTGGCAAGAGGAAACTTTTTGTTCAGCTCTCAAAGATGGATTTTCAGCAAGCTTCTCCCGTGAATCCCCAGCAAATGGAAGGAGATACTTGATATATGTGTTACAGCTTGCTCAAACCACCTTCAGCTTGCTTGTCACAGCAAGCCATATAATTGCAAGTTGGGTGAACACAACCAACAAATGGACCCAAGCCAAAAGAATACCTTCACGCCAGTTATTCATCAGGCTTTCAGCACATAGATGGGTAATTCGACAGCCCAACGTAGCCGAAGACCTGCTAAAAAGGCGCAAGAACCTACCCCCATTCGCCCAGTGTCCAGCTAGATCTTTCTCCACTGGACCGGGCCATACCAGGGCCATATCCTGAGCGTCGTTCAATCGAAGGGCCCGAATCATGATCACGGCTGGCGCCTGCAAGACCATGTTGTAGGAACTTTTCTCGTTCAACCTCCACCACGCCTCGCACCTTGAGACTCGCCAGCAGACTACCTCCCGCCCAAGCTCCTAAAGAACTTATCTCTCGAAGGGTTCCTTGAACGGGTTGTTGTTTCGAACCTTTCCTGTTATTCTCGAACCTTTCATCGATGAAATTGGACTCTGGCTCCTTTGAGGAGGGATCTGTCGCACTCTGGGGGTTGGCATTGTTGGTTTCAAGCTGGCGTTGGCTTTCTTGCTTGTCGACAATCTTTCCGCTCGCCAAACGCCATTTGCGCTTCTGAATAATCGAGTCAACGTCTTCCATAATTCTTTGCCTCAGCCCGGGAATTTTTGTGCCGCCACCCGTGAATATAATTCTTGACATGAGGGTTCCACGTAAATCGGGTGAGAGTCCGAGAAGAGAGTTATAAACGAGAGCGTCTAATGGTGTCTCCTCGTCATCCCAATGCCCTTCATCTCCTCTCAAGAACAGTGCTTCCTCTATCGGGTCCGAAAACTTGGCGAACGGGACATCCATATACATCGTATCCTTCCCTATAGGCAAAGGTAATGATATATTGGCATCAGACGGTAAGGCGTCTGTGCTGCCATCCTCGCTGCCAGAAGACCCCTGATCGGCTTCGTCTTCTGAGCTTTCAGTGTTGGGCGATGATAAACCATTCGTTCGTGTCCTGCACCAGGCCAATCTCGTAAGAATTTCCTCGCAAGTTTCAAAGTCGACGGATACTGTATTTTCACCCTCTGTGAACTTTGTAGAACCATGTTCCTGAATAAGCTTGGTAAGAAGCCTTCCCGTGCGCTGGAGCGCGAATCTCATCCCGCGAGTACTTCTGCGAGAGCAGATCTCTCTATATTCATACAAGCCAGTGACTGTCGTTTCCTCCCAACCGATATCAACGACGAGTGCCGACCTAACCCCTGCAGCCACAGCGGCCATCGCAGCACTCGGGAGAAGGGTGATACCGGGGTACCGCCAACGATGAAATATAGTAGACAGAAGGGACGATAACAGCGCGTGTGGCACAATTGACGGCAACACGAGGACTAATCGCGATGAGCCCGCTTCAGTGAGAAGATACTTGTTGTATATGTCACGGATACATCGTTCAATCCTGTCTTCGAATAGCCCAAGGTCGAAATCTCGAATATCCGCCCTCCACAGCTCGTGAATCTTCGACCAATTTTCAGTCTTCACCAACGGTATATCCGTATCTGTTCCGCCCTCCTGCTCACTCTTTATCCATCCCCTATAGTCACCCACTCGTCTCCCTTCCTCCCGGCCAAACCCAACGACACAGGTGGGCGAGCTATGACCTTCGAAGCCCGCTCTCACCCATCTTGAGCCAATTTCCAAAATCACGGCATCTTCCTCGTTTCGAAACGAAGATCCGGTGGACGAAGGGTTCGTGAATGGAGAAAACGGTTGGCGTTGATGTTGCGGGGTATGGGGAGAAGCAGGACCACCAGCTCGAGATTGCCGAAGGCTTGTGCGCATCGCCGCACTGGAGCCCGGTGCACGTCGGTCAAGATTCGAAGTCGAAACAGCGGCCATCTTCGAACAGCCCGGCGCTTTCTGCCAATCGAGCTTGAAAGGTGCCCGAAGGAGCCTAATCCCTGTGGAAACAGATACAGTCAAAAAAGAAAGTACTTCACGCCATCTATCATAAGGTCATCTGAACTTCATGGCAATCCCCGAATTCCCGCCGACGCCTTGCAATGCGTTATCCGAGCGAGCTCTTGTGCTGGGTATGGCTGTCGTCTAAAAGCGGTCAGAACGGGCAGAATAGTTCACTAGCTGGCGTTGCCTGTCGCCGGGGTGAAGGAATGTTTGTAAACATCTAAGCAAACAACCAGATTCGAGCTCGCGGGGCCATGGGCCTTATGAGGTTCTATAACTGCAGCTTGACGGAATTTGAGGTCCTTTTATTTGAATGAATGGGGATCCCTGGGTGAGTATTATACACTACCAGTACCCAACTTGAGTGAGTGCTACTGACCGTGCACTTTCAGTCTTATTCAGGAGCTGGGCTCTGGAAACCGGGTAAGTCTCGCTAAATTATCGATTGACCATTTTAAGACGACACTCCGCCCGCTCCGTATCGCCGTCGATGTATCAATCTGGTTATTTCGAATTCAGGCCGCCCAAGGGGGAGCGAACCCCGAGATCAGAGCTCTTTTCTACCGGCTGGCTCGGCTAATTGCGTTACCCATACATCCGATATTTATCTTTGACGGCCCTGAAAGACCTGAGTACAAGCGAGGAAAACGCATAAACAGAGATGGAAGCGCAGGCGCTTATATCACCCGCCAGGCGAAGCGTCTCATTGAATTATTTCAACTTCCCTGGCATGATGCTCCTGGTGAAGCGGAGGCCGAGTGTGTAAACCTCCAAAGAGCTGATGTGGTGGATGCGGTTATGAGCGATGATGTCGATGCACTTATGTTTGGATCTGAGGCGACCTTCATGAACTTCTCGAAAGCGTCTTCGAAACAGTCCGGGGCCGCCACTCACGTGAATGCTTATTGGACAACATCGTATGATTCCGGTCCTGATCCAAACGTCTCTTTTGATACCGGAGGCATGGTCTTATTTGCGTTGCTCAGTGGAGGAGACTATCTTCCGGCAGGTGTCCCTAAATGTGGGCCTAAGTTGGCGGCAGAAATAGCTCGAGCAGGCTTCGGTGCAGACTTATTATCTGCAGCTAAGGGTAGTGCGGACAGCTTGGACTCCAAGCTAGACGAATGGAGAGACCGACTGCAGTATGAACTTGACACGAATGAGAGTGGATATTTCAAATCCAAGCACAAAGCTGTTCGGATCCCGGATAGTTTTCCCGATCTGGGGGTTTTATTTGATTACATCTATCCCGTTACTTCGTCAGCGCAGGCCATGGAGGAGATCAGAATATCAACGTCATGGGACCGGGACATCAATGTCAGCGCCCTCAGGGAGTTCGTCGCGGAAGAGTTTGGCTGGAAGTATTCCTCGGGAGCTGCTAAATTTATTCGGAAATTTATTTCCTCGCTCGTGTCCCATAGACTTCGCCTTCGTCGCCCATCCATCTTAAGGGAGATTAGGGCAAATCCCCTGACGAAAATCCGGATACGTGGTAAAAGAGAAAATATCGGGATGGACGGTTTATGGGAATACAAAGTAGAAGTCGTTCCGGCCAAAGTTATGGGCATCGATTTGGATGCAGAAAGCTGGCCTGCGTCTCAACCACAAAATTCACAGGAAGGGGGCGAGAGTGATTCGGACGATGCAGCGGGAGAGGGTGCTGCAACGACCAAGAGACGCACACCTGCCCCTTATGACCCATCAAAGCCACAGGCTATCTGGGTGCTTGAAGCGATAGCAGATCTTGCCATTCCTAACGACGTTGAAACCTGGAAAGTCGAACAGGTCAAAAAGTCGGCACCCAAATCAAAATCTCCAAAAAAACCAGGTCCAAAGCGGAGCACGCGAAAGGGGTTGGATCCCGACATGGCGTCCGGAGCAATCTTTCGATATGGGAAAATTACCAAAAAGCCTGCAACCCCGGGCAAGAATGCAGGAAGCCCCTCGCAGGAGCCGGTATCCCGCAAGCAGCAATCCGCTTTCAGCGAACGGACTACCGATACACAAACAACTATTGAGCAATGTGCCGCTTTTGGAGTTCGGAAAGAAGTCAGAAGGCGATCCAGATCTCTCAGTGTACAGACAGAGGATCCCGCATCCAGTGATATCGAAGCAGTAATGGCCCTTATTGAAGCAGGTAGACCACCACCTACACACTCTTCGCTCCCAGCCCAAAGAGCCAATTCTAACGCTATGAATCCTCTTGTCAGAGCCGTGGACGAGCTCGAAATAGGGATGAGATATATTCAAATTTCGTCTTCCCCGTCCGATAATCCTTGCGCGGAGAAAATGCGTCATAATACAAATATAGCTAATTTGACTGGGATCCCAGATTCGCCTACTGCCCGACACAGCCGATCACGACCTCGCCGGCGAGCGTCATCCCTCTCGTCACTGGGTGATTCCGATCTACCGTCAATCGACACTCTATTGCAGCGAGCAACTGGGCGCAAATCTCGGGGTGAGACGAAGAGCGATACCAGGCAAGCCTCAGCCATCCATCACCGCGCCGACAGCCCAACGCGCAGCAGACAACCCGTCAAGGCCAACAAAAACAGCCCTAAAAGGGAAACTTCTGAACCTCCTCCTACGAGCACAATCGAAATCCACGATGGCTATTGGTCCTATCAATCAACGATAGGAGAAGCAGAAGAAGATGTTGATGGGAAGATGAAATCCAAAGGAAAGACAGGCAAATCTAAACCCAAACGGCTTGGACGGGTCAGCATCTTGGATCTCACATGAACCATATCTAAAATGCCCTGGCGCCTTTGAATATACGGTGGCGGCCTGTTCTGCGGTTTCTCTAGGATCTATGCATCTGGACCCAAGTCTCAGGATATACTCGCACCACTATTAAACAGTAGAGGGCTATTTAGGTAATGGCTTTAAATTCTTCCATCGAACCACCTATCGTTATGTTGTACATATTTAGAATAGTCCGGAGATATTTTTGTCGTCTCAGTCCTAGCATATATTCATTTCTAAACCAACTTTTCGGTCGTCTGAGTATGAGTAACGAAAATAGGGGTTCATTCATCTGAATAATTCACTCTAGGACACAAGATACGGCCTGGATGCTCCAGGGCGTGACATTCTGGTCCTCTTGCGCTGTTAATGAAAAAATCATAATGGATTAAAATTGCTAGGCTAATTATTCCATCTACAAAGACAACGCCAGAGCGCTGGAAAACAAAATGGGATAAAAGGAGGCGCCAGCTCGGAGGGATATAAAAGGCACCCGGCTAAGTATCTAGAAATCGATAATATGGAAAACAGAAGAAGGGGCGGCGCGCCAAAAGAAAGGGGTGTATCGGGATCAATGACGACATAAGAAAGCAACCGCTCGTGGAGAAGTGGGGATTGGAAAAGAATATGGTGAAGCAGCAGGCCGGATATCGAAATAAGACGTCATGTATAAGATATCGACAGAAAAGGGATGCTGAGGTGATGGAGTAGGTCGAGAACAAAACAAAACAGTTTATCAGCCAAAAACCTTGAGGAAACCCCACATTCCCACGCCGCTCAGAACGGGGATAGTTAGATTATCGTCCCAGCCGAAAAGATCTATCAACTCACTCCCAGCAGCAACAAATCCGGTCCAGAGGCTCATGATACCCAGAGCAAGAGGGCCCGAAACGGTGGCCCCGTCAGTAATTGCCTTGGGCACACCAACTCCTTCGAGCATACCCTTCAAGAATCCGGGGATAAGACTCAATGTCCCCGTAAACATGAAGGATCCTTCCCGGTCATTCGGGAAAGCTCCAATAGTGGGAACAGCGTATCCCCAAAATGCGGCCGCAGTAAACACACCAACTGCCCATGCTGCCAGGGTACCCGCCAGACTTTTTCCCTTGCGGATGCGGACGGTATGACGGCCCCAAAGGCGTCCAAAGGTAGAAGCGGCGGTATCGCACCAGCTAAGCAGAAGCACTCCCATAATCCCGATATCCTTAGGAAAGTAGTGGAGAACAATGAATGCACCTAGCAGATACCAGATCACACCGTTGTAACCGGTAACCTCCGTTTCGCGCATCAAAGCACCCAGCACGCGTATATAGAATCTATTGACCGTTTGGGACCTATGTCGAAGGAAATCGACAGCTGCAATGGGGAGAAGTGCCGCAAACAGCCAGGGAGATATCTGGAATGTCTGTACCCCACGGCGGTATAGGTCAATGGTGACAAAGCCGATCGAGACATGAAGCAGCTTTCGGGGAATTTCATGGCGATGGATAAATGTTCGGTAGTGTCGATGGAGTGGGATGAGGCCCAGGGGTGACGGAGAGCGGGAGAAGTCGCGCCAGCGATTCTGAAGGTTCGAGTAGGGTGATAAATGTCCGTTGGGAGAAAGGTATCCGTTGACGAGGGGTTCCGATTTTTCACCACGTTCTTTCACAGGAGGCAATCCCGACATTCGACGGCGGCTGATTCCCGATGACAGCGTTATCGGGCTCCGCGAACGTGCTCGAGCACGCTTATCTGCGCTGGAATCGGATGCGGATTCATCGCTCTCGACCCGGTCTTCCTCTGAAATCGGCGGGGGCGAAGATAGCTGTCGTTTCGCGGATGCACCTCGAGTAACGGGAGCACGATATCCATCCCTAGAATTCGATCGTTCCGAAGGTGTGGGAGACGGGGAGATTACGCGCGGTGTCGCGGGCGTGGCATCTGGAGCAGGCATGACAATAATACCTTGCACCGAAAGAATGTGCCAAAGCGCGGCCACGGTGCGCACGATTCAAGACAGGGCGTAGCTCTCAGATTCAAGATGCAAATGAGGGTATATTTCGAGAAGCAGCTCGTCAGAAACTCCGCGACTGCAACGGGGGCTTTGACGGTGGTTGGACTCAGAAAAGAGTCGACAGGAAGCTCGCAAAAGGAAAGCACGGGAGCATGTTCGGTCGTAAATACCCTGATGACCTTCAAATGACGGAGGAATAAACGTTCACAAGGCTAAAGAGAGCTTCAACAAATGTATATCGTGTTGCCCTGAGAGGCTGAGGGTTGAATGTTCGAATCTTTTCAAGCTTCTGTCGAACTGGCAGCCATTCAGCCAATACAGGCTGTGTATTGCGGCCAGTTCAGCGTCACAAAACAGCCAATGAAAAGTTATATTTATGGGGAAATTTCAATTTCTCCAATAGGATAATTTTCTTGCCAGGCAAATTCAATTATCTAACCAATAATGAGCCTACAATACACGACTGTGACCAGCCCGTACCGGAAAAATACGCTGTTCCGCCCCGTCCGCCGTCACATGTCAAATTTCCCCTTTTGGAATAGCGGTACGTGGCGGCAGAATGGGAAATCATTATGTAATCTATCTTATCAGATCTGCCAAGCCTTTCCTATCGTGGAAAAATCGACGACGGGCAAAACCTCACGAGCTTCACACAGGCTCATTCTAACGAAAAGAACTTGATCGCGGCGCGCAATTGGGCAGTCAGTTGCATTGCTCTGGAAGAGGCGACCATGCCTGAGAAGAGCTCCTCCCACTCCCGATCGTGGGACGCACTCACTCCCTCGTTATCGGAATGGATTCTCGACGCCGTGACGTCGATGGGCTTCGGCCGCATGACGCCAGTCCAAGCGTCGACAATTCCGCTATTCATGGGCCATAAGGACGTGGTTGTAGAAGCTGTTACAGGCAGTGGGAAAACAATGGCATTTTTAATTCCCATCGTTGAGAAACTGCTGCGCTTGGAATATCCGATTAAAAAGCACCATGTCGGAGCCATCATTGTTTCTCCGACGAGGTTGGTAGCGTCCATTGTACACACGGATATGAGTATATGGCTAACTGGGGCTTTATAGGGAATTGGCGGAACAAATATACAACGTCCTCGTTTCCCTTCTTGCTTTCCACGGTCCGTCCGCCGCTGCGATAAAAGCCCCGGATACCGACGAGACAGAAGATGGGTCAGCCCCGGTGTCATATCCTTCGTCTACCCGAAAGGTAGTCCCGCAGTTACTGCTCGGCGGTATTACAACCCCTGCTCAGGATCTCAGTACCTTCTTGAAGCGGTCGCCGAACCTGATCGTGTCGACTCCCGGTCGACTCCTCGAATTGCTCTCCTCGACACATGTACATTGCCCTCAGTCATCTTTTGAGATGCTAGTCCTCGATGAAGCGGACAGGCTTTTAGATCTCGGTTTCAAGGACGATCTACAGAAGATTCTTGCACGACTACCGAAACAGAGGCGAACCGGACTGTTCAGCGCCAGTGTAAGCGAGGCAGTGGATCAACTCATCCGCGTCGGGCTTCGCAATCCTGTAAAAATTGCCGTGAAAGTAAAAGGGGCATCAGGCGCCAATGATAAACGCACTCCGGCAAGGTACGTTCTATGTTCCTATTTCGAAGCCTAAAACTAACCGCTTCATACAGTTTACAAATGACCTACCTTCTCACTCCTCCGTCCCAAAAACTACCAGCAGTCAAACAAATCCTGCAATCAATCGAACCTACCCCTCAAAAGTCCATTCTATACTTCTCCACCTGCGCCGCAGTCGACTACTGGAGCCACATCATCCCCTCCCTGCTCCCCGAACACTTCGTCTCAATTCCTCTGCACGGCAAATACCCTCCCAACGTCCGACAGAAAAACTTCACTCGATTCATCAACTCCGTCACGCCCTCCATCCTCCTTACCACCGACGTCGCCGCCCGCGGCCTCGACATCCCACTCGTCGATCTCGTAATCCAAATCGACCCGCCCACAGATCCCAAAGCCTACATCCACCGCTGCGGTCGCGCAGGCCGTGCAGGCCGTCGAGGCCTAAGCATCATATTTCTCACCCCCGGTCGCGAAGAGGACTACATCCCATTCCTCGAAATCCGCAAAACCCCCGTCTCCCCTCTCGAAAACCCGCTTATTACCACCACAAACGACACCCTCGCCGCCGAAACAACAGATAAAATCCGACACCTCGTCCTACGCGACCGCGCGCTCCACGATAAAGCGCAAAAGGCCTTCGTCAGTTGGATCCGCAGTTACACAAAACATCAAGCAGCCAGCATCTTCCGCGTCGCAGACATAGATTGGGAAGACGCAGGCCGAGCATGGGGTCTCCTTCGACTGCCCAAGATGCCCGAGCTGCGGAACTTTACGGGCGACAAGACGCTAGGCACAGGCACGTCGATCGATTGGGACACATACGCCTACAAAGATAAGCAGCGGGAACTCCACAGACAAGAATCCCTCGTCAAGGAAAGGGAGACACAAAAAGCCAAGGCGCCGCTGAAACGGCCCCATTCAACGACAACTGCCAATGATCCCGCCGCCTGGAGCAAAAACCTTGCCAAGAAATCAGACAAGGAAAAGCGTCGTGAAAGGAAACGCGCGAAACGGGAGGGTGAGATGTGGGAGAAGATGACGGAGCAAGAAAAGGAGAAAATCCGCGAAACGGAGCGGATGCTTGAGGCGATCAAGAAGAAAAATCTTGCGAAGAAAGAGGCTATGGGCATTGAGGAGGATGACCAGTTTGAAGGTTTTGATTGATGAGACGAAACGAAATGCAACCTGTTGCGCCACCCTCGTTCTCGTCATAGTTATGGAGGCCACATTTACGAATACCATCCATAGATAATGATTTATATACCGGCAAAATGCCATAAGTTCTTCAACGTGAAATGACTCCTCTAAACAAACTGCCGGCCCTTCGTGGTGAAGATTGTCTACGATATTCATGACGATTGGATCATGCTACAGGAAAAAGATGATGTGCCTTGAAACATATCGTTGGTCTTCGGTTGCGCTTCACATGCCTAACTAAATACATGACTCGGGTCTCTTGTCTCCAAAAATATAAACAAACAGAAGGAAAATATTCCGAATATCCCGAAGAACCACTTCCATGAGGCGGGTTCAGTCGAAATATAAGGAAACTATATACATTGACAGATCCCAGATACCCCCAAGAACCCTGCCAAAGGCGCGGGCGCAGTGAGAATATCAGGGTACAGGCAAGGAAAATACATGAAATAAGGAGAACGCCCAAAAACCGGTGTGAACAGAACGCCCAGGAGACAAGAGCCCTAACAAAAAAAAAAAAAATCACCAAGCCCAGCCCTCATAGAGGAATGCTCCTCAGCTGGCCGAATTCACGACCAACCGGTCCTGGACCGAGCACCCGAACTCGACTGCCGGCCAAAGCAGGAGTAAACAGGGTGGCTACGGGCCACCGAACAACAGAGGCACCTTGCGGCACCCTTGGAGTCGTGGGAGTAAGTTCCCGGACCTCTTCCTCAGACTCGTCACTAGACCACTCATCGTAGTCTAGCTTATATGTACCGAACGGATTCGGTACAAAACCGAGAGAGGAAGGCTCTTGGCTGGGTTGACTTGGCGATGGTTGCGGCGCCAACACCGCGGGCGAGGACTGGCACTCGACCTCCAGACGACTTTGGGTCCCACGCCAAAGCCGAAGTTTGGACGGTGTGTCCTGCGGACTGACATCGAAGCGAACCCGCTTCTTAGCGCGAAGGATGCCCCGGATCGGCTGGAGCTTGGCAGGCTCCAGACTTGGCACTCCGATCTGGACATTCGACTTCGGGGATTCAATATGAATCCGTTTGGCAGCGGGTTCAACTTCTTCTGCCTGTTCCTCCTCGTCTGATTCGTCATCATCCGAGTACCAGAAGTAGTTCAGGTCCATGCCGTAGCTACAACCGGGCGGATTCGGAATCTGATCTGGAGAAACATGCCTCTTCCTCTTCCGGCCCTTGGAAGGAGTAGTAGGCGCACTAGCGGCCGTTTCAGCGGAAACAGACGTAGAGGTGATGCTATCGCTCTCAACAGAAGGAATAATAGCAGCATTGGTGACACGATCGCTTTCGACAGCGGAGGTAGTAGTGACATCGGTAACGCGGCTGCTTCCATCGGTGGAGGTACTAACGCGATTGCTATCGAGACCGGGAGACTTGCTCTGTTGAGTAACCGAAGATTCAGTCTTGTCTGGAAAGAAAAGGCTTCGATCAATCGGAGGCGGATAAAGAGAATAGCTTAAATCGCGGGGGGTCTCTTGTTGTTCCTGTTCGGGCCGCTGTGATGCAACAGGCGAAACGGCTCGCTTCATATTCGATGAATCGTCGGCCAAAGGATAGGAACGCTGAGAGACGGGAGTATCGGGGTTGTGAGCATCAGGGCTGTGAACATCGGAGGTGGAAATTCCATGAGTTTTACTTGCGATGATCGCACTGAGACGAGAAGGGCCAAGGTGAGCTTCAGTAGCGGGAGTCTTCGCGGTAGAGTCTGAGATAGAGGGAGAATTCGGAAATGCATCGGCTGCTGCAGGAGTGGGAGACTGCGCGTGCTGAGACGATTCGCGACTAGTTATCAATCTAGCAATCGAACGAGGCACGGAACTAAATAAGCTTCGAAGCCCCCATCTGCTAGTAGAATTTGTAGGGGTTTGACTTGTCAATTGTGCTGTCTGCGGTGGTGTGATAGGTCTTTCTGCACTGGCAACAGTCACTTCTTGCTGGCGCTCTGAGGTTTCGGGGCCTGTTGCTGACGCAACAACCTCTTGCTTCGATGGCGGAGACTTGGAAGAGTTGTTTTGCTCAACCAATTGGGGAATACGAAGGAGCGTAAGATCGATCCGACCATTTCGCTCGTTCAATCGTCGAAGACGGCGTTCAGCATAAGGCAGGGCGGGACGGCTTCGATGTTCTGCAATAGTAGCAGCTTGAAGCTGGCGACGCTTCGAGGACCTTAAATTGGTCTCTTCGTAACTGCTTTCTTCTCTCGACCTCTTAAGCGAGGCGTCGGCAGTTTTGGGTGTGGGCGTGGCGGGTTTCTGAGTCGCTGCAGACCTGCGAGTGGTAACGGTCTTTCTGGAGGTGGCTGTGGGTACCGAAGTCAGCAATGGTGTTCTGTCAGATGGTGGATTCCCAAAAAGCGAATGTCCGTTAGGGCAGCATAATGTGGCCAAGCAATGCTGACACTGCGGAAGAGTCCCAGGTACGGAATTTGAAGAAGCCGGAAGGGAGGCAGCTTGTGAAAGAGATTGTGTAGGAAAAGCGCCCTTTGGAGCGAGAGAAGTGGGACGACCAAGAATAATGGGTTTGGGGAATGATCGTCCAAAATCTGCCGAGCGGGAAGAAGGTGGGAATCTTCTTTGCTCTTCGTACATAGCATCCCAAGAAACTGGGGAATGCGACGGAGGACTAAATGGTGACATCGGGGCGGGGAACCTGATACGTGTGGAAGCAGGCTTCTCGACAGGTCCATGGGTATCTGAAGAGACTTGTGAAACACTAGGATTTTGGCTTTCGACGTGTGCCGACGACGAAGCCGATTCCTGAACAGCATGAGGAGCAGATGAAGGAGATGGCCTCAAGATGTTAGACGGGAGGCTGGTAGTTGAAAAGGGCCATGCGGATCTGTCTTCGACGTGTGCCGACGACGAAGCTGATCCTTGAACAGCCTTACAACTGGATAAAGAAGATCTTCCAAGGGTATTAGACGGAAGAGAAGAGTGTGCAATTGGAGACGTAGATCCTTGGCCAGTTGCATGAGTGGGCGTCGGCTGCGAGCCCGATCCAGCCTGCGACCAAGAACGAGTCAATGAAGAAGAGTTGCTAGGAGACTGAACTGCTCCGCGACCGAGGTTAAAGAAATCCTTTTGGGCAGACGGTGATACCGTAGTCAACCGTGGCTGACTATCAATATGAAGGGAAGGGGAGGCTTGAGGTCCAGTGGACGCCAAATGGGAAGGGGCAGATGGTGTTTCCAATGGTTCAGAGCCAGCCAAAAGTCCTGGTGAGGGAGATGCTGGAGCATGTTGCTGATGAGTTCCAAGGATGGTGGGAGCATCCAAAATATGGGTATAGTGAATGTCCTGATGGGGCGGTTGGCCAACCAAGGGAGACGTTGAAGAAATAGAACTTTGATGCTGAGAAGAAGAAATGTTGTGCTCACTTTCATCAGCTGTCGACGTAGCTGGGTCGACAGACTTTGTATTGGCGGACGCAGCACGAGAAGACTGATCGTCGTTGTCGACTTCTGGCTGTTGGGCGCGAGTTTGCTGGTTCTTGGTACGTCGACCTTTCGTAGTTGCTTTTTTCGGGGCGGGCTTCTTGGGCTTTTCTACCTTGGATGATTTGGTGGAAGGTGCCGGTGTCTTGCGTCGACGAGTAGTGCCCATGTCGAGAGCCTGGAATCCACCAGGGGAAACGGCCTGGGAACGAGTTCGCATTTTGACCGTCGACAGAATATTGAACTGCCTAGTGCAAGTTCAATAGATCGTTCTCAATTGGAGTCTAAACGACGTCGATCGATCGAACAGTCGCAAATCGTTTAGAAATCTAAACATCGTCGAGGTGTTAGACAGCGGCGCGTAACGCGTATCAGGAGTGATGACATACCTAAACAAATCTTCAAACACAGAAAATCGATAGGCACCGAATGTTTGTAGAAGATATACACCGAGTACGCAGCTCTAGTGTTGGGAAGACACTAGGAGCGGTCAGCCATTGGACTTCTACGGAAGATGACGAGGAACGTACCTTTAGAGCCGGCAACAGGCGTGCAATAACACGGTCGAGTAAGCAGAACTACTGCAGCTCGAGAACTAGATCTGGTCAATATCGTCCGAACTCGTGGAGCCCAATGCAAGAGACCTGCATAGCAACCTACTTGGATACACAACAGTGCAGAGATCACACGACACTAGAGAGCAGAGTATTCAGAGCACGAGGATTGATAGACGATGCTATGAAGGCCAGATCGTAAGTACAAGTAAGACTTGATATCGCGTAGAACAGATTTGTCTTGCGACGTGTCGTCGTGATGAAGAGAGAGAGAGGAAGAGGAAGAGGAAGAAGAAGAAGAGGGGAGGAAGTGTTATGGCTCGTTGGCAGGGCAGGTTGATCTGGCGCGGGGCAACGACGTCTCCATGGGGGTTCCTTCCTGATTCGGGGTGTATTCGTGTGTTGTGATGGTATTGCGTGTATTGCGACGGGGCGGGCAGTGAGGAAGGAGCGAGGTCGTTCCTTCTTGTTTTGGTAATTTTTTGGCTGTCCATGGGGGCAGAATAGCCAGTCAGGAAGGCGGTGACAGCATGACGCTGTATTTTATGACAATACGCTTTCACAATTTGGTCATGTGACTGTAACCTTACGACTCGATCTCAGCATCGAGTTGATCCTCCGCAACGGGGCATTTCCATAGGCCATTGATGAGGACTCCAATTCAGGAGATCAAAATATGTGGTCTTCGGGAACAAACACTGCAAAGAATGCTCCCGTCCGATCTGCAGTCCAGCCGCCTCTATACCACCGGGATCAGGTAAGATCAGTCTTGTCGCAGCACCAACCCAAGTATGCCTTCAAGATCACAACACATGTTGAAGTCAGATCAAATAGCTGTGGTAATATTTCATTACGCCCGTTTCTCCGCCGTATGAAGTAAATCTAATTGTACAGTATTGGAAACAGGTAATCGAGGAAAATACAGGAGCTTGGCCAAGTAACACGGGGAGATATTGCAGAGTGCCTAGTTAGGTAGACAGACGACGTAATAAAGAGAGAAGGAAACGGGGTAATCACATGCTGATCTCGCCCTTCCAGGTGGCATCAGACAAGCCAAGGGCGCTGACCAGATTCTGCCATCTTGGGCCGCCGCGCTCCTTTTTCCGTAGGTAATTGAGTAGTTTCTGGCGTTTATGGACTAGCACGCGGAGATTTCGCTTGTTGTGCTTGTCCTTGTGCGATGTGCTTTCCAGCTGCCGGGCCATCGAGAGGATTTTCGTGGTGAGGACGGCGATCTGGACCTCAGAGGAGCCGGTGTCGGGGCCAGCACGTTCGGCTCGCGGAAGCCGTTCGGGGGCATTGGGAACGGCGGCAGCGGCTGGTTTCGGCGGCAAGACGGCATCCGTATTGTGTCGTCCAAAGGTCTCGATACATCGTTGAATGTTGATTCGTGTCCGGTCCGCAAAGTTCCCGTTATTCAGCTGCATGATACGTCGTAGGGCCTCTTGCGCATTCTTATGTTTTTCCTGATGTTCCTTGACATCCTCCTCTAGCTTCTGCGGGTCAAGCTTGCTTGCATTGCTTTCCTCCACGGGGTGGCTGAGGAATTCGGAGCGCGACAAAGTTTTTTCCAATTCCTCGGGTGAGACGTAGAAGTTCCAAACGGGCGATCGGGTCGGAGTAGAAGAGGTAGCATCGTCGGTTTTGGGCGGGAGCGGCATGAGTTGGCCAGTCCGCAAAGCTTCTGTAATGGGTGTTGGATTTCCCATCACTGGATCCCCGAGCGTGGCCTCCCGTTGTTCTTTCAAGTCACGCTGTCGAGAGATATTGGCGGCCTTTCGCTGGCGGGCATGAGCCAGTGCAAATGGATTGTGAGTCTTCCTTTTAGGTTGTGCTTTGGACGATGCGCATCTCACAGAACGGGCGCTCGATAAAGTCTCGATCCAGCTGCACCACGGCCCTATCGTGTATTAGCAGTAGAACTCAGCAATTATATAGGCAGTATAAACTCACCGGTAGGGACCGGGCCGGAGCAAAAAGGAACTGAAATCCGTGGCGGCATGTCTCTCCGTCTCCCTCTGTTCTGCTATTCCTTTGCTGCCGTCTCCGTAAAATCTGATGAGGTTCGGATTAACTTTCCCATCCCTCAGATCTCGGGCCGACTAAATCCCCGACCCAGGTCTGCCCTAACCCGCAAGCTTTCCCACACAACGCTAAAAATTGGTGATTAAGCGGGAAAATCGAATCGCGAAATCTCGCTGGGCTTGTGCTTCAACCTTCGACTTAAACGCCAGACAATCCGCCAAACGATTGATATTCCTTCTTCACGATCTTAATATCAGTCGCCCATCATGGCTCCTTCTAACCTTCCTCCGGCTTTCAATGCCACATCTCAGGACATTGAGATGCTCTTGGCCGCCCAATGCCACCTCGGATCCAAGAACTTGCAGGTTCATATGGAACCCTACCTCTGGAAGACTCGCCCAGATGGTGTCAACGTCGTGAACATTGGCAAGACCTGGTAAGAGCGGACGCGACAGAAGCTACATGGCTCAGTCATATGCTAACAAAGCTACGGTACAGGGAGAAGATCGTCCTTGCAGCCCGTATCATCGCCGCCGTCGACAACCCAGCCGACGTCTGCGTGATCTCTGCCCGTCCTTATGGCCAGCGTGCAGTCCTCAAGTTCGCCGCTCACACTGGTGCTGGTGCCATTGCCGGTCGCTTCACCCCCGGTAGCTTCACCAATTACATCACCCGTTCCTTCAAGGAACCCCGCTTGATCATCGTCACCGATCCCCGTACCGATGCCCAGGCCATCAAGGAGGCCAGCTACGTTAACATCCCCGTCATCGCCCTCTGCGACATGGACTCGCCCACCGATTTCGTCGACGTTGCCATCCCCACCAACAACAAGGGTCGTCATGCCATCGGTCTCGTCTGGTGGATGCTCGCCCGTGAAGTCCTCCGTCTCCGCGGCACTCTCGCTACCCGTGAGACCGAATGGGACACCGTTGTCGACCTCTACTTCTACCGTGATCCTGAGGCCGATGAGACCAAGGAGGCTGAGGAGGGCAAGGCCGCTGGTGTCGAGGAGGTCGGCCCTGCTGCCATTGAGTCTGGGTTGGGCACCGAGAGCTGGGAGGCTCAGACCGGAACTGCCTTCGCTGCTGCTAGCGCTACTGCTGGTGCTGCTGCTGCCGCTCCTACCTGGGAGGCTGGTGGCAGTGCTGACTGGGCTGCCAGCGCTCCCGCCGAGGGTGGCTGGGCTGCTGAGCCAGCTGGTACTGAGGCCACCAAATGGTAAATTCAATTGCCATTCGTTTGTTGTTACGCGGTGACGTGAGGAACCTGGATTATTACGATCGGGGGAACACCTTTGAGTCGTCTATCTTATCCAGTGTTTACACAGGAATATGATAGCCTCTCAACGAGGAGCAAAAAACCACAACAAAAAAAGAAAGCAATGTTACACTGAAAAACAATTTTATCAATGGCAGCAGGCAGCGGGGATATGGGAAGTTTCTGACAAAAATCGACGGCACTTATGAGGGAAAGATATCCATTTGAGTTCTGGGTCTTTGTTCTTTTTCCATTTCTCAAGACTCGTTTTTTATTTCGGATTCAGATGGGGGAAAGCCCTGTGCTTGTCGAGAAAAACGGGGCGTTACTTGATCGTTGTCCCGGCTTCCTGTATTCTTTCGTCTTGTCTGTCCTTGAAAATATAAGCACCCTTTGAGATGTTTAATCAAGTCATTTCATCTATCTCTTACATGCCGAATGATTAGGGATGACTTATCATCGGTAAGAAAAGGCTTAGTGAATTTAACGTCACTGTTAAGTGTGGACTTGCTTTGCATTCTGGAGTATATTTTATGCTATGATTAGCGCTCGACCCATTTGCATGCCTACGCTTGACTTCGACTCGGATCCTCGGAGAACAAGCGCAGGATTCCATACACTATAAAGTAGGGATATGCCCATCAAACGCATATGATTATGTGGTAACATCTCTAGCCCATTTTTCCTTTTTCAGTGGAAGATGAGACGGCAGACGGCCATCTCCACTTTCATCATGTCCAAACAACCGATCGCTATAATACAACGCTGGACGAGAAGCAGATATCTCCCGCAAAAACTCCAGGGTACCCAATTCCACCGTCAACGCCTGCAACGGGTGCAGTGCCTTTAACATCAGTGACACCGGGATCCCACAGCCGCCGCGATTGACGCATAACAGCATCACCGAACCAACCACCGTCACCCAGTTGTACACCTCGTCATAGTCTAGGGTTCCCCTATGTTGCGAAAACGCGATGGTGTTGTTGGGGCATTCTAACGGGCTCGTGGGTGTCAATTGGCGGATACTATAAGCAGGAACGGCGTCTCTCCTCCCCCGGCGGGCGTTACCCTCCCACAGCTTGTATAATTGGTGCATGGTCTCGCACTTGGCTATCTCATGCATTACGCGCACGGGTGGGATATGCGCGAGCAGGGCAGAGGGCGACAGGCAATCGGCAACCCGATGCGGCGGGTGCAAAGCGGCTAACTGGTTCTCGAATTTCCAAACGAATTGCAACAACGTCTTCACAACTTCGATGTGGAAGCCTTCGCTGATGCCCATGCTTCCATTCTTCAAAACGTAGCCGACATGGACGCTGGTGGTGCAGGATTCGTTGGTCAGGATCTTCCACTCGTCTTTGATAAGGGTGAGGACTCTGTCGACGTGAAAGAATATATTCTGATAGCGAAGAACGGGAGTGCACAATTTCACAGGAATAAAGGCCCAGTCCTCCGAGAAAACGTCGACGTCGTCCATGTCTGCCACCTTGACGCGAGCCTTTGCCTTTTCCACGCTCCAGGCCATCAGGTCCTTGTTATAGGTACGGTAGTCGTTAACTCGTACGCCATACAACCGTAGGTTATACACGAGTTGCTCGTGAAGAGCCCGCGCCCGGGCCGCATCGGTCAGATCCCTGCCGCAACTCGGACCAAAGAAGGCCTCAAGATGGATCTTGATTAGGAATTCAAACTGCAGACTGAAAGTCAGCACGGTTTGTGTATGCCATCCCGCTGCGAAAAGCTCCATTCCAATCTCTCATTCCCCGCCGGCGTATATTCTTCAAGTGGTATTCAATAGGACGATAGAAAATCCACCAAGGCTATGCTGTGTCCCAGCATCAGTCAAAACGAAAGTGCGATTGAGACATATTTAAGTGAGGGCATGATAAATGTATAAGAATGGAGAAAGGGGATATCTGGATGCCAGACTTGCATGGAATCATGGCTGCTGGGAGTGGCTTCCTTTGGATTCTTCAATGAAAAACCATGGGATGTCACTCCCTCATATATCCCAGACCAAAGAAAGGCTTTGGCCAAGCTGAATAGAAGGAAACCCCCTAGTGAGATACATAGGAGCTTTGAAACCATGGAGGGGTGATTCCGCGCCCTACGAACAGATCCGGGGGATCTGACCATAAAGGCGTGGTCAGAGAGGGGAGCAATGCGGCAACACTGGAGATTTTGCGGACGAAGGGTCTAGGGCTAATTTATTAGGGCGCAATGGGGCATCTCATCGCTATATCCTTTATGATCCATAGCTCTGTTGACCTCTTCCTATTCTTCCCAAGGAGTTGTTTTCCATAGAGCGAGGTGAGTGGTGAAGGCTGTAAGAAAAATACACGTAATTTACAATCTTACAGGATTCGATTGGTTATATTCCAACCTCTTGTATGAAATCTCGAACTTTGAAATTTTAAGGATTCCGCCATGACGAGGAGGAGGACAGGGCAAGTCTCAACATTCAACGCAAAGGGATGAGATCTCTCTGGAAGCCCTCCAGCTTCATCCGGGCTCCTAGCAAACCGCCGCCCTACCGCCTATCATTACCGCTCCCCTTCTCCGGCCAGCGCATTGTCCCTAACCGATCACTATCATTCTCCCCCAAAACCATGGCTTCCCGCGATTCCGCAACGCCCAGTCCGCAAGCAGACTACTCAACTTGGGATACTTCGAAGCTCATCTCGCGCATCACAGAACTAGAGCAGCAACTAAACTCCTACAGAACCGGAAGCACACCCGCAAAAACACCTACCCCTCCCCCTGCAACCGAATTACCCACCCGCACTCTTTCGCCGCCGCGCTCCTCAAGGAGAAAGGCCCGGGACTTTGATCCCTCGAAATATCACACGCGTCATATAGCGCTGAAATTCGCCTACTTGGGTCAGCGCTACAATGGCTTCGAGCACACTAATGGGAACCTGACGCCGTTGCCCACGATCGAAGAGGAGATCTGGAAGGCGTTGCGAAAGGCACGGTTGATATTTCCGGAGAATGGGAATAGTTTGGAGGAACTTGGTCCGCATAATCCTGAGCGACCGTTTATAGTTGACTGGGAGGGATGCCAATATTCAAAGTGCGGGAGGACGGATCGCGGGGTGAGTGCTTTTGGGCAGGTTATTGGCATCAGAGTCCGGAGCGCGAGGTTAAAACGCACTGGGAACGGCAGTCCGGGAGGGATAAAGACACCAGAATCTTCTGCATCGTTGGATGCCTCTACGAATGAGATGCCTGCTAGCGTTGATGCTTCGGAGTCTGAGAGCCTCGACGATAACTGGGATGATATTGCAGACGAACTGCCTTATATACAAATAATAAACGGTGTTCTCCCAGAAGATATTCGTATTCTGGCCTGGTGTCCTCGTCCTCCTCCAGATTTCGATGCCAGATTTTCTTGTCGAGAGCGACGGTATCGGTATTTCTTCACGCAGCCTGCCTTTCTGCCAACGCCAGGACCATTAGGTTTCGTGGAAAGGCCGGGCGATACTTCAGGCTGTAAGACGAGAGAAGGTTGGCTGGATATAGATGCGATGCGCGAAGGCGCTAAACGTTTTGTCGGGCTCCACGATTTCCGAAATTTCTGCAAGGTCGACGCAAGCAAACAAATTACGAATTTCTTCCGCAAAATATCTCATGCAGATATTGAGCTTGTGGATCCTTCCAAAACACCGCTTGGGGCTTTGTTGGAGCCAAACTTCCAACCGCATGAAAACCCTGTTCTTGAGCAGAATGGTTTGTCAAACCCCCCGACGAAGGTATATACGTTTACTCTTCATGGGTCCGCCTTTCTATGGCACCAGGTGCGGCACATGGTTGCGATTTTGTTCCTCATAGGTCAGGGACTCGAACATCCGTCGATTGTGTCAGAGTTGCTTGATATGGACAAAAATCCCCGGAGACCAGTCTATGAGATGGCATCCGACGCCCCCTTGGTTCTGTGGGACTGTGTTTTCCCTGGAAAAGACGAAGGCGAAGCGGCATTGGACTGGGTCTATGCCGGTGATGTTGGCTCCTTGGGCACCGGATCAGGCAAGAGTGATGGTAAATTTGGCCAAGGGGGTGTGGTCGAAGAGCTCTGGAGCGTCTGGAGGCAGCGCAAAATCGACGAGGTATTGGCAGGAAGTTTATTAGATTTGGCTATCAACCAAGGCGACCCTGCTGCTGCCACACGAGGCGGATTTCGGCACCCAAACGATAAGCTGCTAAAGCGTAGTCAGAAGATGTTCTACGGCGGCAATGAAGGGAAATCTGCGGGGAAGTACATACCGTTGATGAAGAGAACAAGGCTAGACACCGTTGAAGAAATCAACGCAAGGTATATAGGCAAGGGGAAGAGGCTTCCCAAACGGGCCACCTACACCGACTCGAATGGGACTAATGGTGATTCTTGAGCACGTATTCTCTGTTGACCATTGCGAGCGATGCTGATGCTCATTGGGTCGCCCGTCCACGGTTCATGACGCTCTTAAGCCCGCAGGCCATGTCGATGATGCGGTATCAGGAATTTGGTTCATACAGGGATCTACGAGCTCCTTTCCAAACCTCCTCCAGTATTCGACGTCTAGGCAATAATTTCTAGGAGGTTGATGTTAACATAAAACCCATCGACATCATATCAGAGACCCATACCGGAAACACCACAACCACCTCAGATTCGCCCTCGACGATAATGGCGAGGTAAAATCGCACTTCGAAGCCCTTGAAAGCTTCGTGGATAACAATATCTTGGATCTGGGTGGTTGGAATGAACCGTGTGGTAGCTGCCGTCAGGTAGTTCGAGGAGGAGGTAGAGGTCTGGACACCGAGGCCGCGGATAACGAGGAGTGATTCCTCTTTGCAGAAACATTAGCAAGAAATAGAACCTAGATACGAGCCAACAATTGCTCAATGCTTAACACACCTGTATAACCCCTCCTCGCCACTAAGTAGAGTAATACCGCACTGCATCCTCCTATGATCTGCCAGGGGTACCCATCCGCAACACGACAGGCAATTGCCCCAATTGAGCTCGACCAAAGCTTTGCCCACAATCTCATTCCATTGCCGGAGGATATATGCTCGCGAAGCTTGGCAGCGTCAATCAGGATAACCACCGCAAATACTAGAATACGAAAAAGGACTTCAAGGGAGTAGAGGAGTTTCGAGGTGACTGTCGACCGAACTGTCGCATTTGAAACGGTAAAGAGCGCCGTAGTCGGGGAAGGACGCTGCACGGAAAGATGTGACGGCATGGAGATGGAAGGGGAAGAAGCGCACAGTGGCGCTCGTTTCACCTAAAGCTCAGTCGCCTGCGCTCCCGGTCGTCAATGATCATTCATTCATTCATTCATGAGCCTGGGATTTGTTCGTGGAGCTGGACATCCCAAAGCGGTTGCATCACGTGCCATAGATTATATCATACGCGCTGCTCGAAACTCGTCGGGAACTTCCTCACTGCATCCCCGGGACTGGAGACCAGTTCCGTCCAGTTCCTCGCGTGGTGATTTGTTCCCAGACCCAGGCCTAGCATCGTCTTGGGCAGTCCTCTGCAATCGTCGCATTGGACACACGTGCGCTCCAGGCGTCCTCCGAGCTGCAGAACCGTTCCCCACCAAACCTGCGCTCTCAGCCTGTTTCGCTTTGGCGCGCTGGGCTGGTTGGGCTGCGATACCCCATCCTTGACCCTTTTTTTCGGTTCCGCTCTTATTAATTTTTCCTGCCCCTCCATTCATGACCGGTTCGAGAGAAAGGTCGCGTTCGCCGCGACGAGACGAACGCCGCACAAGTCGCTCGCCTAGAAGGCGATATGGCGACGGTGATCGAGATAGGGAGCGTGGACGACGGAAACAAGGTGGCTTTCGGTGGAAGGAGAAGCGTCGAGATGATGGTGACGATACCAGGCAGCCAGAGCGTGGTTTAGAGCGTGGATACAGAGAACGAAATCGCGAACGAGACCGGGATCGAGATCGAGACAGAGACGATGAATATCGGAGACCACCAAGGAGATCAGAAGATCGAGGTCCTCGTGAGAGAGATGCGGATAAAAGCAGGGACAGTGGTGAACGAAGCGAGCGGAAACCCAAGGAGAAGAAGGAGAAGAAACCCGTTGCTTCCAGTGAGCCGATGATTGTCGTTAATATTAATGACCGGCTGGGGACAAAGGCTGCCATTCCGTGTCTGGCATCCGATCCTATCAGTAAGGCATTCCCGTTACTCTACAGCTTCCAACGCCCTGTTGACATAGTGGCTAATATACCGTCTAGAATTATTCAAAGCCCAGGTAGCCGCTCGTATCGGACGCGAACCGCATGAGATTCTTATCAAGAGACAAGGAGAACGACCGTTCAAAGACCAGCTTACGCTGGAGGACTACGGTGTCAGTAACGGCGTGCAACTCGACTTGTGAGCATAGAAATTCCCCCTGATACCCCCTGGCTGCTGCAGGAAATGCTGACTCTTGAACAGGGAAGTCGATACTGGAGACTAGATGATTATGACCGCATCCTGCGCATATTCTCTTCTCGTTTTCATGCAATGACCGTGATGTCTACCATCTATGGCAGCAGGCGTTTCGGTTCTTGGGGATTTTGGCATATTGTATCGCTTGTCTTTTTGTACAATACTGAGCGAATGGAATTGAGGAGTACTTGCAGCCAGCAACTACCGGATCCATTCTGTGGCCTCCCCTTCATCTCTCTCCCCCCATGCCGCTGCTCTTTTCTTTTAACCTACCTGTCTTCCCTTTCACTCTCTCTTCACTGCTGCTTTTGGTCTCTGTTACTCAAGCCTCACGCCATTCCCCTTGCAGTCTAGCGTCTCCCAGTGGGGGTGTTTGGCCACTCACAATCACGCAAATCCCGTGATATTTTCGGGACCAGAATTTTTGGTGGACTTTCTGCCGGGGCTTGCTTTGAACCACAAACCCACCCCCAAAATTTAACAATTGTCACCACCGACGATGTCCCCTCCGCTTCTATTCTTTTCTCTCTCATCGTCGTTACGGTCCTCAATGATGATGAAATAACATTTGCCAGCTCTGCCTCGCCGCCCGTTTCTCGATTTTACTTTGGTCCGTTCCGTGCTTAGCTTGATACTTCTGGATACCGGCTCTGACGCTACCGGAAAACTTGGATTGACATCAATCTTGGGTCACCTCGTCCCAGCCATCCCGTGAAAACACCGACCTTCCTTCACCCTGTCTGAACGTCGAGAGTGTCCGACGTCCAAAGAGCCATCCGACGACATGGTTCGCAATCTCGTCGTCTTGGGCGGGACGTCCCATCCGCACCTGAATAAGGCGATCTCTGATCAGCTTGGTATTCCCGAGGCAAATGTTCTGTTGTCCAAATTTTCGGTGGGCGAAACCCGCGTGGAAATCAATGAATCTGTCAGAGGAAAGGATGTATACATCATCCAGTCCGGTGGCGGAAAGGTCAACGACCATCTTGTCGAGCTCTTGATCATGATCTCTGCCTGCAAAACCGCCTCCGCGAAGAGAGTCACCGCCGTGCTCCCACTCTTCCCGTACTCCCGTCAAAGCGACATCCCTTACAACAAAGTCGGTGCTCCCCTCGTCAAATCCTCCCTCGCCAGGAACGATACCAATCCTTATACCTTCGAAAGCACCCCGCCGACCCCGCACATCGGAAAGTCCGAAAGCCTTGGTCTTGCTAATGGGATTGATGGATTACAACGGGGTCTAGCGATGGCACAGATCGAGGATCGGGGTGAGAGTTTGACAAATGGCAGCCCGCAGAAGGCCCGGATTTCTCACTACGTTAACGGCACTCCCCGCCGCAGCGATACGACGGATTCGTTAAAATCGGATCTTAGCTCAAAAAACCGCTATTCGACAGCATCATACGTCACGTCACAGGACGATTCCGCGAGCGTCACTTCGAATACATCGAAAATGAGTGCGTTCCAGCCCCGGCCCGGCTACCGACAGTGGGTTGCGCAGGCGGGCACCCTCGTGGCGGACCTGCTGACCTGTGCTGGCGCGGATCATGTCATCACAATGGACCTGCACGACCCACAATACCAGGGTTTCTTCGACATCCCTGTCGATAATCTTTACGGGCGCCCGCTGCTCAAGCAGTATATTCAGCAGAACATCCCATTCTACAAGGACAGCATCATCGTCTCGCCTGATGCCGGTGGCGCTAAGAGAGCTACTGCTATTGCAGACTCGATGGGCATGGAGTTTGCATTGATCCATAAGGTAATGCATTGAAACACACGGCCCAGGAATTAAACTAACCTCTAGTCTGTAAGGAACGTCGCCCGACGAAAATTACAGACCGGCAAAACGCTACGATGATGCTCGTTGGAGATGTGAAGAATCGAACTTGCATTCTCATCGACGATCTTGCCGATACATCCAACACCATCACTCGCGCTGCCAAACTTCTGAAGAAAGAGGGCGCCTCGATGGTTTATGCGCTCGTCACACACGGCATCCTCAGCGGCGACGCGATTGATAGGATTAATGCTAGCGCATTGGACAAGGTGGTTGTCACTAACACAGTAGACCAAGAGGAGCATCGCAAGAGATGCCCAAAGTTGGAGGTTTTGGAAGTTGGTCATGTCTTCGCTGAGGTGCGATCCTACCCTTCCATCTTCTGCCCCATACCAGTCCTGACCTTCTTCCCTTTAGGCCATCCGCCGTGTTCACCACGGTGAGAGCATCAGCGTTTTGTTCCAATATGATTGAAAAGTTTAGCGGATACCTCGTTTTCGTTTCACTCCCGCCGTTCCTTTACCGTCATGGCATGGTGGTATCCATCCCGGCTAATAATAGACTCGAACAAAAATCATGAAAAATACGTCGATTTCGCTCATCTAATAAGATATCACATTTTCCGCCGGGATTTCCCTTCAGCGTCGAAACGTCGAAATCAGGAATTAAAGAATAATGTCTTTGCATCTTTTTCTTTCCCTATGTTGCTATTTTCTTCGAGACTTTCGTGCTCGACTTTTTCGTATTCTTTTTTTTTCCTTTTTTACGTGCAAATTGCATATTAGAAAGGAGAGGTACTGCTGCTACTTTTTCTTAAACGGCTCGGAAATAAGTACATCCAACCCACTCGTCCCATCTAACTACGCGGGGCCGTCGGATGGTCTCCTTATCCTCTACTTCCTGCGACTTCCAAGCTGCTGGAGACCCACATACTCAGCGCAATTATCAACATCACGCCTGAAACTATCACAGTCAGTGATGAACAAATGAGATGAAGAACAGAAAATGAGAACAGTAAAAAGGACAAACTTTGCCAGGCAGGGTCTATTTTGCATATGTGCCAGTGGTTGTTGGATCTGTTTACTTCATCATGCCATGGTGTATTGCTGCAGCTTGCTTGCTCTGTAGTCGCACCTGGATAGGTGAATGGAGCTCATGCCAATCTGGTTGTTTGATTGCAAACTGTTTGATATCCTCATTCAATATGATGTGTGATTAAACTGGATACAATCAACACTCCCCTTCTCAAAACAATGAGTTGCCTGGCTTTAGTCAAATTTCGGCATATTGTACACAGTGATGTCTCCCTTTGGAGTTTGCTGACAGCATCTGGGGCTTGATGCATTTGCGGTTTGATGTTCTATTACAGTACCAGATATATGAGATACTAGCATGTTAGAGATAACCGTTGACTTGTTTTATCTGGGGAATATCTGGCTTAGAGCTCGCTGGCGGGGACCAAACGCTTGTTCATCCCTGGCAGGTCGCAGACAGCAATTACAGTGGGCTATCCAGGTATCTGCATGTAAACCATCAAAAAGCCCATCCAGACTCCCAACTACATGGAAGCTCCAGAGACTGAGGGAGTAATTATGCGCAGTTTAAGTTGGCCTGTATCCTGCACCGGCGCAGCGGAGCCCTTCAAGGCTTATATCTTAGACTCCGAATCCTCTCGATGCTCGCTGAGCCCCATCATCCTCGTCCGTATATAAACCACTCTCACAATAGAGGGTGTTCCAGTCGCTTAGCTAATTATAAGATCTTCTTAAACCGGTGAGCGGTCATTGTTGTCCTAATATCCCGGGCACCCCAGCACATATGCAGTTTACTCCTGGCTCGAGAAATAGCCATCTGTGCGAGTTTGGGTAGCATTCGCCCACATCCATGCAAGTTGCTCCAGGGGGCTGCAATTCATTAACTATCAGCCGCATCTTGGACTCACCACGGAAAACTTGAATACGACCAAAAAAAAGGCAGCTCAAAGTAAAATACTTGGTTTAAACGGAGCAAAAAATATAACTTAGACAAAAAAACATTGGCGGTACTGGGAAAGACAGCAAAAGTGCTATACAAATACTTTTTTTGGCATTTGGTGCCTTTCATTTTGGTGCATAGGCAGGAAATCCCAACCCAGGTATCAAATGGACGTCGAACAATTGTATGGAGACAGCACAAAGAAGCAAGCGGATAGAGATTCGAAAATTTCTTTCTTGTATGTACTGGCTAGCAGGCGGTGCCGGCCAACGCTGGTTAGGGTATTCGGGGGCGAGAAGAGCAACAATTAAAAGAAACACTTATGGACAGAAAGGAGTACACAAAACCACAGGAAGAGCAGAAGTAGCCAAGTAAGGCATGCAAGGTTAGCTAACGCAAACAAAAGGAGTTGTAGCAATCAGTGAAGCACAAAAATAAGTCGAATGGCAAAACTAGAATACACTGATATAGTTTCCTATTCGCTCTTTTTGGTTCTGAGCAATGCATTCTGAAATCCACGTAATGTTTCGGATTTCCTGGAAATTCACCGTTAGCTCCACCAAAACAGAATGATTTAGGAGGTGTTTACGGACCTGCTCCCTTAGCTTTACCCAGGCATATACCACCGCTGGTGTAAATTGTCGTGTGAAAACGAGTTTCGACAGCTCCATTTCTTTCTGGTAGAACATATCCTCTAGGCTTTTGCCATCACTGCTGCCACCGCCCGCCATATTTCCGAGGCCACCTCCCGATTGGTTCAGACCGACGGCATCAAAAAAGCTCTTGTAATCTGCGACGCCGCTCACCGCAAGAGCTACTCCTTCCACATCATCAGCTCGTGAGAGCATCAAGGATCCTTCGGGGTATAGCTTTCCGAACTCGGGATACAGCTTCTTTCTCTCTGCTTTGGAGAGTTCCGTTCCAAATGAGTTTAGTGTAATGTTGATGGCACGACGGTCCGCCTCAAACTCCAAGATGTCCGACATTATTTCTGCTGTGGGTGAATTGCTGAGATCCGGTTCCGTGTTGACGAATCGATAGAAATCCTCCAAATAATTCTTATATAGCATATTTCGCACGATTTCAATATTCAACTCGTCGAGGTCCTGGTGGCTCAGGCTGCCTTTGAAATACGGCGCAAGTGGAGTTTCGACGAGCACTGAATTGTATAGTTCTTCGATATTGGTCGCAACGCAAAGCACCGGCATGGTTTCGAACCAGCCGAGCGGGTGACATCTTTCAAGCAATTCCCGGGTATCTCGTTCATGGAGAGTGCCTGTGATAAGGAGGGCCAGGTTATCAATCATGTATCCATATGTCAGATACTCCATAAATTTCGCCGTCGAGCCGATAGCTTGAGCCTGGAGGTACCGAAATTCCGACACAAGCTTCTCTGTTGTTTTCCCAGCTAATGCGGATGTCGACGGGTTCGGGGGAAGGGCTGCAAGGAAGTCGCCGTACGATGGGCCAAGTTGAAGCTTCACATCTTGGATGACAGCAGATCAGCCTGGTACGTAGGCCAAAGATGTTGAGCCAAGGATACATACCGTCAATAGTATCGCACTGAGTTAAATTGCTGTAACTCTGGGCATTGAGGAGGTTGTTGCGATAGCCCCGAACGATGCCTTCGACGTAGCTAGCGAGGAGTTAGGCGGCTACATCATGGAACGAGGGTGTAGACGGACGAGCAACTTACCCACCATTGACATTGAAGAATAGACCCTCCATTATTGTGCAGATCGAGATGCTAGGATCGAAATTCGCTGTCCATCTGAAGGGAATCTGTCTGCCGTCCTGCGAATCGATGAGAGGTCATTGATGATACCTAAAAGGGTAAAGCGGGAGCGGTCTTAACGCCAAGACCTGGAGCTTCCAGATTCTTGGTACCACGTGACTATATTACGTCGAGATACTGAAGTTACCAGATTTTGGTTGACAAGCCCGCTAACGTTACGTAAGATACGGTAACCCAGGCATTTTCACCGTGTGGTCTGAAATTTACTCCAATCCCCAAAATTTCCAAAACGCCGACAAAAAAAAGATCTCGAAGAGACAAACGCCTTTCACCACACCTTTGGATATTTCACAGGGAGCGGGAAAGGTCCTCTAACTGCGAACCGCAAAGATGACGCTTTTCATCTTAACAGAGACCAGCGCTGGTTACGCGTTGCTCAAGGCAAAGGACAAGAAGCTGCTCAAGCGAGATGACCTCGAGGCAGAGACACAGACCGCGGATGGCGTCTCGAACCTGTACGTTCACATTGATTGCTCTATTGATTTTATTATGAAGAAAATGCCGTGTATTAACAGCTCCTGGTAGTATGAAATTGAAGAACTTTCAGAAATTCGATAGCGCAGCGACAGCCCTTGAAGAAGTTGCATCCGTTATTGATGGCAAGGTCACACCTCGCTTGGCCAACCTCCTTGAATCTCTTAAAGATGAGAAGAAGGCATCGCTGGCAGTTGCCGATGCGAAGCTGGGTATGAATCTCGCGCAACCTATAGGCCTTTTCTGGGCTAGCTAACATCAACTCGTCGCATTCTAGCCAATGCCATCGGAAAACTTCCCGGCCTGTCCGTGCAGCCCATTGCGGACTCCAGCACTGCCGATCTATACAGAGCTATTCGCGCCCACCTTCCGTCGCTAATCCCCGGATTAATGCCAAATGATATCTCGACAATGTCCCTGGGTCTTTCTCATTCGCTTGCTCGACACAAGCTCAAGTTTTCTGCAGACAAAGTGGATACCATGATTATTCAAGCAATCGCTCTTCTCGACGACCTCGACAAGGAACTGAACACTTACGCCATGCGCGTGAAGGAATGGTACGGCTGGCACTTCCCGGAAATGGCTAAGATCCTCAATGATAATATGGCCTATGCGAAAGTCGTGCTGAAGATGGGCATGCGTTCCAACTCCGAGTCGACAGATATGGCTGATATCCTTCCTGAAGAAATTGAAGGAGCTGTGAAGGCCGCCGCCAACAGATCCATGGGTACCGAAATCAGCAACGAGGATCTGGAAAACATCCAATCCTTGGCGGAACAAGTTGTCGGATTCTCTGATTACCGACAGCAACTGTCAAGCTATCTGACAGCGCGTATGACCGCTATCGCACCTAATCTGACTGCTCTTGTGGGCGAGCTTGTTGGAGCGCGCTTGATCGCTCATGCAGGAAGTCTGATGAACCTCTCAAAGAGCCCTGCCAGTACCATTCAGATTTTGGGCGCCGAAAAGGCCTTGTTCCGCGCGCTTAAGACAAAGCACGACACTCCGAAATACGGTCTCATCTATCACGCCTCCCTCATTGGCCAAGCTACCGGCAAGAACAAGGGTAAAATGGCCCGTGTGTTGGCTGCCAAAGCTGCCATCGGTCTCCGTGTGGATGCGCTCACAGAATGGGACCAGGATGAGGACGGAAACGAACCAACTGAAGAAGAAAAGGCTGCGTTGGGTACGGAATCCAGGTACTATCTCGAGAAGAAATTGGCTGCTATGGAGGGCAAACCTCTGAAACCCAGAGGCGTCGCTATCGCACCAAACGGCGTCTCGGCACAACCCAAGAAGTGGGAAGTCAAGGAAGCCAGGAAGTACAACCCCGATGCCGATGGCTTAATTGGTGATGAAACAACTGCTGTTGATGCGAAGAAGTCGAAGAAGGACAAGAAGGCTAAAGTTGAAGACGAGGAAATGAAAGATGCTTCGGAAGAGGAGGAAGAATCATCAGAGTCGGAAGATGAGAAGAAGTCCAAGAAGTCCAAGAAAGATAAGAAGAAGGGCGACAATGTTGAAGAGATGGCCGAGAAGGCCGGCTTGAGTGTGAAGAGATACCTGCGCAAGCTCGAGAGGGGCGAGATCACATTCGACAAGGACGGAAACCCAAGCTCTGTGAGCAAGAAGGACTTGAAGAAGGCGAAGAAGGACGCGAAGAAAGCCGATAAGGAGGCCGGAAAGAAGCGAAAGCGCTCTGAAGAGGAAGAAGTGACCGAAACCAAAGACGAGAAAAAGAAGAAGAAGAAAAGCAAGGCGTAAAATCCGCAACGCCTTTTCTGTTCCTTTTTCTGTATGATAATATATCTCGAGTTTCTGTGGGATTTGTGATTTCAAGGGGGCATTTTGTACGGCGAGATAATGCTGCTTTTTTACTGCTTTTCAGGCTACGGCGGCGCTTTTGGGGAAATCTGTTAGCTTGGTTTTCGAAAATTTTCAATCTAAAATGTTCGATATATGATCATTTCTCCTGTCAATTGTAGAATCCTGTCGTAAGTATCCATGAGCCTGGTGGTTAGGTCCAGCTTCTGCTCGCTGCGAATGACGTTAAAAAGGCCCCAAGCTCCGAAAGCTTCTCTCTCAACCTCGACTTCAGCAACATGAAGGTAGGCAATGCCCGCTCCCAGAAACATAAAGACCTTTTTCAACAGGTATACTGACATCGGACCCTCCTTTCTCCTAGATCATCGACCCCCAGTCTGCGACATTAACCAACGTCGAGGTGCTGGCGCATCTCACTCTCAACCCGCCAAATAGACCGCCGAATCCGCCGCCGAACGCGAGGAATTTTGTACCGCATCCAGATCTAAGAGACCATAATACAGTCGTTAAGGAGGTTTGTTTTTCTATTTATTCATTCTATTCATGGGTTTCTTGCGCGGAATTCGGTTGACGGCGCGGGGCTTGAGAGCCTTTTTTTTATGTCCTCGGGCAATTCTTCGCGAATTTCTCTGGAGGAGAATCTTCCGTTCAGTATTGCTAACCCATATTTCCTCTGTCTAGTTTCATAACTACGTAACCCGTCTGTCGCCGCACCTCCTCACCTATCCAAGCTACAAACCAAAAGCTCCACAGAATAACGACGGCGCACAGCTACAAAATCAGAATGAGCCTCCGACAGATCTCGACATCTCCCTACGCACAATAATTACGGAGTTGAAGCCCTTCAATCTCACCAAGGCGGAGGTGCTGATGATACTCAATCTGGGTGTTGGTTTAGATGGCAATCTAGAGGAGGGAGGTGCCGCTCCCGGCGGCGATGGTGGTGGAGATACTGTCATGCAGGACGGTGAGAGCGGGGTTGCCCCTGTGGTTGACACTGTAGAAGGAGAGACGGAAGAAGGCGGAGAAGCAGACATGGGAGCGCTGGCGCTTCTTGATACGATCATTGAAGATCGGGAAGAGAGATTGTCTGATGAAGAGGTTGCGCAGATTCTGACAATAGTGCGAAGCAGCCTGGGTTCGAAGAAGTGAGGGCGACAGGGCGCCGGAAAGCTTCCAACTAGGAGACTACATGGCAGGTTATGGTGTACTTGTGAAGGCGTTTCGTGGGATTTTGCATTTAGCGGCATATATTGGAACAAAACGTGTGGTGGAATGTCTATTAAATAGATCTGCATCTATCAAGTAACTAACTGAGGGAAAGCAGGCCTGAGTCAAAGTCCATATTCCAGTGCGTTAATCGAAAATCAACCACATGGCGTGGGGTTATCTAACGAAGATTGCCCCGGCACATTGTCCATTAAGCTGTAAGAGCCTGGAAGATCTCCCAGCAAGCTTCATGTTATTTAAGAAGCGGACTCCTTCGTAGAAGCAACGTCGCCCTCTTGACCCCACACTCCAAACCGGTCCCCAAAAACCACATGTTCAACACCAGCGCAAACCTCTCCCCATCCTAACCACTCCTGATTGTCAGTCCAGATCCCCCCCCTTCCACCCCGCGAATCCCACATATCTTCGCCTCCTAGCAATGAAGATGCAGCTGCGGTGGGACCACCGGACGTGCGCATGTATCTGCGAAGTAAGGCTCGGGACCAAGGACCATACCACATCTGTGGCCACCAAGTAGGTATGTCATCCGGTCTCGCATCACCGACATGGATCACCGCCGGGACTGAAGGAGAGAAGACGTTTGTGGCAAGGGGAATATTGCGCCATGAAACTTTCTGGGGGTTAGGAAGCGAATCAATAGTGGCATCGTAGAATGGTTTCGCCTTTGCCTGTTCAATATCCTCTGGGATGAAAGGGTTCTGCAGCTTCGAAATGTCGACTGGGAGGTTCAAGCGCGTTTCACGGGGGACCTGGTGTTCGAGCTGGACAGAAGAGAGTTTCGAAACGTTGTCATAGCGAAGCCATTCGAGATCGTTTTCGGAGTAGGCCATGTTGAAAAATAGCTGTGATTTGTAGTCCAAACCCATGCTATACTCGTACCGCTCCTCCTCCTCCAATTCCACATGCACTCTTGACATATCTACTCTGTCGAATACTCCGAGCGCTTCCCCCAGACGATTTAGCCAACCCGTCGGCGTGTTTTTTCGGTCCATCTCCCGGACATACTCCTGTTCCCCAAATATCTGTGCTAACAATTGATCCTCATCAAGGGTATCCGGGTCTTTGCCGGCTATAACCGAAGCATGGTCATATAACGCCTTCATATCCCCCATCATGCCCATTGCAGCTCCTGAACTTAGCCAGCGGGGTCGCCTCAAACTCTGGTCTAAGGAACTATCAGTTTTCGGACCATAGGCGTCTGGCAGCAATGTCGAATGAGGAACCGCGGCGCAAGCCGGGTCATCTCGCCTGCTATACGTGCAGTACTTCTTGGCTTCAAAGAGGATTCGCTGGGAATATTTCTGTATACCACCACTGCGGTACTGCCCCTGCCGAGGCTGGAGATCCATATCGCCGTATATCTTCTTTAAGCGCGCATTATTTTGCTTCACTGTTGTATGGAAGCGCCCAAGTAGCAGTGCAGGTGGTAGCTGGAACCAGCTGTCATCGCCGTCCACAATCAGCACGATATCTGTATCATTGAAATGATTCTTGTTGGAAAGATAATCGTTGATTCCAGCGATATTGCTCTTAACCGTATGTCTTCCATCCTGTTTTATGTTTTTCCCCATATCTACCAACGTTGGCGGCGGGTAATCCAGCAGCATCGCAGACAAGACAGTCCGGCATAGCTTTGGGTTCGGTACGGAGCCTGACGCACGAATAAGTAGGTGAAAGGACGGGCTCGTCCTTTTAAGGTTATTCGGAACTGTTTCATCCTCTCCTAGCCATTGCCTCGTTTTGATCAAAGCAGGAAGATCTTCCGTCAAAGCGGTCTTGGGACGAGATGGGTACCCGCGGTATGGGTTTGGGGCCTCCTGATACTGTCCACCAACCTGTTAGCGGCAATGTTTCTCCGGTACAGCTCTTGAAAGCACGAAGAGAAATATCACGGACTAAGGGTGGAGTCTGCTGATCCCACAGGTACTTACCGGTGTTGACCATGTCCAAAGGAGAGCAATGAAAAAGCACACCACGATAAAGCTCCACGCGGCCCTATGCCGTCTGAGCCGACGCCATAAGCGACTGAGGGACGCTGATGGTAGAGATGTAATGCCAGGGAATCGCTGTTCACGTAGGAGTTGCTCAATATCAGTCATACTGGTTTGGCTGGCACTCCTAAGTCAAAGAATGGAATCATCATTGGGAACATCAGTGCGTTTCAAGTAGAATTTCCAAGATTGAATTCATAACTCCTGCAGACCGTGGCTAGAGTGATAGTTCAGCTCTTGGTAGAGTGTCCGGTTCTGATGAAGTCTATAGGAGAAGATGACGTCCCTATAGAAACCTAATTGTTTCATGTCATCCACGAAAGACAATCTGGGTCCGTACAGAATGCTGTGATGACATTCCTGGTTCAAAAATAGAAAAGTTGACTATGCCATACCTAGTATGGAGCTATAGTTGAAAAAGAAGAAACGTCCGGATCAAACTGAGAGTAGCTTCAGAATATTGCGAGCCGGTTACAGATAATCACGCCAGATACGAGGCTAAAGTAATCCATGGTTGAGCACAAGGGAGGCATTGGAAAGGGACAGCACTGTACAAGACAGATTAATTCTTATAGTATAATCATACAGACCTATTCAAGGTAAATCTCATCTCGTAGTCGTTGAAGATTCCGAAATAGACCAGCCGCGCCACCCTCTTGACTACTGGTTTTATCGTCCCGATTATGGTCGAAAGAAGATCCGTTTTTCTTGAGAGGAGATCCTGCTCCTCCGCGAGAGTCTTTGGCTTCCCGTTCTTCAAGGAGCCTTTGCCGTTCTTCGACGATCTTCGCAAGGCTGTCAACGAATTTGGCGCGTGCTTTTTCCTCCCCTGTGCCTTTCCACAGGGTTGCTAATTGTCCTAGGGATTCCACCCTGCGGCTGGCGGCCGTAATACCAGCCTTGCCGCCCCCATCGCTATCCAAAAGCTCTATTACCTCGTCCCGTAACTTTTTCGCTACCTCGCGGCCTTTCTCCTCCTGGCTATTGTTGTTGGGGCCCGGTTCAGGTGCCGAAACCGAGATAAACGACGACGCGATCGAAACTTCTGACGGCGGTAAAGGCCATTCCATAGCTTCTCCGAAAAGCTGAATCACATCTTCAAGCCTGGCTCTGACGTGAATCAAAGTCCTTAGATCCTCAATGTACTGTGGGTCTGCCACTCCTTTTGTAGTTGGGGTTTCGCTATCATTTTGTTCATCGGTAGTCGGCCGATCCGATAATCCTTCCGGGACAAATTTGCGAATGTCATCTTGTAATGTCTCCGTCAATGTATCGGACAGTCCAGCGGTGTCTCCCCGTAATACTTCGACTTCATATGCTAAACGACCTCCGCTGCGTATTATATCGTCTGTGAGCTGTGTGAGCGTATTGGATAATCTGGCATTTTGCGCGCTGAGTTGGGAGAGAAGGGACTGGGTTTGCGATGAGAGTTCTGCGATCGAAGCAGACCGCGGATCTTTGACTGTGTCGAATTGCGACGAAGGGCGATATAACGGCGGAAGGGAATCATTCAGCAAATCCACGGGGTCGAAAGAAGGATCGGAGAAGTGACTCAGGGAGGGGTCTAACTGCGATGACCCCTTTTTCGATTGCCCAGCATTATTGCTGATGGATCGATCTGTAAGCTCGACGGTCGGAGCCATGGGTACGGGCCAGCCGGGAGAACGTGGAAGGACGGGAGATGTTGATGATGGAATTGACTTGGGCGAAATTCTTCTTGGGGGTTGTTGGTTGGGCCTATTTTTGGCTCGGGCCACACCTTAAAGTGACATCCGCTGCAGAGCCGCAACACTCCAGGGCAACCCCACGCTGGACGTCGACTCGTAAACACCGTGACGACAAGACAGCATTTGGAGTTGGGTTCTTTTTCCATCTCTGCTGCTGGTTCAGTCTCATTGTCTGGTGCTTTTTCCCTCTCTTTTACTTCCGCTCACTTGGGTTGCCGTGGATTAATTGTGTCGCCTTGGTCAGTCCCGACTATACGAGGTCCATGTTGATGCCTTGTGGGAAGACACGGCTCTATTCACTTGAAAGTTACAACCCTGGAGAACAAAAGGCATCTGATATGAGTCTTTGAGTGCAGTCAACGCCTCTTTGGGCCAGAAAAGCAAGCAGAATTGTCATCTCTGCTCAAAAATACCCCTTCCACTCCTGAACCTCTCTGCTCATTCCTCCTCAACACATTACAGAATTTCTTTTGACTTGTTCGAAGGAAACTGCCTTTTCCTCTTTATATTGTTAGAGAGTGACGATATTCACTTCCAGCGCCTCACAGAGCTTGCTGCCTCGTCTACATTAGACCACCTACCCAACCAAGACAAGATTCGACTAGATATCTTACCCTCTCGACTGAGACTTCGGTGAAAATTGTTTAGAAATATTTCTTCCTTTTATCAGAGCAAGATGCCGAGGAGGGATTTCATTCGTGACCTGGAAGAAGCAACGACTCCTGGCCGATACCCTAGGCTGGTGAATGTGAAGGCCGGCGAGGATGATGGCACTCTTTGCTGCACATATCTTCCTGATGACAGTTATGGAAGATCGGTGGAGATACAGCTTTTAGTTTCTGGTAAGTGTTCTAACTTTTCTGTTGTCTTAGGTTAAGTAACTGGGCTAATGTTGAATTACAGACCTCTCAGACTACCCTCGAGAACATCAATATTTCTTATATACAACTTCGGAAGAGGTTCCTCATCAGGTCACAGCATGTCTAGAGGAGATACAAGGCCGCCTGATTGGCATACGCGTGTCTGAGATGTTGTCAGACCTGACTCAGGCGCTCAACAGTGCCATGATAGCCGAGGCAGGTGCCGGCAGTGATAGGGAAAACGAGTTTGACGAAGACGATCTAACCAGCGACATGGAACTAGATGATGACCTTGGATATTCTGACGAAGAGTATGGATGGTCTCAACCAGCTGCCCAAGCACAATCCAGGAGTTCCACCGCCCGCAAGGAAAGTGCCGGTGGAGACGATGATGTCTCGGATTTGCTGCTGAGATTAGCAGGGGACCTGAGTGCGGCAAAACTCGCCGGTTTTAGAGTGGGCTATCTTGGGAACCCGACCAGTCCGATCGTTTGTATCTCTTGCCGTATTTCTAAACTCGGAATCTCGGAAGAAGCGATGCAAGCCTGGCAGGTGAACGGACAACAATATTTGGTTTGCCTGATACGTTATATTGGAAAATATCGATCTCTGGAACAAATTCTTCACGAAGATAACGCCTTCGGAAAGTCTTCCGTCGAGATGCACGTCGACTTATGCGATTCATATAAGCCAACGCTAAAGAGCGCTCTTGCCGCCTTGGCCCAGAATGCTAATAGGGGCTTCGAAATGCCTGATGAATCTGCGGCAGGTGACGCGAGCCGTCGGATGCAGCGGTCGTTTATCAGCAAACCTCTCAATGCACTATTGAATGAGCGATTCATTAAAATTCTACACTACAGACACAGCTTTGGTTTTACGTGGGAGGGGGCGGAGTTATTCTTTAATGATATTCAGGGCAAATCCGCTGACCATGCACATCCCGGAGATCCGAGATATGCAACTGCGAAGGATGATGATGCCGAGGAGAATGCTCTACCAACGTTGGTGACGGCAGACCACCTCCTTGAATATTCTGGCCAGGGAACATCTTTTGCCCTGATCCTAATGCAATTCACACTCCGTCACTTTGTGAGATGCACGGAATTTTGTCTAGTTTGCCACTGCAAAACGAACGATGCCTTCGAAGCGCTAAAGCCATATGTCTGCTCCAAGAGCCTGTGTTTATATCAATACATGGCTCTGGGATTTGGGCCTAGCTTGGAGTGGGAAATTATTTCGCAGCCCGACGTAGTCGACTTGCTCGTCAGTTTCACGTATGCGAGCGCTGCGAATAACCGTCTCTCGGATTTTCCCACCGGCCTTGGTTTTTTGGTTCCCTCCAATCTATCCGTTGACGATAAGATTCCCAATAATGGTTACGAAGCTAAGCTTGACCGTGCTACGATGGAGCTCCTATTTCCTAGTGAATTTGAAGGCCGCCCTGTCCGCGCCGGTGATTGGATCGTGATTACCAATTATGCGTCCGAGCCAGCATATCTTCATGTTCGAGTTGAAGACACCACTCTTTGGCCAAATGTTCAACTGGGGAAACCGATTCAGCTAGAAAGGTCACCAGTAGGGTCTAAGATCATAACGCCCTCCCTCCCTGGTTATCGAAAGGTTAAATTTGTCGTTTACGACCAGAATTTCGACGAATTGGATGCGGCCCAAAAGCGCATTATGGTAACTATGCTGCTTGATACCCTCCCAAGTATCGATGATATGAAAGCCTATCTTTCTAATCTATCTAAATCTTCACATCCTTTACTCAAGAATTGGCGCGAAAGGATTTCCAAATCAGCCCTCGACGTTCTGCGGTGGATAGTTGCGTCAAACCGTTCGTGCATTATACAAGATGAACCAGCTTCACTTGAGTCCTCTGATAATGCAAACCGTGTATATGGAGTACGGGGCTATATGCAATTCCGTTTCGCTCAGGGAGCACCGGATAAGGAGCAAAGGTTCATCCAATCTGTTGCCGCTACTTCAACTCGAAGCAACCCAAAATATCCAACCATCTTTGCCTGGCACGGCAGCCCTATCTACAACTGGCATGCGATACTAAGGGAGGGCTTACACTTCAAGGATACCGCCAACGGGCGGGCATTCGGGCATGGCGTCTATATGAGCCCCCAATTTGGCACTTCCGCTGGCTATGCGAGGGGATATTCTTATGGCCGCGAAGGAGGTTCATGGCCACAAAGCAAGTTGAATGTCTCGAGTGCGATTTCTTTGAACGAAGTCGTGAACGCACCAAGCCAATTCGTGAGCTGCACTCCGCATCTCGTCGTTTCCCAGCTTGATTGGATACAGACCAGGTATCTTTTTGTCAGCTGCGGAAAGAGTCAAGAGCAAGTTGACTATAGTAAGAAATCCAAGTCGGAGAAGCACCCGGATTTCTTCTATCAACAGGATCCGCAGTATACAGCAGTGGGACCTTCTAATGAAAAGATCGTCATACCAATGACTGCCTTTAGCCAACAGCGCCGCTCGACCATAGAGGCGGGCGTTACGAATCAAGCAGCTGACACGAATGTCACCGAGAAAACCGCCAAAGCTGAGAATACAGAAAAGCCACCTCCCGTGAAGAAGAGATTGAAACTGTTTTCGAGAAGCGGCAAGTCGGCTGAGAAACTAGAGTCAACACTTCAGACTCAGCCTGCTGTGGATTTCGACTCTGGATTTATCAGTGACGACACGGATGCAGAAGATATCTTAATACTTGTACCCCCAGAGGGAGCCAAAGGCAAACAGCCGGCTCGAGAGGCTACGCCCGTCGCCCCTATGGCTCAGAAGAAACCCCAAACAGATTTTGTCCCCGGAACTCTATCAAACTCAGATTTACCGTTGCTAGAAGCACCACCCTATGCCACTCCAGGAGCCACCAAGGCGCTCCAACGAGATCTCAAAACAACTTTGCGGATTCAAGAAACCACACCCCTCCACGAACTGGGCTGGCACATCGACGCGAACCTCATAAACACAGTCTACCAATGGATCGTGGAGCTACATTCCTTCGAACCCAACTTGCCACTCGCCATGGACCTAAAACAAGCAGGCCTTAAAAGCATAATTCTCGAAGTCCGCTTCTCAAAGGAATATCCAATCTCACCGCCCTTCGTACGAGTAATTCGTCCTCGCTTCCTTGGCTTCCAGCAAGGAGGCGGCGGGCATGTCACTGCCGGCGGAGCGTTGTGCATGGAACTACTTACAAACTCCGGATGGTCCGCCGTTTCAAGTATCGAGAGCGTGCTGCTCCAGGTCCGAATGGCAATGTCGAGTACTGATCCGCGACCAGCGAGGCTGGAGCCCGGCCAGAGTGCGAAACAGGGCGGCTCGGTTCGAAATTACGGGGTAGGTGAGGCGGTGGATGCGTATATCAGGGCTTGCAGAATGCACGGCTGGGACGTTCCAAAGGATTTTGAGCACTCGCGTGGAAGCTGGGATCTTGCGAATTAGCTCATCAGTTGGTTTCCCGTCTCTCTCAATACTGGTATTCACCATGCTGCGAATTTCTAGGGGGGATGGACGCTCAGAATTAAGGTACATGTGTAGTTAGGTTCCCTTTCCTTATTTACCATGGGGTATTCTGCGTCTCACCTCCTTAAAGCTAGTGTCTTGCACATCTGGCTAGAGTAATACAAATGTCATCTCCAAAGTATTTTAACAAGTCCATCATTCAGCTGGTGTGTGGCCACTAGATTTGCCAGACTTCATCTTTAACCTAATTATAGATGAGCCCAAAGAAACGGGAGGACAGTAATCACAATGGAAGTTCACTATCACAGAGCTGCCTCTAGGTGATATGAAAATATTATCATCATTATTCTGCGATCAATTCCTCTGCTTAGTTTCTTGATACACAGATTTTAATACCGAAAGATGAGCCGCTGCCATGATAATAGACCATCAGTCCCAAACATGCCAGTGGAGAGGGCGTTTCTCAGTCTCCAAGCAAGATATGCCGGGAATAGTTAATCTCCTCGCAGCTGTCAACATCACACTCATCAAAATTGTAAGAATGGGAAAAGTCAAATATTACTACCTGTCCTCCATCCTTGCAGCCAAAGTTTGATGGAGCAAGGTCACCATGGTGAATTCCCATATCATGCAGTTTCATGACACAATCAAAGGCTTGGATCCTACATAAAAGGTTCAACTTTGTCAGATGGGAGGTCTTACGAATATGGTCTGCATACTGTCATTTGGGCTTGACTTACTTATCTTGCTTTGCCATGTCCGTTTCATGTTGGAATGCGCGGAACAATATTTCCATAATAATAACACCAACCTCTTTTTGAACAGAGTCGATTCCCACGAAACAGCCATAAAGCAGTGGACAAATAGGTTCATCTGAAAGCCTTTTATAAATGGCGGTCTCCGAATAGAAAGTAGATATGTCGCGTTCTATAAGTTTAACGGCAACTCCTTGTTGATACCCTTCAAGCTGCATGGTCGCCTTGGACACGGATCCGGTGGCTCCATACCCAATTTCTTCTCCTAGATAAATCTTAGCCATTTCCTCCGAGTGTCCATGAAGGTAGTGATGTCCTGGGAAGTCGGTTTCTGGGTCGCGAGACGCGAAGGATTCCTAAACAGTAGAAACCAAAGTTAGGATTTGTTGTCAGAAAATGAAACGGCCCAACCATATTACCCCTGTGAGTCTACTGAGCGTGTAAGTCCTGTCAGGTGCGTCCGAGTCTGGTGATGACAAAACAATACTCTAAATAACCTGGTTAATTTTGGTTATATAAACGAACAGTGCTGGTTGAGACATCCATACCCTCAACGTGAAAAAGTCAGCAGACGGCTTGGAAGGCGCTTGCTTCGAAGGTGCTGGGGTCCTAGTGTCCTCCTTGTCAGGTAAATAACTTTGCCCGATCGATACTGGTGCGGACGGTGTGAAATCCCGGCCGATCGAGTCTGCGGTCTCTCCAAGAAGCATTGATATCAAAGCCTGAAAAATATTCGGGTCGTTCTGTAGCCCATCATTGAACGTAGTGAGGCGAGGAGAGCAATGAATGTGGTTATAAATCTCCTTTCCATATTGAACTCGGTTGAGGAAAAATATGAAAAAGTCATCCCCGCCGAAAAGGATGGCCCACTGGGAATTTTCCATGATCATATAGCTCCCAAGCTATAACCATCGATCGGATTACTATCCAACCCTAGAGTTGCTTGTTGATTCCTTACTTACCTTGAATATGATTGAGCGCGCACCCGTCTCGTTTACAGAACGTATAAGCTCAGTTCCGGCGCCATTGTTTGCTCTTGCGAGCTGCGCGATTTCATCTGCGTGCGCATCCAGGGCGCGTTTCCCCTTGAACTCCAGGATCGCCCGGTTTGTATTTTGCCGAACATATCGTCCGCTAGACTGAATACCATATCGTATTGGACAGGGTCCCTGCGTGATACTGCCAGCCGGTAGAGAATCGGCGTTTTCCGCAAATAGACAGAGGTAATTCGAGATGATCGCAAAAAGCTTCTGGATGCCATATTGTGTGGAGTTGCTCATTGCCTGAGCGGCGTATGTTAAGCCAGGCAGCATAGACAGAAGCACTGGACTTGGAGCTGCCGGATTTTGGAGATATGCCCTTGCGTAGCGTAAACATTCTGGGCCAATTGTCGGGTCCTCAACAATATGACGGGGCATCTGCCGCTCTGGAGGAGGATGTACGGGGTGGAAGCTAGCAGTGGAGGAAGTTCCATGGTCCCCTGGTGCTGTTAAGGAGTCTATAGGGCTGAAATCATATAGAGCACGCAGACTCGTAGTATGCACCATGTTTGTGCAAGATCAGAGGCGCAGTTGCCGGTGGATCATCAGCTGATACTGGATAATGCTTAAATGTATCCCAGTGGAGCTGTATTCCATGGAGATTCTGTGCTTAGCAAAGGCACATGGCCGGCCAAAAACCCCACAAGAACTAGTCTTATGTGCAAAAGGAGCCGTTCAGATCCAGAGGATCAGTGAGGAAGAAGTAATGAGGGCCTGCATAACATACCTAGGTATGCCAACAAGCAAATAAGCTCATTGCCTGAGGAAAAGGATAATGGATTTCAGTGATGCAGAGATGCTAGTATGTATTTCTGGTCTGGATGCCGAAGACCATGAATGCATCCCTGGCTGATCATGGTGGCTGCTGATAACATGGAGCTAGTGTGCAAAGACCTTGAGGCTTGACTTCTAGGTATCAGAAGATGTAATTATCTTGAGGTTGATCAAGTCATGTTTCTTGATGAAAGATGGTTGTCAAAGTTGTGAGATCTCCTTTTATACCCAGCCATCACGTGTCGGGCGACCGAGTTGGAACAGCCCTGCGTCGAGCACCATCAGATTCACCGTCAACAACCTCTTCAGTATTCACCATTCACTATGTCGACCTCAGACATATCCTCGCTGTCTACCTCGCCCGAATCCTCTTCATCGTCCTCGTCGTCCTCACCCTCTCCCTCCCCCGCCCACCGCCGAACCCACTGGTCCAGCCACATAACCCTCGATCTCCTCCTTCACGTCCTCCACAACACATTCCTCCACCCCTTTATAGCCTGGCTTCTTCCTCTCTGCCTCCGCGCCCAAGCAACTCCATACACGCACCCCTCATTCATAATAACAACGGCCTACGCAGCACTCCTGTCACTATTCTTCATCTTCTCCGGCCTGAACAGGCGCATTGCGTATGGCCTGCCTCGCGAGGTGGATTTTGAAGAGGAGGTTGTTGTGGTGACGGGGGGTGCGAGTGGGTTGGGCTTGTTGATTGCGAAAATCTATGGGATGCGTGGTGTGAGTGTTGCGGTCTTGGATATTAAAGATGCGGGAGGCGTTGGAGAGGTTGTGGGACTGGATGAGATGCCGAGTGTCCGTTACTACCAGTGCGATGTAGGGGATAGAGGGCAGGTGGAGGCCGTAGCTGGAAGGATAGAAATTGATGTGCGTTTGAATTCGTCACTCCTTTTTCTTTACTGTACATGCCCGGAGGCCTGTTGAATATTCCTGGTGTCTCCTGTTTGTGAACGGATCTTCATTTTGCTAATTGGTCTTCAAGCTCGGGACGCCCACCATTCTGGTAAACTGCGTTGCGGCCCCTATAAACGGACAACCCATTCTCGGCATTTCTGAAGATGCCGTCAAATACACCATCCAAACAAACCTCCTATCATACTTCCATACGCTGCAGGTATTCCTGCCAGGAATGCTCGCGTCTCCAATTGGAGGAACGCTCGTCACTTTCAGTTCCGTACTCAGTTACCTAACAGCGGCCGGCGTGTCGGATTATAGCGCAACCAAGGCAGCCGTCAGCGCTGTCCACAAAACCGTGGAAGCTGAACTCCGCATGTCTGGCGCGAATAAGAAGGTAAAGACGCTGCTCGTCGAAACTGGACAAATGGCAACTCCTTTATTTGAAGGCGTTGCAACTCCGAGTAATTTTTTCGCGCCGGTGATTGAACCGGTGAAGGTAGCCAAGGAAATTGTTTCGGTTATCGATAGCGGGAACGGAGGTGTCATCAGAATGCCAGCATTCGCCGCACTTGTCGACTGGTATGGGGTATTCCCGGCATCAATCCAACGACTGGCTAGATACCTCAGTGGAATAGACATGGCAATTGGTAACGCAGGATTCGACAACAACCAAAACAGCTTCTCAGCCCGCCATCTAAAAGCCGATTAAAAGTCCTCTTAAGCAGAATTAGGATACGAAATCCTCACAAGATGCAACCACTTCCTTTTTGGTGCCTCCGAACTGAAATGGATGTCTTTCATGCACAAGCTTTCTGATCACAGAAACGGTGGGATGTCTAAACCAGCCCTCGTATAGGCAGTCGCTTGAACAAAAAGCGAAGTATAGGAACCGCTGTTGCTGAGCTTCGGCATGTCCAAAACCTCCGATTGTTGAATCGTGTCGAAACGATGGTTTGATAGAATCGTGCCCTGGCACCTACCCTGGCTTATTGCTGGGTTGCCAGGACCATCTTCTCTCTTTCGCTACGCCTCGCGCGCAAAATTCCCTTCTTGGCGTGCTTCCTCACATTTTCTTCTCTCCGCTTGATTGCGTTGACCTCCTCATTCTTTATCTCTCCGGCTTTCTTCACAGCCTTAGGGAGATGTCGATGACGCTTAATGCGTCGGATTTCCGGCATATGAGCATATCTGTTCTTCAGAGCTTCGTCATATTGAAGCTTTTGACGCTCGCGGGCGCTCTTGATCCCGCTTCGAGAGGAAGCATTGGCGCGCCATAATCGAATATTACCGTCATCTGAACCGGAAAGAATATACTTATTATCTGGGGTAAATTTGGCAGAGAAGACCCTATTAAAATAAAAAATTAGTAAAAGAGTTTTTTTGCGCCGGTACATTGGTACTTACCTCTGCATCCGCTTTGTGTGGTAGATATCCCTAGAGTGGCCACGATCGCGGTTCCATAATCGGACCGTCCGGTCATAAGATGCAGAAACCAATTCCTCGCCGGTGGGACTAAACTCGACGTCCATGACTGCAGCAACATGGTCCTTCAGTACATTGAGGGCCCGGTGCATCTTTCTCATATCAAAGACATAAATGTTGTGGTCCTCGTTCGCGACAGCAAAGTTGAAAGCTTCCATCGGATTCCAAGCAATAGCGTTCGAAGCTAGGTTAAGGATCACTTTTGTAAGCGGAGAGGAAGTTCGGAGGTCATACATGACGACAGATCTGTCGGTGGCTGTAGAAGCCAATATGGAGGTTTCTGTTCTGTTGAAAGCAAGGGAAGTGATAGTATCGGTACTGGTAGGCCAGTGAAGAGTTTGGGACGGGGTTGAAGACGGTCGGGATAGATCATATATCGAGATAACGGAGGAGGATGCTGCGAATGATGGATGAGTTTCGTGATGGGACAGTCCTGTAAATGCGCCCTGTCCGAGATAAGTCGCTAGAGGTGCTGATTCTGATGCCGAATTATAAGGATCAAAGAGTTTGATCGTCTTATCGCTTGCACAAGAAAGCAGCTTCCGATCGGAAGTCCAGCACATTCCCTTGACTATATTTTCATGTGCCTGGGCATGCCATATTTCATCTCGATTTGTGAGATCCCACACTTTGACTACACCATCTCCGCTCCCACTGGCAAAGCGCTCGAGGGAGACTGGGTCCTTTGCAAGGGAGTAAACACCGTCGACGTGGCCGGTGCCAAGCTGAGCGATAAAGGGAGAGGCAAACATCCTCTCTATTTTTGTTGCATTTAGTGCTCTTGTGTATTCTCTCGCCCTCTCGAAAGGATGCTGTGCGGGATCGAGATTTCGGGGCAATCTTGTGGTATCCGTCCCCGGAGCCTGCTGCGAGGCCGCAGACCGCGATAGGGCTTTAATTTTCTAGAGAATTCCGTTAGCTATTTCGTCTCGCAAATTTCAGTACTCTAAACTTACCATTGTGGCCGTGGGGAGCTCGATCGTCGCCAGCTGCTGCGCTGGAGAAATTTTGTTAAGCGTGCGGCTCTTATCAGCGATTTGGAGATGCCGGGAGAATGTTGTTCCGTGGTAGCTCTGCTGGATGCGCCGTCAGCCACTGGGACCTAACGGAGCTGGTCAACATCATTCCACCAAAATACCTCCGAACAACGTGCTGAGCTCATAATCTTACAGGCTCAGGCTCGAAAAGATTACTTGGTTCCTATCTTAACACGCTCGCGGAGATGGCACCCAGCACCGAAACCGCCGGCCTGCTGACTGAAGCACGTTCCCTGTCCAAGACGGATCCCGCCAAAGCAGGGAGCATCTATCAGAATATTCTTTCACAAGGACCGGGGTCCACTGAAGCATCTTCGAGGGACTATGAAGCAGCATTGGTGGCTCTAGGGGAGCTTTATCGCGATCTCAAAAGACCGAGCGACCTTGCCCAGCTTCTGGAGACAAGTCGAACTGCCTTTTCATCATTTGCCAAAGCCAAGTCAGCAAAGCTAGGTATGTGCCCGTTGAAACAGTCTGGCAGTAGTCATGCTCTAATAACTTTTAATTAGTTCGCCAGCTTCTTGACCTCTTCGCCGACATCCCGAATACCCTCGAGATCCAGATTTCCGTTATCAAGTCATCGATAGAATGGGCTGTGAGCGAACGACGGTCATTCCTTCGCCAGAACTTGGAGACAAGGCTCGTCTCTATTTATATGCAGAAGCAATCCTACTACGACGCCCTTACCCTCATCAATTCCCTACTCCGCGAACTCAAGCGCATGGACGACAAGCTTGTGTTGGTGGAAGTCCAACTCCTTGAATCTCGTGTCTACCACGCTCTTGGGAATCAGGCCAAAGCTCGCGCTGCCTTAACTTCTGCAAGAACCTCTGCGGCCTCAGTATATACACCTCCTTTGCTACAAGCGGGTTTGGATATGCAAAGCGGAATGCTCCATGCAGAAGACAAGGATTTCAATACTGCCTTTTCCTACTTCATCGAAGCCCTTGAGGGGTACCACGCTCAGGAAGACGAATCCAAGGCGACATCGGCTTTACAATACATGCTTCTTTGCAAGATCATGCTGAACCTGGTGAACGATGTGAACTCTCTCCTCGCCTCGAAGCAGGCAATCCGGTACGCCGGGACGCGATTGGAAGCTATGAAAGCCGTTGCGCGTGCACATTCAAATCGGTCCCTTGAGGAATACGAACGTGCCCTGTCCGACTACAGATTCGAATTGGGCAGCGACGTCTTCATCCGAAACCATCTCCGAAGGCTTTACGACGCGATGTTGGAGCAAAACCTGATCAAGGTAATTGAGCCTTTCAGTAGGGTGGAAATCGACCACATTGCGAAGATGGTCGGCTTAGACACCCAGCAAGTCGAGCGGAAACTGTCGCAGATGATTCTTGACAAGGTCATCATTGGGGTGCTTGACCAGGGAGCCGGCTGTTTGATTATTTTTGATGAGACTGAAAGGGACCAAGGCTATGATGCGGCACTCGAAACAATTGAGAAACTCAGCACAGTGGTCGATGTCCTGTACACAAACCAGGCGTCGCTACTTGAGTGATTGCTTGACTGTTGACTTTTAAGCGTGTTGTTTGGAGGTTCTATTCGGGAGCGCCTGTCATTTGTGTATTAGATATTTTCATGAAGTCCAGAACAAATGGAACTTGATGACTTTAATCCAACGAGAGAATTCAATCTCACTTGTATCAGGCTGCGTCCATTTGATATTGGCGCGGATATTGAAAGTTTAGCGCCAAGCGCCAAACGCGGTCACATGATAGACATGTCCAAATTAGGTTTAGCGTCCTGATTAGCCTCTTCAAAGCCCATCTGAGGTCGTTGTTTGGCTGGAGCTCGTTCTGACCCACGACGACGAGCGATTCGTTTTCTTGAGCACCCACCTAATTGTCGTGTTGAGGATCACTAGCGAGGGAATATCTCTGGTCTAATTGCCGACCAAAGTCTGTGCCAAGATGAACCCCCCCATGCAGGCTGCCTATCGTGGCTACCCGCCTACCGCTCACCGTCCCCCAACTACTCCCCGTCGACCAGGTCAAGTTCCAGGTTCGTTCTTTTTCCTCGTTGGCGTGTCCATCGCGCATTCCAAGCTGCTATCGCGTCGCCTTGATCACGCTGACGACTAGTTCCTAGGAATGATGCCGATGCCCGTTGCGCAACATGGAGTTCCCAATCCGCAAATTATGCCCCAGCGACACGTCTCCAGCCACGCGGAGGCCACGATGCGACGAACGCGAAAACCAACGGATAAGAATATGCCCGACGGGTTAGAAGATGCTGTTATTGGCGAGGGTGTACAGCAGTATAAACGTTTGCAAGACGTGGAGAAACGATTGGATGCCGCAATGATTAGGAAGAGATTAGATATCCAGGATTCAGTAAATCGAACGACAAGGAGATACCGGACGCTGAGGGTATGGATCTCGAATACGGTTCAGAATCAGCCTTGGCAGCAGAGTGCGGAGGACCCTACTAATCCCGGTGCGCGTACTGGAGCTGGACGATACAAGGTTAAGATTGAAGGACGCCTCCTCGATGACGAGAGCGACCCGACTTCACCGGACAAAGACGAGGAGGAGGAGACGGAAGCACAGGCCGAGGGCGGCCGTGATCCGGACGCCATGGAGGAAGACAATGATGCGGAGAAGAAGAAGGAACAGAAATCCCCTCCCTCTCAGAGAAAGAAGCTTTCCCATTTCTTCAAAACGGTTACTGTCGAGTTTGATAAACCTACGACTCCAGGCGTTGCGGATCTAGCTACAATAAATTGGGCCAAGCCCGCCTCACAACCCAATGCAGCGTCGTTGCCGACAAACGCTGAGTTCGACTGCCTCGAGTTCTCACGAGCAGCTGAAGTTAACCTTAATACCGTTATCAGCCTCCAAAGGGACGAAAACCCAGAACGCCTTCGCCTAAGTAAGGAGTTGGCCTCAGTCGTTGGTGTGGAAGATGAGACGCGAGCTGGGGTTGTCATTGGGATTTGGGAATACGTCAAGGCGGTTGGACTCCAAGAAAGTGAAGAGAAGCAGATCATACGATGTGATGATAAACTCAGATCGGTATGGCTTTGTTAACCTGGTGTCGGGATAATATACTGACTACATAATTCTAGATTTTCGGCAGAGATAAAATGTACTTCCCCTCAATTCCCGAAAGTATCGGCCCACATACCTCCCCCATGCCGCCCATAAAACTCCCCTACACCATCCGCGTCGACAAAGAATACCACGAAAACCCCACCCCCACCGTCTACGATATCCGCGTGGTAATCGAAGACCCGCTGCGCGCCAAAATGCTCGCAGTAACCACCTCCCCAGAATACCCAGCCATGCTCCGACAAGTCGCCAGCCTCGACGACCAACTAGCACTCGTCATCCAGGCTCTGCACCATTCGAAGGCCAAACACTCGTTTTTCACAGCCATGTCCAAGGATCCCGTGAATTTCATGAGACGTTGGATTAGTAGCCAGCGGAGGGATATGGAAACTATTCTTGGGGAATCCACTCGTGGGGGCCGGGATGGTGCTGATGGACCAGAGTTTAGACGCGGTGGTGCGAATGGGGCGTGGGAAACGCCTGTTGCGAGGGAGGCTGTGCGATATCTTCTTTCCCGACCAGCGCCCGTGGGACGATGATGCACCGATCAGTGCAATTTCCTCTTATCCCCATCTTTACATTGGCTGTTTCTTGGTTTTTTTTTTTTTTTTTTTTTTTTTTTTTTTTGAAGCGTGGCGGGGGATGGCGAATGGAATAAATACTGTACTCCGTGTCCATTGGTGATATCATACCTTTTTATTTTCTTTACCCTTATTTTCTACCGGGCAACTACTGGCATATTTGTGCAACTAGGGCCTATTAAATAGACGTTCGGTAGCCGGATTATGCAAATGCTCTATTAAATGCAAGCCACCATATAGATTGGAATCAGAGAACTCCACAGCAAGTTCGAAAGAAGCAGCCGCGCCATCTCAAACAGTAGGAAGAAGGCCATAGTAACACCGCTGTTGCTAAGCCTGTATCAGATCAAGAAGAGGACGACCAGCACCAAAAACTGAACGCGAAACTCCCATCATTAAAGAAGCCGATTATTAAAAGGGGGAAAAAGAAATCTCGTCTAATGAGCAGAATCTTACGCCTTCCTCCTTCTAGCCCTGGGAACCGTGTTCTCATTCACAAACGCGGTCGAATCACCATTCTTCTCATCAGACATCTCTTTCAATCCACCGTTGATGAATATGCTCTCTTCTTCCTCGAGTTTCGCCGCGGCTTCCAGCACAAGAACATTTGCCTCTTTCTCCACGCTCTGCCGCGTAATCTCAACGTTATCCTTTCTAAACCGCTTTAGAACAGTATCAATCATCTTGGAGAACCAGTAGAAGTTGAGCGAGTTGAGAATCAGGTTGCTGCCGAGATATGTAAAGACAAGCCAGGCGGGAGTTCCGTTGGCATTGTTCTGCGCAAATTGAGATACCTGCAAGTTCGCGCGCTTGCAAATCTCGTCCACACAGTGGCTGGAGCTCCTAGCCTGGAAAATCATTGTGTGGATGTTGAATGGCTCCAACGAGTGAGTCTGGCGATGGGCACCGAAGATGTCCTTGAACACGAGGACAGACTGCCACGTACCCCAGACCAAACGGCAGCCGAAAAAGACCGAGAGGAGCATCATTCCATTGTACCACTGTGCCCTGCTACCGGTCATGTTGACTTTGTCGAAGAACCAATGGAAGTTTAGGAATGGGCTAGAAAGCTCGTAGAGAATAAAAGTTGGGCCGTAGAAGTTGACGAAAGGCCGCTAGATAACCATGAGCCCATATCACAGAGGGTAAAAAATGCAGCATATTGTGCCGCAACGAAAACAATCCCCAGCAGTCTAGGAATCGAGTGGAACAAGTTGGGAGCTCTCTCCTCCAACTTGCCCATAATAACAGCCAAAAAGGAAATAGCTCGTGTGAATACAGAGAAAAAGAAACCCAGAGGAAACGGAGAACTCACGAAACCCAAGCTAAACACGCAAAGCGCGCTGATCGCATGGAACAAAAGCCCAGCCCCAAATATCTTCACATGTAGCGTGCTCACAATCAAATCGTACAGGAAATACCCCGTAGCCATCGCCTGAATCAAGCCACACGCCCCAGAATACCCATACACCCTCTCCCCAGCCGTCATGCTCTTCCTCTCGCCATCCGCAGCCATCACCCAGAGAGCCGCGGCACAAACCACCGTGCTCTGAACCAGCGAGACAACATGAATATCCCAGTTCAACTTTGTGCGGCGCGGGAAATTCGGATAGATTTTGGGGAAGAGCCGCGTGGAGAGGGCGGGAGAGATGACGGATTGGACGAGTTGGTAGAAGACGAAGGCGAGGAGGACTTCGTGGATGTGCAGAGGGAGGCTTGGGAGAGAGAGGTATTCTGCTAGGGGCTCCACGCGGTTCTGTAACCACTGGGGCGCAGGTGGAAAAGGGTCGAGCATCGTGAAGGCTCAGAACCTGCCCTTTGGCAGGCAGCGTGCTGCGATGGGTGTGGTGGATTCTCGAGAGCTGCGTCTTTAACGGTAGAAGGAAGCTTATTTAAACTGACATCAAGATCATAAGAAAAGCGCCAGCCCAAATTCACTGAGGAAAAGGCACTTCACCCACTCCAGGCATCAGTCACCAGTGAAGAAGAGATCATGACATGAGGTCGTGTGCAGCAGGTCATCGCGCGAAATACTGCCAAGTCAGTTGGAGCCAATGGAAGAGGCCCACTCGCTGACCGCCTGATAAGATTTGTTGGGGAAAGCTGCCGGGGAGCTAACCGTATTGGGCTCAGATGCCGAGGCCCAATGGGCCCACGAGCCACCTTTTTGCGCCACTTAACGTCGGCTGACATAATCACATGCATCACGCCACAGTTTGGATGCCCCGGAGAGGACAGAGGAATATTATCAAAGGGTCATCTCAGTTCATTTCCTAGAAAATTCATAATAGCTAATCATATACTTCAAACCTTCGACAGGCTAACTTCAGTGGTATCCCCCAAAACATAAGCAAGAAGTCGTCGCTGGTCAAACTATACCGTCGCTTGCTGAACCAGTCCCATGGACAAACGAAAAACATCATAATATGTAATGAAAAGAAAAAGATAAGGAAATACAAACTAGAAAAAGGTCATAACCGAAAGTATACCCCCATCACAGGCATTGTGTCTTTCGCTAGCATCCAGCGACAGACTCTGGCTTAAGCCCGAATCCTTTCTCGGACATGGGCATATCCGTTCCAATACCGCTATCGCTCGGCTCCGCGTAGAGCACCATCGCCGTCTCGTCAGCATCATATTCTTCCCCAGCATCTCTGTCGTCATGCTCCTCTTCCGGAGTCTCATATATCTCGCTCCGGTCGGCAGCATCTTCCCCAACAGTCCCCTCTGAAGCTGCTTCGTCGGCACTCTCGCCGTCTAGACTTTCATCAACCAAGGAACCTGGTTCAGCGGCAACAAGCGCGTTCGTGGAGCTATAACTTGTGCTCCGATCGGTGGATACCGTGCTGCCCGTGATGCAGGACATGCCGTCGTATGTGCCAGTGTAGCTTGTCCGTCGCTCCGTTCCCGCATCGCTGTGGCCGTCACTCTCCTCCTCATCTTCCTCCTGGAAGACTTCGTTTTCCTTATTGGCGAGGGAGTTTCGAACATCCCATGAGGTTTTTCGGTATTGGAAGTTCGATTTCACTGAATGGCTCCGTTTCAAATTGGTTAATCCACCACTGGATCCATTGAGAGATTGTCGGTTCGCTGCCCGGCTGCCTGTCAACTGGCTCAGACTGAGGATCCTCCGTTCTTTACCGCTGTTCGAAGACAGGTTGGTGGGGGTGGTTGATTGCACTGGGGTGCGCCGTTTCAGTGCCATGTTGACTCCGCTGCCTAGAATGTTACTTTCCTTGGACGCGCTTGTAACGCTCCCTCGAGTGATCGTGCTCGCGGAGCTCGGAACTCTCCTCAAACCCATATTATCCCCTCCACCGGCTCGGCTTAGGAGCTGGCTCCGGGCGTGATCTAGAACGCCCTCAACAATCCTCCGCTCAAGGTCTTCTGCGCGGTCCTCCATGAGCTGTACCTCTTCTCGACGAATGCGTAGAGCTGTTTCCATCCCAGCAACATCCTTACTCAGCTTTATATGCTGCTTCAAAAGCTCTTCATTTTCTTGCTTCAAAGCTTGAATTGTCTGCATGAGACTACCTTTTTCCTGGTTCAGGGAGACAACTTCAGCTTCCACCTTTTCCTTTTGAGCCAATCTTTTTTCCAAGGCAATTGCTGTTTCCATTGCCTCTTGTCTTTTGCTTTCATGATTCTCCTCTGCTAGCCGTATTTGAGCCGCGGTCATCGTGCCGACTTCCTGGATCATCGTCGACAGTCGTTCATTGATCTCATCGAGTCTATCGAAGCGTTCCACCGATTTGGTCGTAGCGCTGGCACGGTCCAGTAGACTATCTAATTTCTCCTGGACCATATCCCGCAGCCAATCCTGCGATTCGTCAATCTTATCAAATCGCTCTTCAGACTTCGACGTATCTTTGGCCTTGTCGAGAAGTTCTTCCAGCTTTTCCTGCACCATTGTAGTGAGGAATTCCTGGTTTTCATCGAGCTTATCGAACCGGTCTACAGTCTTAGCGGCGTCGTCGGTCCGATCGAGGAGTTGATTTAGTTTTTCTTGCACCATACTCGTGAGGAATTCCTGGGTCTCATCCAGCTTATCAAACCTCTCCACGGTTTGTGAGCTGCTATCCGGTCGCTCGAGGAGTCGGTCCAGCTTTTCTTGAACCTGAGAATCGTCGTACTTCTCATAGACTGGATCTTCCTTCTCCTTTTCCGGCTCCGGTGCAGGAAGCAACTTATGGAGTAGCGACGGTCCGATTGCAGATGGGAGTGCAGAGAGATCTGTCCTAAACTCCTCGGTAGATTTGCGCGAATGCTCGTAATGTTGGCCAACTATCGAGAGGATATCCTTGACCGCGCTGAGGATTTCTGGGTGGGAATCCGCAATTTGACGCTCCAGTCGATCAGTCGCCGCCAAAGCTTTGTCAAATTGACTCTTCATATCTTCGTGCTGAGACTTAACATCCATGTGCAAATCATCAACTTTGACAAAAGACTGGTCAACGCGCTCGAAGAAGGTTTTGGCATCATCTGCCATCCTCTCACATGCTTCAGACAAATTGTTGCCCATGCCGCCAATAACCAGATTGATAGCTTCAGCAAGGGCCTTGGTCGTTGTCAACGTTTCCAGGGACTGCACATCGCGTTCCTCTGCGGCAGTAAGCTTCGACTCAAGCGCCGCCTGAGCATCGTCATATTTCGAAATGACTTCGTTGACTTTGTCGTCCAGTTTCGCACTGATGTCCGCGAGTATGGCTGCTCTAGACTCGTCCTGTTTGACCAACATCTCTGAATGTTGTTCTTCCCCTTCCATTTTGGCAGCCTCGCGGTCGCCATGGTAGCGCTCAAATTCGCGATTAACCAGGTCGGCAAGCTCCTTGATGCTCTCTGCTTTTGCAAACGACTCCGCAGATTCATTAACACACATAACCATCGTCTTTAAGTCACCGAGGCTCTCTTCGCCTTCCGTCAGTTTTCCTTTGAGCTCGTCTCCGAGTGCCAGAAGGATCGATTTCGCATCTTCAATCTTTTCTGCCAGTCCGCCGTGCTCAATCTTTCGGGATTCGAACGCTTGAGCAGTCAATTCGTTTTCCGCTTCGACCTTGTCTCTGAACTCTGCCACCAAGTTCGTCAGAGTACCCAAGTCGTCCTTTGTGGGAAGGGTCTCAACATCCGGAAGCACAAACTCGTCCAGCTGCGCTTTCATTTCAAAGAGCAATGTTTCGAGGTTCTGGACGTCTTCTTTCACGACTTTGTTTGCTTTCTCTTCTTCCGTTTCCTCGGCTGGTTGGGAGTTGGTTTTGAGTTCTTCCACTGCCACCCAGATATCTTTGAGGATTGTCTCGAGGTTTGTGACATCGGATTTGCTTGGTCCTTCTGCTCCCGCATTTGCAACAAAGCCATCTAGCAAATCCTTCATCTCCTTGGTCAATACTTCCAGGCCCTCCACACGCTCCGCGGCGACAAAGCTGGCAGTATTGGACGATGCAATCTCATCGAGCTGGGATTTCATGTTGTCCATAATCAATGCGATCGCATCCGTGTCCTCCTTCTTCGCCGTCCCTTCTTCTAATGGCACCTCGCGAGAACCTACTTCGGTGACCAGGCCTTGGATTTCCTTGATGGCATCCAACACCTCAACAAGATCCTCCTTCTTGGCAACATTAGGTGCCTCCTCAGGAGGGGCGGGCGTTATGTCAATATTTTCCACCTTGTGCTGTAGTTGAGTGACCATCGATTTCAAGCTCTCGAGATCATTTCCAATGGTGGCTTCGCTTGCTAACATTAATTCCCGTCCACGGCTGGTGCTGGTCTCCTCGGCTTCCCTTTGGTAATCACGGAGCTGCTGGATTTCCAACTGGATACCAGAAATACCTTCCCTTAGCACGTCGAGTATCTCTTCAGTAGGACCGGAATCGGAAGGTTTATTCAAAATCTTATTCATGTCTGCTCGCAGCGCATCGACGCCATCATGGAAAGCATCGAGAAGTTCGCCGGTGTTCGATACGATGCTTTCAGTGCCATCCTTCCGGCGCATGTAATCTTCCAGCAAGGATTCGAAGCTTTCGCGCAGGGCAGATATGATCTCATCCTTATCCGTCGACGAGTCCGGTTTTACAATAGCCATCGTCAGCGTCTGCCGGAGGTGCCCAAATTCGTCCTTGATCATTGTTGGAAGTTCCGAACTGTTGTTATTCTTGAGAGCGTCGCTTTCAGCAATGTCCCGTATAGCATCGAGGATCTCGTCTTTGTCGCTCGACACACTGTTCCGGATTAGAAGGGTACTCAGGGTCTGACGGAGATGCTCAAATTCTTTTTCCATCGCATCGAGTAATTCGACAGTATCGGTTGGATGATTCTGCGCGGAGGACTCTGCGATACTTTTCTCAAGGTCGGCCTGCAAGATTCTAAAGCCATCCTTCACGGTGTCGATGATTTCGTCCTTTCCAGTAACATCGGACGCCCTGTCAACGTAGGACTCGACTTCTCCTCTGAGAACTTCAAGACCATCTTTGACCGCATCGAGAACTTGCTCCGTATCCCTTCCATTCGCTGCTGAATACTGTTTAAACTCGTCTTTCATTTCAGCCACAAATCCGTGGAAATGTTCCAAAACGTGTTCTCCCAAGTCATGGGTAACAGATCCTGAAGCATCCTGAAAGCCAGCCCTGACCGCTTCGAAAATATCTTCACGGTTGATTTCCGGCTCCTTTGGGGCACTCTCGTGACTCACGAGACCTTCTTTAACAGCACTTAATACATCGTCCCTGTTTAGAGCTTCCCGCTCAAACACCGCTGGGGGCACTGGCCACTCGAAGCTCTCCAAGCATTCACGGACGGTAGCCACAACTTCATCGCGTAAGGATGAGATGTCCGGTTCGACGCGCGGGGGGTTGAAATTGTCGAGGGCTTGGTTGATAGCGTCAAGAACTTGCGTATATGTTGCACCGGGTTCCACGGATTCTTTTTCTGGCTGATACTGTTTCAGCCCTTCAGCTAAGCACTCCAGTATCTCGTCCCTTTCCAGGCCAAAGTTTTGCAGCTCGATTTCAGGCTTGTATGTTTCCCAGGCTTCTCTAACTGTTTCAAGAATTTCTTCCCTCTCTAAGCCCGGTGGGAATTCAGGGGTCGGCTGCTCAGGGTAATTCTCGATGATGGCCTTTTTTACGATTGCGTACATCTCGTTCCCATCGATGGATGGACGCGATAATGAAGGCGAAGACTCTAATCTGGAGCGATTCTCTTCGATGACATGTTCCATGTGTGTTCTCAATTGAACTAGCCCATCTTCGACGATATGTGCGATCTCTTCGGCGGAAGGTCCTGGCGTCGGAGCTGGCTTGCAATTCGATTGTGCCTCGGCCTCCTCCAACTTCCGGCCGATCTCCCTGCCCATTCCCAGGACTTCACCTCGTAGTTCTCGAACGAGTGCCTTGACTTCATTAGTTAGGCCGCCGCCCTCGGACACACTCTGCTTGACACGCCTGAGAATGCTGAGTATGTCCTCTGTAGCAGGCTGGGGCGAAAGGGCGTTGTTCGGTGACACCCCCTTTCCGTCAGGGGTCAGGCTGCCAGATCGCGCAGCAGGATTCTCGTTAAAATATGATGCTTGTTCAGACTGCCCGCCCGGCCCAGCCCTTGAACGCACAAGCGCCCGACTACCCGAGTTGTCTTTTACAACATTGAGAATTTCTTCCAGCATCTTTGACATCGAACTGTCTGCGGTTCTGTCACTGAGGCCCGATTTCATCTCGTCCACGAGCTTTGTTAACTGCTCTTGACCTTCTTTGGTTGCCATTTCTCTCAAAACTTTCTCCAGCAGCGCAATACTCGCAGATCCATCCGATATTGCACCGGGGGAGGCTGCGAATTCCCTTTCGATTGCGGCTGTAAAGCTACATGGACTCGACATTCTTGGTAGGTTATAGCTTTTGCGAGAGCTTGGTGACGATTCCCTATTGTCGAGCATATAGGGCCCGGAGTAAGAGGACTTAGGCATAGACTCCGCCTCCAGCAGTTTGGCGGTGAGATTAGTAGTCAAGTCCTTCAGACTTTTTCGGATATCTTCATCGCGCGCATTTGTTGCATTCTTGAGGCTGACCAGATCAGTTGCATTGTCTTTGCTCCGTCGACTCAGCTGGGACATCTCCTGCTGAAGGGAAGTCGCAATATTGGTTAAGCTAATGATCTGGGCTGATAGCGAGTCGAGCTCTGCCGGCTGCTTCGGAGTCTGAACGACACTGTTTGAACGGTTCGATGGAGACTCAATTTCGATCGGCACTTGCATGTTTTGCAACGCAAGCATTGTGGCTGAAGGGGGAGTGTTTTCGCCCAGTATCGGCTTTGATAAGAAACGGCTTGATAGCCTAAAATTCGGGGACTCTTTTCCAGGAGGTGTGGACGGGCCAACTGGCCGAGTTGGAGCTCTGTCAGGAGATTTGGTCTCATGCTCCGAAAAGCTGGCACGATGAGGCTTCTCAGGCGACCTCCGCTCAAGGTATGAGGCAAATTCGCGGCTGTTTGTCGTATTTTGTAAAGACTGCATCCGCTTGTGATATTGTCCCTTGATCAAGGACTTCTCCGGCGAGGAAGGTTTGAGTGGCATTGGATTAACGGTGTAAGAACTCGGAGTATTCTCATGGCTTTTCTCTGCAATGGCAGCGGCAGCAGCCTGTATTGTTGCCGAAGCATTGGGTCGGGTTGTTGGAGCACCGGAACCAGGGTTTAAGGGGAGCGGTGGAGGCGCTCTCTCCGGGTCCGCACTGTCCCACCTGCACTCCACGAGTTAGTATGGACATCGGTCCAGTGTTGAGTAGCCCGAAAAAACAGGTGCTCAGATTTGAAATGGCCTACATAGGAATATTGCCTCGACTGCCGTCGGAAAAGGTGTGCGCATTCTTGAGCACAAGCTCACGACCGGGAGGAGTTTCACGGTCGGAGGTAGACATCATTAGCAGCTGGATGCAATCAAGCAAGGAGAGTCGTCAATTTGCGAAAGAGAAAAATAATCAAAGGCTGTCGTTAAACTGGATAAAACGCCGTATTCGTTTATAAGAAAGTGATCATGACCATGAATGAGAACAGGAGCGCCGATGTATGGGTATACGGAGACAAGGTTGAAGAAGGATTTCAATAAATTGACGCCAGATGGAATTGCAAGCAAAAGAACACCACAGCAACGAAGTTTGGACGGACAACCGCCAGCAGTGAGTTGTTGATTTTGACTAGAGCTCACGACAAGTCGTCGCCCGCTGCCCAAAGCAATGTAAACAAACAGGGATTAATTGGCGGTTACCGCAGTTGCAAGAGCGCGCTAGTCCACTTTGGGTTCACAGCACCGGAGAAACATTCCATAAGGGATTAGTGTCAATTTTCGATAAGCGGACCAATCAGGGGGCAGCACACAACCAGCCCACAACTTCCACCTCGAAAAAAAGAGCACAGGTCTTGGACTCAACCGGCGACTGCGATCGGACAACGACTTTCACGAATCAACAATTGTCGACCTTGCCCACGTCCGTCGGAACTTTTGAAAAATGAAGTGTACGTCTACCGCGTTTCTCCCTTCGCTCCATGCGATCGCCGTCCTTCCTGAATTTGTTTTCGTGCTGACAATGGGTTTGAATGTGCAGTCATGAAAGTGGGCCGTGTGGCCATTATCACCAGAGGACGATATGCCGGAAAGAAGGTACGACATGGATTTTTCGTTCATTACAGTCTGTTTTGCGGGAGGGAGAGGGTGCATTGATAATTTGGGGAACGGAATCGCAAGCGCGGAAACATCGACGAACCGGACAAGATTGAAGGACGTGCAGAGGGAGAACTGGAAAAGAGGAAAATGCGCACAACGAGATGGCTAGGAAGCTGACGGATTTATTCTCCAGGTCGTCATCATCCAACCCAACGATGCCGGTTCCAAGGCCCACCCGTTCTCCTACGCCATCGTCGCCGGTATTGAGCGATACCCATCCAAGGTGACCCGCGGCATGGGTGCGAAGAAGGTCGCCAAGCGCAGCAAGGTCAAGCCTTTCATCAAGGCCGTCAACTACAACCACCTCATGCCCACCCGCTACACACTCGAATTGGAGGGATTGAAGGGAGTTGTTTCCAACGACACATTCAAGGAGGTCTCGCAACGGGAAGAGGCCAAGAAGACCGTCAAGAAAGCGTTGGAGGATCGATACACAAGCGGAAAGAACAGATGGTTCTTCACTCCTTTGAGTATGTGCCGTTTTCTTGGAATATGGAGACGCATCTGCTAATGGTGATATTTTAGGGTTCTAAATGTTTTCTTTTCGCGTTATTTCTTAATGGGACGGTTCTGTTGAATGAAACCACGAGACTTTTATGCATACATACACCATAGTCAGGGCAAATGGAAACGTGCATAGCAGGCAAACCGTACCAGAATGAAGGACCCTTTCAAGTGACGGCGCGGAGCAGCCAAGCTCCTCTCGCTTTCCGTTCACAGGTTCCCGATCAACTACACAAGAGAATCTACATAGCAACTTCCTAGACAGGCAGAAATGTCAGATTACTTTTAATGCCCAGCGACTCACGATGGTCTAATACAACTGCATCTTTCTGATTCATCCCTACATTCCCAGAGATAGGAAGTTAAGTTACGAGTAGCCGTGCGAGCAGCAGAGTCCACATAGCCCTTATCTAGCGACGCACCTCTGCCCTTGTCGATCTGATGATAGGTAAGGCCGCAAGGGCTTTTTCGATTAAGAACAGATGATGAAATCGCACTACGGACGACTACGGGGATACCTATCTCTCGCTCTAGTCCATGGCTGTGGCCAAAGTAGGCGAAATTCTCGGAGAATACTCCGTCGACGCATGAATAATCATCACAAGCTGCTAACGATGCCTCAAAAGCGTCGAGTGTGGCAAAAGCCCTGGAGAGGAGGAAACAGACTCCACCACAGACAGCGTGCCAAGACTGCCACTCCCTTAGCGTCCTTCACATGTCAAAACAACCTCCCTCAGCTTCCTGAGTCTCGTCATTCTTATCTTGAATTGCTTTCCTTTTTTCTCTCTGTCGATTGATCAATCAGGCCATTTATCCATATACTATCTACCATGTAAATGCCTTCCGGCACCTCCCGCCCTGCTGGTAAATTGATATCATTATCTGCTCCAATCCAAGGGACCGCAAGGCATGTGTTCGCTGGTCGATTGCATCATAGCCAGCAGTGTAAATGCCATGAAACAAAGACAATCACGCCCAATGTACCATGTCACTAAGAATAGTGCCACAGCAATAATTGTCGCCGTCACTGATGTACCTACTGCCAGGTGGTCGACTTTCACATGCAAAGTGGGCGGTAGTGGGCGCGCAGCTGGCGTTGATTCGTCCCCTTGTATCTCTCGAGCAAAATCTAGAATAGCTTCGGTGGATTGTCGAATTGCTGAAGCTTCCCTGGACTTTTTCGTGCTAGTAGTGCTGAATGGTTGCCTCCCTGTAGACCATGGGGCGGAACGGGAGTCTGTGATTATTATATAGCTTTCTCCCCCTCCTTCCCACCACTTCCCACATCTATAACTCTTTTATTATCCCGTCCCAGCTAGCTATAACGAATATTCTTGCTTTTGCTATATTTTTAATTATCCTCCTCAAGAAAGGTACGGGCACCCGTCCGTTTCTCCTGCTCTGCTGTTCAAAGCTGACTCTCTCTCTCTCAGGCCCATTCCTGGAATTCAAGACATCATGGGAGAACCGCAAGTCAACGGCGAATTGCCGCCATCCCAATTCATCAACGTACGTCGCCGTTGCACGATCCTAATCCAACCCCTCCAAAGCTAATTCCTACTCCTCCAGCACCTTACCTCATACGCCATCGTCTCCAACTCCCTCTCAAACTTCAAAAACCACCCCTACGGCCGGAAATCCATCCAACTCGCCGATCAAGGCTTCTCCCAATTCGCAAAGCCCATCCTCCCCTACTTCGCCAGACCCTACGGATACGTAGAGCCCTTCATCGTCAAGGCCGACACGCTAGGCAATGAGGGTCTGAACCGCATGGACACCACCATCCCCGCTATCGTGCAGGCCTCGAGTGCCCTGAGGGAAAATGTCCGGGGTTTCATCGATGCCCCGATTCGTTTGGTAGGAGACGGCACGAAATACGTACTCGATACCTATCAATCGGAGCGCAACGCAGTCGGCGATGGCGTGTTCTCTGGAAGCAAGGCTGCTGTTTCGATTGGGTTGAGATTCACCTCGGATTCACTCATGTGGTTACGGGGCCGTCTTGTCTCCCCGCAGACCTCGGAAGCTGACAAGCCAGCTGAGAATGGCACCCAACAGCAGAACGGAAGCGCGAATGCTGCTGGTGCAGGCGCAAAATGAATCAACAACACAAAAGTTCACCTTATTCTCCAGGACAGACTCAGCTCTTTCCTTACCGATTTGTTTTAATGATTAGATACCACAAAAATTTAGATTCTGCCGCTGGGCCTTGAGATTGACTTATTGAAGGCTCGTGGGTGGAAAAGGGTGGCCATTGGGATGTTTACTTCTTCGACGCTGTTCTCTTCGTTTCTTGTCGTTGGAGTAGTTGGTGTCATTTTCTTCTTTCTCCGGGGCTATCTACTGGCAGTTATGCCTGGGGTTGACCAAAAAAATTCAATATTTATTAATTATGAAACAATTTGTTAGCTGTAAGAATGGCAATTGAGATCGCGGTATTGGGTTGCGTATGATCTCAAAGACATGGTTTTAGTCCGAATCTCCACAATCTCGAATTTCACACACTCATCAATCCCCCCCTTCCCTTTATTATTTGCTTACGATTTTCCTTCAATTCCTTTTCTTCTGAGGCGGGAACCGTGATACCATACCCAACAGGATTCACTGATATCATGATGATATTAGGAGTGGTGACCACTTTGTTTGAGCCAGCCTAAAATCTCCACCTTGAGAAACCGAATTGTTTCAATCTCGAAACCCTCCCATGATGAAACCATCATGGGTTGCTAGGAAACCAACCTGCCGGAGGAGCATATATCTCTCATGGTGCATCTGCTATATCAGGAGTATTTACTGGTATACCCGTACTACCTAATATTGATGAGACCCAAATCAGTCTTATTGAAGCCCTTCGTCGCAACTTGAAGGTTGTGACCACCAACAAATACCCAATGAGCACGTATCCAGCCGTCCCGAGTCAAGAGACTCTGCGCTGGCAAGCTGTCAGGTTGGTGAACCCTGGCAGCCTTGAGCCGCATAATGCCTGCCTGAGAGTCTGCCTAGTAGTGACAGGGACCTCAGGTGCAATGAGGGGTAGGTGATATTATGCATATCTCTGACATGCTTCATTTCTTCCTCGACTCGGGCAAACTATGTAGGCACCAGCCTCGAGCTTCGAATCACTTGAGGAGTATTCACTCATAGGGACGTTCGATTCAGTTTCGCTTCACCTTGTGCTTTTCCCCGCATTGCTCGATCTCTCCTCTCTCTTCCTCTCCTTCTCTCTCTATTCCTTTCACATCACAATCTACAAAGTATTCCCTCTTCCCATATCTCTTCATTAACAATTCCCGCACCGGAATCGTCCTCTGCATCGCTTTGACTGCAATATGGATACCAACACCGAGGCCAAGGTCGTTGACTGCTCGGATTCAAGTGAGGAGGGAGTTCCCACTCCAGTCACTGTGACCGGGAACACCAGTCCTTTCGATGCATTGGAGTTTATGAACGATATTGGGAAACACATTCCTGATAAAATGATTGAGCGGTTGCAGCAGGAATGCGGCAGTAATAAGCTCCTAGGTAAACCACGTTATGCCACAACTCATCCACCACATGCTGATGGCTATGTTCATAGCAATGGAGAAATACCGCGAGTATACTGCTGAAGAGGAGCCCAAGGATGCTGTCCCCACCGAAGGGGGTGCTGCCGATGATAAGTCGACCCCCGTTCGGAAGTCCGTCAGTTATGTGGATCAATAGTCCGTTGCCCCCATTTCCCCTATGTGGACATCTGCTAAATCATAACTATAGTTGGGACAAGTACGAACCCCCCTTGTATATCCTGAAGTTGTGTTTTAACTCTATCTAGGGCAACGCGCGCCTTCAAGCTTGTCCCTTCCTATAAGCCCGTAAAAGACGAGACATCTTCCAAGCATGAGCAGGTCATCCTGGTTCGACGCGTTTTCTCAGAGCATATGGTCCCGACCAAAACCGTAGTCGATGTTCAGGGTCCGATCTTGAGGAATATCCTACGAAATTTATTCAGGGGCGCTGAAGGCATTGCGCTCACTGATGAAAATTGTGAGGTAAATTACTTCTCTGCTGCATTTGAATAAACAATGCGCACTGCTAAACTAGAACACTGTAGCTGGAGCAACCAAAATTCCTCTTCTGGGCTCTACCAGAGCTACGTCTGCTGGAAGAGCATTTCAGAAAGACCAAGGATGAACAGGGTGCTTTTGAAATCGCGGCTGCTTTGGAGTTCATAAACGAGGAATGGGGTTCCATTTTTCCAGTTCTGGACACCATGCTCCCTGATTGCATCATGTACCAGCATCTATGGGCAATCATGTCGCCGGATATCCTCGTGGTAGGAAAGGATACCCTTGGAAGACTCCGGGTCTTCCGTGCCCGTGAGCACAGCTACTCCAGGCTCGAAGACGGCACCAACGCCTTCTGCATCAAGGCAGAATATGCAGACTGGAATGGCAAGCAAGTCGGTTTGTCGACTACCAGCCTCGCGATCCCCGAGTTTAATGGGACTATGAAGATTGATGAATTGCCATACGCACCGCTGCAATTGCACCCCGAATCAGAGCTAATCAAGCAGCAGATCATTGAAAGAACTAAGAAACAGCTTGACTTTGTCGGAAACGATTACCAGCTGAGAGAGCATTCCGGACACGGCTTGGCGGAAATCAATGCAACGATCCAGAAATTCAATGTAGGTGACGGCCTCTTTCGTTCAAAGCTGTCAACTAATGTTGCATAGTTTCACGGTCGAGTTGTTGTTGATCCCGCCATGTTTAGTCGAGTTAACCCAGGAACTTACATGATACCGCTGCTAAAAGATTTTCGGAAGGAGGGCAGAATCCAAATTCTTCAGTGGGGAGAAGAAAAGCCGGTAAGTAGCTTCTTACTGGCACATCCGTTTCGTGTATTTGGCATGGAGTTTCTGAGATATCTAGGATATATTGCCGCTGCTGTTGGCACCACCAAGCAAATCAGGAGCTGGACCCAGGTCCTCCAAGTCGGCGAAACAGGCAGGGGAGGAAGGAGATGCGGACCCCCCTGTATCTGGTTTGGAGTACTCGCCGCCTCCACAACAATCATACCCACAACGAGTGTATGGCGCTGGGGCTTGCGTGCCTGGCTTCTCCGGTACGACTTCGACGAATGTCTCCGCAGAAGAAAGTGATTCACTTTCAGTAAAGGAGCTATCAGTAGAGCAATTGCTGTTGTTTTCCGGCCTCGTTTATGGGTACTCCCTCGCAGATACAAGATGGGGTAGGTCATCTAGCCGCTGAGACGTTGATGATTGACTGACCAACTATCCAGGGGCGTTCTCGATCGACCAAATTTCGGAAGTGACATGGAACCCTAAATTGGTCGACTCGTTGGTCATGGATGGAGGCATGAAGGAAATGATCCAGCGACTCATCTTGGCTCACAAGGCTTCAGAGTCAAACTTTGACGATTTCGTTGAAGGCAAGGGCAAGGGGCTTGTTGGACTCTTTCACGGTCCACCTGGATTGGGAAAAACCCTCACAGCCGAAGCCATTGCAGAGGTGGCACAACTGCCCCTATATGCAGTGTCCAGCGGCTCACTTGGTCCAGAGTCTTATGACATTCAGTACAATCTCACTCGTACCTTCGAACTCACGACTCGGTGGAAGGCTGTGCTGCTCATTGACGAAGCGGACGTGTTCCTAGCCCGAAGAACCACCAGTGATGTAGGGAGGAATTCAATTGTATCTGTCTTCCTCCGTGAGTTGGAATACTACCCTGGGATCTTGATACTCACGACGAATCAAGCGCATGTCATTGACCCCGCATTTCAAAGTAAGTTCCATCCGCCCCCTGGCTCTTGCACACACCGGTGATACTGACGGGAACAGGTCGAATTCATTTCTGCCATCGCTATGAAAAGCATACAGTTAGTGAGCGACGCCAGATCTGGGAGAAATTCGTCGCCAAAGCAGGTGAAACAAACGCGATCAAGGTACAGATTGATGGGAATGGGATCGCAAAGTTGGCAGCATTGGACATGAACGGTCGACAGGTAAGTTCCTTGTGATCCGATTTTGTCCTTGTATGCGTCGATATCTGCTAATGCATGTCGGCCAGATCAAAAACGTCATCAGCATTTCCGTCAAGCTCGCGACGGCTTCTGATTCGAAGGTCTTGACTGCGGACGGTATCCTTGCGGCGGCGGAGTCATTTCAGAAATTCAACCTAACCGAGCCCTGAACAGCGCACGCATGATACAGGCCTTGCTCGATTTTTCGGAGACTGTGGTGGCAGTGGTTTATTTCTTTCTCTATTAGTTCGTCTGATAGTCATTAGCAATGGGGAAAGAGCGTATATGCTTTCATAGCCATGATAATAATGCCGCGTTTTTTATCCAGACACAGCCAGCAAACAATGGAAAGGCGAATTCTGAAGGACAAGAGGTTGCAAGCCTATTCAGCTCAAGGCTTGGCATATCCAGCACATGGTCATGGAAGAATTCCAGAAAGAAAATAGTTGCTTCCTATTGGTCCGGGATCGGGAATCGATCGGTTAGTGGGACTACACTCCAACGACACCTTGACAAGGCTTTGCTTCGATATGAGGTCAAACGGGCAAGTCTCGAGTGTGCCGGAACCCGATGGTGAGCGATTAATTAAATGCTTCTCGGAGGCATCCTCGTCGCAGCTTGCAGATCCATTGGTTGCGAGAGGAAGAGGAGGTTCAGTTAAGTTCACCAGCTGCTCCCTGAAGAACATAGCCACCGCGTTGCATAGCCATGCTTGGAGCTTTGCTCCTGATATTTTCTTGGCCAATGTGCGATGGGGGTTGAGGTTGATTGGACATGAATGTCCTAAACTCTCGCGACACTTTTATCTTCGAAATACGCCTGGTGGTCTGATATCGTTTGTTGGGCGAGAGAAGAGCATCGAGTTGGAGAAGCGTAGGAGTCGGTGCTGGCTGTGGTTAAATTGGTGAGCAACAATTAAATACTAGTGGTATTGGCCGAGACGGAGATTCCGCCGCGTGATGCATATACTAGGCCCAGATTGGCATAACCTCGTGTCGAGTATGCCTGAGCGGGTGGGGAAGCGACGTCACTTGTAATTCCCCGCAGTCACGACAATACACGCCCTTTTTTGTTTATAAAGGTTCAGCTTCCCTCTGTACGAGGATTCAGTCGATCCATCTCCAGCCCTCTCTCTCTATTCTCACGATCTCGATTATCATCGTGGAATTTCTGAGCTTAGAAGGATTCTTTTTCGTCTTTGGCCAACATCGGCGAGGTCTCTGTCTTGACTTGAATTCTACAAATTCTTTTGTTTACTCTACTAGCTTACATCTGGAGCTGAACCAGAGCTTTATTCAATTAACCACCGATTGATATTCAAGTTTAATTTCACTATTTACCAAAATGGCAAGCTCTTACGCAGGCACTGAACAGACCAACAGCAAGGCGCCAGCGCGGAGCGACGACGCATCTACTCGACCTATCCGACTCCGCGAAGCTGGCATGGTGACCGTTCAGCCTGCGCGCATCGAGGACTTGCAACCAAGCTATGCACAGGTGCTTCACTCGAAGGATACTCCTGAGGCTCACTCGTGGTATTCTTCTTTCAGTAAGTTGCATCTGCCACTATTTTTGCTCTTGTCCGAAGGTAGCCTGACAGTTGTGATTTTTCTAGTCCACGGCCTCGGAAGCATCATCGGTAACCTTGGCGCAATCCCTTGCTGCATCATCTGTCCGAATCCCTTTAAACCAGTTCAGCAGGGTGAAGTTGGATTGGTGACGCGATTCGGCCGCTTCGAACGTGCGGTGGACCCCGGTCTCGTCAAGGTCAATCCCCTCAGCGAGGTTTTGACCACCATCGACGTCAAGATCCAGTTCGTTGAAGTCCCGCGTCAAGTGTGCATGACCAAGGATAATGTGACTCTACACCTGACGTCTGTGATCTATTACCACATCACGTCTCCGCACAAGGCTGCTTTCGGCATTTCCAACGTGCGCCAGGCGCTGGTCGAGCGGACCCAGACAACGCTTCGACATGTGGTCGGTGCTCGAGTGTTGCAGGATGTGATTGAAAGACGCGAGGAAATTGCACAGAGCATTGGCGAGATCATTGAGGATGTTGCCTCCGGCTGGGGTGTCCAGGTTGAGTCTATGCTCATCAAGGACATCATTTTCAGCAACGAGCTGCAGGAGTCTCTGTCCATGGCCGCCCAATCCAAGCGTATTGGTGAGAGCAAGGTTATTGCTGCACGCGCAGAGGTTGAATCCGCCAAGGTATGTATTTCCCTCCTTTGTTCCATACAATGTTACTAATTTCTCTTCTAGCTTATGAGAGCTGCCGCCGACATCCTGTCTTCTGCACCTGCTATGCAGATCCGATATCTTGAGACCATGCAAGCCATGGCTAAGACAGCCAATTCCAAAGTTATCTTCCTGCCATCAGCTCCCAGCCAATCGATGCAGGAGATTGCCCAGCAAATGGACAATGCCGGCGAGGGGCCAAGCCGACACAGCAACCCGTTCGATGGTCAGACCACCGACGGCTTCCAGCAGGCGATGAACGCCCGTGTCATTGAGAATATCTAACTCCGTTGAAGCTGGAATGTTTTACTGGATACCTCATGTTCGCAAATGCTGCTTATGATCCCAAGGTGCCTTTCTTTGTATTTTTTTACGGTGATATTGCGATACCCACTTTCGTTTGCTGATGGATGGTTGTTTATTGCTTGGGATCTGCTTTTACGCGTTTTATGGGAGACTCCCCTTGTTAATTTCTGTGCATGTATGATACTCCAACACCATTATAATAATCGTCAAAGAATTGATCAGTGTCAAACAAAAGCCCCTATCCCGCGCCACATCGTTAGAGCCGGATTGTAGATGCAGCCGTGAGATCTGGCTATAATCTAGCCTTCCCCACAACCTCTCCACTCTCGGGCTCCTCCTTTCGACTCGTCTATTTGTCGATTTGACGCCGTCTCAACGTCCCCGTCAGTTCCCTTTCCCTTTGTCCTTTTCTCCCGTCGGCGCTTGTTGGCGCCCTCTTTCACCCTTCATCTCCGTTTTTCAACGAGGATGAATCGTCGTCCTGCACACCTCATACCCCACAGAGAATGCAGCCATCCGTCGTAGAGACAAGACGACCATCCGAACAACCATAGCAATGGACGAAGAACTGCTGCCTCTGTTTTCCACCACCCTCCACCCCGTCACCAGCATCTGCGGTGTCCGACTGCCCTTCCGCAACCCCTATAGTCTCTGGGATATCAATCTCTGCCGCGAAAGCGCTGGTACCCCAGCCACGTCGCCAACGACGACAACGTCCAGCAACATCTCCTCTTCTAACCTCAGCGCCACGACAGTCGCGTCGATAACACCACACAAACTCTCCATCACCCAGACGCCCTATCGACACTCCCTCGTCCTCCCCGCCCTCACACACCCGCACATCCACCTCGACAAAGCATACCTCTACTCCGACCCCAAATACGCCGATCTTTTCCCCACCAACACCAGCGGAACATGCTCAGTCCGCAAAGCGCTCGCCGTCACTGCGAAAGCTAAGGCGCGGTTCACGACCGCTGATCTAACGACGAGGGGTCGCTGGTTACTGGCTTCGTCTGTGGAGGCGGGGGTAAGTGCGATTCGGGCATTCGTGGAGGTAGATGCGACGGTGGGGAGGAAGTGTGTTGATGTTGCGGTGCAGTTGAAAGAGGAGTGGGAGGGGAGATGTTTTGTGCAGATTGCGTGTTTTGCGCAGGAGCCGATTTTCTCGGGACGAGATGGGGGGAAGGGGAATAGGGGGGTGATTGAGGATGTGATTGTGGTGGATTCCTCGGGGATGGAAGAGGATGATAATGATGATGGGTCTGCGGTAGAGAGCAAGATTGATGTGATTGGGACGGCGCCGTACGTTGAAGCGGACGAGGAGTCGGCCAAGCGAAATATTGACTGGGCGATTGAGATGGCGTTACGGTTTGACAAGCATTTGGATTTCCATCTTGACTACCATTTGGATGAGGCGCGTCCGCCCATGATCTGGTATGTGATTGAAGCATTGAAGGAGAGGAGATGGAGCCAGAGGACGGAAAAGAGAATAATGCTGGGTCATTGCACCCGTCTGAGCTTATTCTCTGACGGGGAATGGGAGCATCTCGCAGCGGAGATCCATAACAATTCCCTCCCCATCACTTTTGTCGGTTTACCAATGAGCGATATATATATGGCTTCCGCTCACGGAACCCCTTCTTCTCTCCACCATTCTCCCCCCAGCCCGCCACGCGGCACCCTTGACGTCCCAAGGCTCATCCGCCAATTCAACATTGACATCGTCCTCGGCGCCAACAACGTGGGCAACGCCTTCACTCCAGGCGGATCAGTCGACCCCTTATCCCTCACCTCCCTCGGCATCGGCCTCTTCCAAACCGGCACCCAAAGCGACGCAGAGCTCCTCTACGAATGCATCTCCACCCGCGCCCGCGCAGCAATGGGCCTACACCAGAACCCGCTCCCGCTCGCCTCACCCACTTCCCCACCACCAACTCCAACACCAGTACCATCATCAAACACCCAGCTCTGCAAATCTCCGCTCCTCATCCGCCCCGGCGACGCGGCAGATCTGCTGCTAGTATCCAGCAACAGCCACGGACTCGTGGGCGTGATGCCGCGCGATCGAACGAGTGTGGCGAGCGTGGTTTGGGATCCACCATTGTGTGAGAATCGGAGGCTTATTTGCGATGGCTTGTGGGCGACTAGGATGCTCCTGGGAAAAGGTGAGATGTGGGATTGTGATTGCGTGAGTGGGACGACGGTGTATGGGTTTGGGTATGGGGGTAATGGGCAGAGGAATTGATGCACGGCAGCAAAGGCACTTTGCGAGTGGGGACGGTTTCTGGCTTTTTCGGGAATGTCTTGAGAGATCTATATCTGATCTCGCTTTCCTGCTTTCATTCTTTTTAATCTGCGGAGTACCAGTCTTAATTCGCGTTTTTTTCCTTCTCTCGTTTAAATACTTGATATACCCCAAGGACCTTGTTTTGGTATCTCGGTCCATGTTGACATTTCAGGATATACATATCAGATTAATTGCATCGGCTTGGAATGTTTTCGGAACCGTATTTGACATCTCGACGTGCCCGAGATCGGTGCCTCTATGTTGCTCATTGACAGGACTGGTTCTAACCCAAACCAGACTTCATATCATTCGTACCTCATGCCTCATGTAGGCGAATAGTCATAAATCTCCTCGAGCCAAGCCTACGCCTTTTGAAGTTTCTCCTCCACCAATCTCCCCACCAGCTTCTCAAGCGCCCCCGAGCCAGCACCATCCCCAATCTGCCCCTGGAAATACGCCTGCACGCTCTTCTCAACATATTTCCCCACCATATCAATCTCAACATTAACTTGCTCCCCAACCTCCTTCTTGGCAGTCACAATTTTCTCCTGCGTATACGCAATCAACATCATCTCAAACCAGCCATCGGGCCCATCTTCAACCCTCGTAACCGTCAAACTGGCACCATCCAACGCGATGAATCCCTTCTCGACTACGTAGCGTAGTATACTCCGGTCACGCGGCTGGAGTCTGAAGACCAGCGCATTCCCGTCGGGAGTGACGGAGAGGATTGTCGCGGTGGTATCGACGTGGCCTTGCACGAAGTGGCCGCCCATGCGCGTCGAGGCGGTGACGGACCGTTCGAGGTTCACGGTTGATCCATGGCTTAGAGAGCCTAGGTTTGTACGGCGGAGGGTCTCGGGGGCAACACCGACTTTGAAGGAGGATTTGTCGAAGGAGGTTATGGTTAGACATGTACCTGTCGAGTGTCCATTGTTAGTTGCGGAAAGGGATATAGATGTGGGCAATATCGTACCATTTACACATATACTATCTCCCAGCTGGGCGTCTGTGAGAATCTCCTCGCAGTCTGAGATTGTCAACGAGGTTCCGCCGCCTCCGCTTGCAGAGTCATCCTGGGGAACAAGCGAAGTGACCTCTTCGAAGAGCTTAGCTGTAGTCTAAACGAGATACCTGTAACTGAACTCACTGCCAATCGTCTCAACTAATCCCGTAAACATGGTGGATAATTCTATAGCCAAGCAAACTGCTCAGTGTTCGATGCTTGGAGGTTCTCGTGCGATGTCCCGGCCGGTGATGCCGAGGCCCCGAGAGTGGCGGCATCCCCTGGCTTATCGGCATTGCAGGCCGCCTAGTTAGTTAACTTTCCCCAGACTGGCCCCGGCGGCTGAACCAGCAAGCTTCCACGGCTCTCGGGATTCAAACGACGGTCATCTTTCTACCGTGGGAATGGGGTTGTTGTAGCGTATCATTATTATTCTCTCGCTCCCTGTTTCCCTCGTTTGGTCGTTTCAGTAATACTACGAGTAACAGAGCAATTCGCACGCACTTTTGGCTTCGTCATTGAATTGTTCGTCATGAGGGGATATCGCGCTTTGCAGACCTTCACTCGAAGGACGACGGGTTCTGTCGTCTTTTCTTCATATAATGCCGCGTTTTTGGTGTCGAGGCGGAGATATTCTGTTCCCGCTCAATCGTCTGATACATTGCCCCTGGCGGGCATTCGAGTCTTGGATATGAGCAGGGTTCTGGCTGGTGTAAGTTCGTCGAGTTAAGTAGAGAGGGAACACGGTAAACTAACAGGCTACTTTTTTATAGCCATATTGCACACAGATATTGGGAGACTTGGGGTATTTGAACTAATTACATGCTTGACATGTGGGCGAATGCTGACATCCTTATTAGTGCGGAGGTTATCAAAATCGAGCATCCTGTTAGGGGTGATGATACTAGGGCTTGGGGGCCGCCATACGCAGAGTATAGTAAGGAGAGTGGGAAAGAAGGACCGGGAGAGAGTGCATACTATCTATCAGTAAGATATGGAGACATCGTATTGTCTAGCAAGGCTAACATTCTGAATAGGTAAACCGCAACAAGAAATCACTTGGCCTCTCCTTTGCCCACCCGGAAGGCATAAATATACTACACAAACTCGCGAAGGAATGCGACGTCCTGGTCGAAAACTACATTCCGGGCTCTTTAAAGAAATACAAGATGGACTACGAGTCCCTGAGCAAGATTAACCCGGGTTTAATCTACGCCAGCGTCACGGGCTACGGACAGACAGGCCCCTATAGCAAGCGCGCGGGTTATGATGTTATGGTTGAAGCTGAATTTGGTCTGATGCACATTACTGGGGCCAGGGATGGGCCGCCGGTGAAGGTCGGAGTTGCTGTTACTGACTTGACCACGGGGCTATATACATCGAACGCTATCATGGCGGCATTGCTGGCGCGAATGAGGACTGGGAAAGGCCAACATATCGATTCCGCGCTTAGTGATTGCCAAGTGGCTACACTTGCAAACCTTGCGAGTTCTGCTCTTATCAGTGGTAAAAAGGATTCTGGGCGGTGGGGAACAGCACATCGTAAGATGATTCCTATTGCCATCCAGGAAGGATCTGTTGCTGACATTTTCTGTTAGCTTCAATTGTGCCGTATCGTGGATACAAGACTTCTGACGGTGATGTCCTCCTTGGTGGCGGAAATGATAACTTATTCCGAATCCTATGCAACAAGTTAGGCCGTCCGGAATGGACGTCGGATCCCCGCTTCGTTACCAATAATGTACGGGTGGAAAACCGTGAAGTGCTGGACGCGCAAATCGAGGAAATCACGAAACAAAAGACAACCCAGGAGTGGCTCGAGATACTCGAGGGCAGTGGCATGCCGTACGCCGCAATCAATGACATCCAAGGCACACTTAACCACTCACATGGTACGTTCCTAGACTGAAGGTCTCCTGCTTTTGCGATCCATATATATCTAACAGTTGAAATAGTCCAAGCTCGCGGAATGGTGCAAGAAATCTCTCATCCAGATTGCGGACCTATGAAACTCGTTAATACCCCTGTTAAATACTCACATTCCACTCCGGGCATTCGAACACCTCCCCCAACGCTCGGGCAACATAGCAATGAAGTCCTTCGGGATCTGGTTGGCCTCAATAAGGAGAATATTGCGCAGCTTCGAAAGGATGGAGTTGTTTCATAACCTTCGAAGAGAGAGCCTACGCTTTACATATATTACGTTTGGGCTTGTCGTTTCCTCCAGCTTCCTCGTCATGGGCCTCTTTTTCCTTTCTTCCATTTTGGTACTTGTTAGTGATTATAGTCTGGTGCCATATGGCAAGAGGTATAGATATGATACCCCGGTAGACGAGTAGTAGGATTTATATAACCAAGATCCCAACTGTCGTTCATACGAGCGTCAAGCGTCAAGCCCTCCGGTAATCTGCAGGGGACCACCAGCTTCATGTCAAGTGACCTTGGAAATGAGGGGAGGCAGTGAATTGTTAGAAGGGTATTTCCTTATTTTAAGTTCATTGTTCAAGTGACTGCTGTGTCCCTGTGCGGTTTATGAGGCAGCAGAACTTCCGCTACCAAAAAAATATCATCTAACTCCTCACACAACCACTTTTGCTAGAAAAGTTCAGATCTGCACCTACTTACCAAAGCTTTTTTACTTGCATTACTGTCTCACTCCCTTTGTCACAGCCGTTATCAGAACTTCCTGGAGCAAACATCTACACAAGCCACTGGTCGCAGGCTGTGGCCTTGCAGGCAGGAAGAAGGTGGGGGAAGTTCCGACAGCTTTGTCCTCAGACTCAGACCTCTGGTCATATATATCTGTGTTTTCATTCCTTCTTCTCTTCTTCCTCTTTCTCCCCTCAGTTTGGTATTTTCTCAGTACCAACATAAGATTCCACACCATATACCGGTCAACCGCCACACTCTCTACTGGCTATCAGGCCGTATTCTCAGTATCTACATCGATATCACCAGTTTGGACCTTGGCTTGTCGTTGCTATGGCGAGAAATTTAGCGCACGACCCAGCCGCAGGCCGAAATGTTCATATCTACAGAGACGATGGATCGCTCCTCGGAGGTTGCTTATTATTCTTGCTCTTTTGGCAGATTATTTACTAATCTATATCCAATAGGTTTGGTGCTTGGATCCCGGTTCATGAGCCGCGCGCGGTTCCATCATTATTGTAGCCTTTTCCTCGAATTTACTCCTGCGAATACGGCATGGGCGATTTTCCGTCTTCGCGACAACGGCGCTACAGGATCAAGGTTAAGAGCGAATAACGGCGAGATGGAGCCTGGTCGATATGTCATCCTGGACCCATGTGAATGAATTCCAGTTTTGCAACCCAAATAAAGAAAAAGTCACCAGAAGGCAGTATTAACAAACACCAAGTTGGCCAGAGAGTCAATGTGAATCCTACCCACGATTCGGCGCCGCGTCGGGCCACATCACAGACACCTTCGACACATAGATTATCGGCATTGGTAGCTACCTGATACCACCCGAACTGGCTATATTTGACTAACGATCTGGCAGAAAGCTGCTTTTCGTACCGGCGTGCGACAGAGAGACGGTGCCTGCACGATGACGGGATTCGCCGGGGTAGATGACGAGCCTTTCGTGGGTTTAGATGCAGCGCATATATTCCCAATCGCGAGAGAATCATCATGGCTTCAAAACGGTTACCGTAATTGGATTACCAATCCAGCCCCAGCAACAAGCATTGGCAACAACCGCATATACTCCCCGCAAAATGGCCTGCTCCTCTCGAGCCTTGTCCATACTCTGTTTGACAAGTATTTCGTCTCTGTGGACCCAGATGTACTTTCCCTCCAGCTTCTGCTATGAACTCGCACGAAGGCTGACTTTTATATACAGGATGGATATCGGATTGTTTGCTTCAAAAATTTTCAGCAAACAGTCAACACTCACCTCAGCGATACCGCAATAAACCCGTCGAACCCTAACCATCGAGTGAGTGATGATGTTCTCCGATGGCACCTCCGCCAGTGCGTCCTTACCAACATGAAAGGTGCGGGGCAAGTTGGCTGGGAGGACTATGACGACGAGGATATCGTGGGCCGGATCATGCAAGGGCCAGACGCTGCAGAGAGAATGGAAGTCGAGCTCTTCGGCCGGCTGGGTATGGGAGATTCGGAAAACAATATCGATTCTCCTCGCTTTCCTACCCTACAGCATGGAACGGTTTCGACCGGTTATCAAGCGCCAAGGGCAATGTTGCAACAATATGACGGCGGTGCTGAGGATAAGGATGAAGATTCAACGAGCTCTTGAACCTCTACACAAATAAAAGGCTGTCGCTCCTGGGGTTTGTATTGCATACCTAGGTATGAATATTTCTGACAGGCGGTTGTGAACATCGTGAATAAGCTTTCTATCTGCTCCGGATCTTTATTCTTCTTCTCCGTTTTAGGTTTAGCTTGAAGCTTGAATCAACCTCTATTCTCCAGCACCAACAAATGCGATTCCTCGTCCGGAGTACTAAACCTGACAATAGCCTCATCTAATCTTGTCGGGAAAAAAGGCGATGTCCATGTAGGGCTCCTTATTTCAGTCTAAGGACAGGCTACGAGGCTCTCCCTGTCCAAATCCACCACTGTCTGCTCGAGTTCGAGAGCTGACAGCTTTTCAGACTCACTTGTCAGTCTGCCTGAATGCGACGGAGCTGCCAAGTATGCCATCACGCAGATTATCGCCCAGTGATGATGCTTCTACATCTCCCGCCTGAGCTTTTGCTCATCATTTTCCGCCAACTAGGCCCGTTCTATTTCCAGCGTGACTCGCGACGCTTAACCATTTGCAGAAAATGGTATACACTCGCACGCACCGTCTCGTTTGAAGCGCTCAAGCTCTCCTCATCTCACAGGTTGAACAGCCTCTTCCGGCGCTTGGATGGGAGGCACGACACGTTGAAACATCACCTCCGAGTTTTCCATGTGCATCTGAAGGGGTTTGGGGAGTGGGACTTGGAGGATAGTTTATTAGAATCTGGGCGTTACTCCGATCGACTGGAGATGCTGTCTCAAGTTTGGACCTGGAGGTTGAATCGCGACCTTGTCAACCTTCACGGTGTGCTTCAACACTGCAAGTCCTTACAGGAGTTCCGCTTCACGGCGTTCAGTGGATATCACCCCTCAGACCGGTATCGACGCAGGAGAGAATACCTATATGCAGATACATTATCTGCCTTGCTAACAGCAAGACCTCTTGCCGTGCTAGAGCTGGATACTTGCGGAAGTGATCTGTGGGAAAGAGAGCAGGGGAGTATCCACATATGCTCCGTGATAGGGTTTCTCCTTTCAACGACTTCTCTCCGCAGCCTTCGCTTGCGTATGCGCCGCATATGCCCGCGTGCCCTACAGCCGACCGGTGACGACAATGCGAAAATTCCCTTAAGCTCCTTGATTGTTAATCTCAGCCTGTCCCGGGAGGCGCCGTATGCTACAGCAGCAGTCCACGCTAAGATCTGTGGTGCGAACGATGGATCGTTTCTTATGTTGAAAGCGGCGATGGAAGATCAGGCGGCTGCCCTCGCTAGCAACCTTATGGTGGCTCCAAAGGTTGTAAGGGTACTTCACCATAGTGTCCCATCTATGCAGATGCAATCCCTGGATGTTTTGTCCGGGAAGCGTATGGTGCTCCCCGACACGGCCAGATGGGAAGATGATGGTGACACTGTGCCCGAGGAGGAGGATTCGAGCCATGAAGGTGATCTTTTCGATAGTGATTCATCTTCTGACAGCGTGGTCTCGTAAATTTGATAGATTATACTTGGAATCAGCCCGCCTCCTCTCTGATATTCATTCAGTGAATAATAATAGGTTAAAGTAAAACCCTGTACTAGTGTTAATGCACATTGATTTCTATGATGCTTTTCAATAACACATGCATTCTTTGTTGATGCTGATGTCCGATCCGAGTCCTGAGGATTCAGCCCCCAACCCGATTGGATAACGATCGCATGCAGGCCTGGGGAAATTCTGCTTTGGCGCTTACATCTTACACCCATAGCAAGAAGTGAACAAATACTGTTTTATCCCCAATTAACAATTCAAGAACCAGTGAAATCTGGATGCAAGCTGACATCTCACTTAAGACCCCTGAACCCCAGACCACTTTCACTACAAGCGCCACTGCACAAATGCTCCTTTAATGTGAATATCCAGGAACCACCACCTAATATTCCACTCAAGCGCCCTGGATATCGACTGCCAGCCGCAAAACGATGCCGTGCCCCAGTGATAAGTGGGACGGCTTTGCTCATCTCGACAGCAGTTCAGAGCAATATAAATGCATGCAAAACGTTCGATCGTTTGCAAATTCCGAGTATCTGAAGAAACGAGCACTCGGTGTTCGATTGTCTAAGCAAGATTCCCGTCAAGGCCTACATAGCAATCTTACCTGCGAGATTGATCCCGACAAGTTCACCTGGGGCTTTAACAATATCGTCTTCGAGATTACCTTCTCGGACGACTCCTTTTGGGTCCTCCGCGTCCAACACGCTCCTATTGACAAGAGCGATATAGAGGAAGATAATAACGTGTTCCTCAGCGAAGTTACTATGATGAAGATCATCAAAGAGCAGACGAATATACCTGTCCCACGAATTCTCGACTATGATGTCTCGACCGACAATCCGTTTGGGTATCGCTATATGCTCATGGAGTATCTAGGCGGCCACACGCTGGATGGAGTTCTAGCAACATCCGTGCCTAGTCAGTTCCGTCGAAAAGTTGCTCAAGAACTTGCCAACGTTCTTTTCGAACTTCAAAGACTATCATACAATCGTATCGGCCGGTTTATATGCAGCAACAGTAGTCGTGAGCAGCCTGCGGAACTAGTTCCAGCGACAACCGACTCTAGGCCTCCAGCAACGTCACTTGAATACTTTTACACCGAGCGACAGAAAGAGAACCGAGCCGCGTTATCGACGCATCCCAACGACGCAGAATGGCTCACTGCCTGCTGGGTACTAAAGACTGCATTGTCCCATATCATCATTGAAGACAGGATCCACGGTCCCTTCCACCTCTGCCACATGGACCTTCATCACGGCAATCTCCTTTTCGACGACGATTTTAATCTAACCGGCGTTCTAGACTGGAGCTTCGCGCAGACCGTCCCCCTTGAACGGCTCGCCGTCTGTCCCGAGCTGATAACCTTTCCCGCCTTTCCCAGGAAGAAAATAAGCCCATCGTCGAGGTCAAGCAGATGGTCGTCCAGGCTTTGGAAGAAAAGGAGCAGGAGCAGGAGCAGTCACGGCTATCTCATTCCGGCGAGCAGCGAAATCGTCCAACTTCCACCACGTTGTCCCAATTCCTCGCCTCCCCGCGTGCCGAGATCACGCACCGTTGTACCTACAGTAGGCCTTACGAGCCATTTACGACGGAAAACTTGTGGCCAAATTAATGTACCAAGATACCATCTCCTGGGATCAACTGAAGGGGGTATATGAAGCTATACCTCTGTTTTAGGTGCACCCAAAGTACTCATGAAGTATAGATAGCGCAAACAACCTCGGATTGTCGCCAATCTCTGACCCCTGCCATCGTGGCAGTTGTTCACTTGAACACTACACAATGTATCCAATGTTGTATAGCAGGAAATGTCCCGAATCCAGCAACATCCAGTATCTCACATATCCAACCGTAACGCATCTGCAGTGGGTAATTATGTCCGTTCCTAGAGAAGCGATAGCAGAACCAGTAACGGAACCACCCACGTCTCGTTTTCGTACCTCGCCAATCGAGGTATTAGGGGCGCGACGGAATAGTATGACACGAGAATTCGTCAACTGGTAGTGGCCATAGCTCAATACCTATCTCCTAAGCTAATAATCTGCCGAGTCATATCAAAAAATTTCCCAGGCGATGGGCCAGCAGGAATGACAGGAATAAAATAGTTCAACTGCAAGATTGATCATTATTCTCACTTTCTCATCTCTGGATCAAATTGCCTTCGTAACCGATGCCATTAGGGCTTCCGAGACTCGACAGTTGAGGAATGTGAGCTTCTTCGAGTCTTCCCCGATGCCGTTTCTTTGGGAAAAAAGGAGAGAGGTCATGTGACGGCTCAGTGCCATTGACAACAAAAGTCAATGAGGAATGAATCTCGAGGGCATTGTGTACCGGCAGATTGAAAGCTATTCAGACAAATGATATTCAGCTAAGGTTGCATCCGGTTAGAATGGAGATGGACACGACTGGTCTTCCTTCGTTTCACAAGCCTGAGCCGCAGACCGATTCTGCACAACATGCAGAAACAGCCACCACTTCTCCGGCCATTGCGCAGACCACGGCAGATAATAGCCAAAATCTGATTCCGGGTGGCTCATATTCAGATTCAGCTCCAGTTACTAGCTCCCTGCAAGCTATTCCCCCGCTTTCTGCAGTGACAACTGAAGTCTTGTCTCGAGTGAACAGTTCTAAGAACCTCGACGGTGGCAACACCCCCGCAAGCGACGAAGTCCAGGAATCCCGGACTGGTATATCAGCCACATATTCAAGAGGCGACGGTACTCTATCTGAAAATATAGGTCCGGAATCATCAATTATATACCGTGTTCAGACTTCTGATTCCGGGATATCCTCTTCCCTATCTGCGCAATCTATTCCTACGCCACCAAGTCTTGGTGAATTGCATAGCCGTCCAAGACCAGATATTACGTCTACTCCCTTGGGTATGAAAGGCACATCCGCGAAGTCGAAGGCGGTATCGAGGAACAACACTGTCCCCAATGTTCCCGCCGCGAAAAGCACCCCTGGAAGTTCTCAGAGTAACAAGACAAGCACAAGCGTGCGAAGAAAATCGTCCCAGAAACACAGCAAAAAGCGGAAGTCGAGGAACAACGACGACGATGAAAGCATTATCAAGGCAGGAGATACCAGCTCGGATGAATCGTCTGGACCTACTCTCATCGCCACTCATACTAAATCCGGCCGCCAGATCCATCGACCAACGGTTTTCGTTCCCGAGCAGAACTCGACCATCCCGCCTCCGGTCATTCCCAATGCTGTCCAAGCTTCTCCCCGGAAGAAGAGGCGGATACAGCGCAAGGGAAAGGAGATCAATGTTACTTGCCGACTTTGCGATCGAGGTCACAGCCCGCAAAGCAACCCCATCGTCTTCTGCGACGACTGCAATTTTGGATGGCACCAATTCTGCCACGATCCTCCGGTCGATGCAGAAACGGTTGAAGTGAAAGAGTCTCAATGGTTTTGCGGAGAATGTCGGCCGGTGCAAGCAGTCCCAAGCACTGTACTTCCGCAATCTACTACCGTTGGGACAGGTCAGCGAACGCGCACCTCATCGGTTCCCAGAAGCTCTCAGAAATTGATTGGCGGGTCCAATTTTACGGTCGCAGAAAAGAGGAGTTATTTATCTGGACTCTCCCACACAGCTTTAGTTGACCTTCTTCTCCACATATCCAACGGCAACCCAGATTTCGCTATCTTCCCTATGAACTTACTTGACTTGACTGCGCCCGTATACGAATCACAGCAAAAAGCCGGCACCATGATGCATTCCGCAAGCACTCTAGACGCCACTTCAGCCGGCGTCTCTGTCAAGCCCACAATACAATCCACAACCAGCAACACGTCCAGCTCCTCCGCCGCCGCCACTACTACCACCTTATCCTCAACGTCTCCCCCAGCCTCTAACCAGTCGAACCAACAAAAGCAAGCGAACGAAGCTCTGGCTTCTGATGATGAACTTGAGTACATTGAAGATCATCGCCTCTACCCACGGGCAGGCAATGGCTTCCGTCTTCCGCCTGACTCTGTCGATTTAGATATGCTACTCGAAGATCCGACATCCACAACATTCAGCCACGCTCTTCATGGGCCTGCGAAGGCGAGAGTGGAGGCTATGAAACTACATGCAGTGGGTACGGTGGTATGAAGAAATGCATTTGGGATTGGGATGTTTGCGGCGTTTAAGGGTTTGGGGGTTTTAGCATGTGCGGCTTCTTCGATCAGAGGTCCACCCAGCGATACGGCGCATGGTTATCCTGCAATTCATGGATATGATATGTATTCTTATAGGACGCCGGATCAGTGATTTGGTAAGAGTTGATAGTTGCTCATGTTCTTACAGACAGTCCAGCTTATTGTAGCTCTTCACGGTTTACAGAAATGTAGCAACCCCCTTGTGGCTCAAACACAACTATGGCATTTCGGATCAATTTCATTAATATTCTTGGTTTTCTTGAGCTCCTACAGCCTAAGGCGAAGCAGCTGTCCAACCCGAACTCCTTGGGCCAACCTTTTTTCAATTGCAACCAGGATAGTCCAGACGCCACGTAAATCTGACAGGCTCTTCCCGAAGATTCCCGAGATCACTCTTCTTCTTCTTCATCCTCGTCATCTTCGTCACTAAAGTCTTCATCGTCCCACATCTCATCGTCTTCATCTTCTTCCATCTCCTCATCGTCCTCGCCACCAGCTTGAGCCTTGGCCTTCTTTTTCCTATCAACATTTTCCTTCTGGATCTTGCGTCTCTCTTCTTTCTCCTTCCGCCTCTGTTCCCAAGTCTCCTCCATCTTCTCTGCCTCTTCCGCAGACTTGTGCATGAAATGATGCCACATAATTTTCCCCTCGCACATGCCTTCCTCAACCTTCATCAATTTTAATCTCATCCGCGGGCCCAATTCCACGAGCTTAACGGCCCGTTTCTCAACGTTGGAACCAGATCCACCGCCTGACTTCTTTTCACCTGCCTTCATGCGTTGTAAATCTCGTTTGTTCAAGACCTTTTTAGCGGAACTCTCCATTATTTCGACTTCAGCATCTGTGTCCATTTCGGTATCGCTAGCTGACGTATAACCAGCCGCAGAGGGATCGAGAAGATAATCAGCAACATCGCCCAGTTTACCAAGATTCGGCACGGCCCGATCTTTCTTGTCCTTGCGTCGCTGCTCCCGCGGATCAAGCCGTCGTATCCTTTTCGATATATCGACTCGTTTTGTGAGAATGGCATAATGTCGAAGATTTAGAACGTAGGAGCCTTCTTCCACGTCGTTGGATGCGGACGGGAGCTCCCTGTTCAATAACATAATGCGGCGGATAGAGGATAGGGGGGTAGTTTGAGGTGAAATTGGCGGAAATAGGGACTGGAAGACGGTAGTTGTAAGGGACTCGAGATGCTTCGGAATGCCTTTGGACTCTTGCTCTGAATTCGTCATGAAATTGTTCATCACGAGTAACGGAGGAGTCAGGTGGCTTTTGCTCGATACTCTAGGATGTTTCTGCGCCTTGCACACATCTTTGCATAGCGAGTATTTCTCGACTCTGAAGTGTAGCGTCGGACCCCGAGGGGTGAGGGCTAATCGAAGATTCGTGTTTCCAGTACTTGATTTTGAGAAGAGCATCAAATGTGTGACGCCCAATGGACCGGTCATTACAGTGTAATCCTTCAGCTTGTTTCCTCTCCGTTCCTATTGCCGTCATGAATTAGCAGCCGCCCGCTCCTCGCAGGGATTGTTCACAGCTTACTCTTAACCGGCTGGCAGTATCTGGCTCCATCATCAATCGCACATCCTTCACCAACTGGCTCACACTTGGACCGACTTCTCCTGCTCCAACCCGAATTACCATGCTCTTCGGAGAGCGGCCCGCAGAAGCTGCATTATGAGCGCTGGGATTTTTGCCCTCCACAACCTTCAGATGCGTACGCTTCTTCGCGCGTCTTTTTGCCATAATAAAAATATGTATTTATCAAGTATAAAAGAATAAAAAGCAGAAAAGAAGACCAGGTCAATGCAATTCACTCGAGACAGCGATTCCTCTGCCCGTCGCATCTGAGCTTCCGAAACTTTTTGGCGCTTCGGAGATAAGATGTTGCGGGCCCGGGCTGGGAGATAATTTTTTGGTGCAGCGCAATGAAGCTGGACGTCATCCGTGAACGAAGATTGCCCAACGAGCCAAAATGTCACCGCTAAAGAAAAGAAAGCTGTCGCATGAAGATGGGGATGCTAAACGGGAAAATGCATCTTCTGATTCCGAAGTTTCGCAGACGTCTGGGGCGGAAACCACGCAAGACACTCCGGCGGAGGGTGGAGCGGAGGAGCAACGGCAAACTGCAAAGACATTCAAAGAATTAGGGATCATAGATTCACTATGCGAGGCCTGCGAGTCTATGGGCTACAAGGCCCCCACTCAGATTCAGGCAGAGGCAATCCCTCTTGCGCTGCAGGGCCGCGATTTGATCGGTTTGGCGGAGACAGGATCGGGAAAAACTGCAGCCTTTGCCTTACCGATGTTGCAAGGTAAGGATTCCCAGGATTTCTAATTACTGAGTGGCACTGTGCTTACTGGTATTGCGCAGCTCTTATGGATAAACCGCAACCGCTGTTTGGCCTTGTACTGGCACCTACTCGAGAATTGGCCGTGCAGATATCGGAGGTCATCGAAGCCATTGGCTCCCTCATTTCCGTACGCTCGACAGTCATAGTCGGTGGTATGGACATGGTTCCTCAAGCCATCGCTCTCGGCAAAAAGCCCCATATCATCGTTGCAACTCCCGGTCGTCTCCTCGACCATCTAGAAAACACCAAGGGCTTCTCATTGCGCAACCTAAAATACCTCGTCATGGACGAAGCCGATAGACTCCTCGATTTGGATTTCGGCCCCATCCTCGACAAGATCTTAAAAGTACTCCCCCGTGAGCGACGCACATACCTCTTCTCAGCCACAATCAGCTCCAAAGTTGAGTCCCTCCAGCGGGCATCCCTTTCCAACCCTCTCCGAGTCTCAGTATCCACCAAATACCAAACCGTCTCCACCCTCTTCCAAACATACCGTCTCCTCCCCCACAAACACAAGGACATCTACCTAATCTACCTCCTGAACGAATTCCCCGGCCAATCAACCATCATCTTCACCAGAACCGTCAACGAAACCCAGCGTCTGGCAATCTTGCTCCGCGCCCTGGGTTTCGGCGCCATCCCGCTCCACGGCCAACTCTCTCAGTCCGCGCGCCTAGGCGCCCTGGGCAAATTCCGCTCTCGCAGCCGCAACATACTCGTCGCCACGGACGTTGCAGCACGTGGTCTTGACGTCCCCTCCGTCGACGTGGTTGTAAACTACGATCTCCCCGCCGACAGCAAGACATATGTCCACCGTGTCGGACGTACCGCTCGTGCGGGAAAGAGTGGTCACGCAATTAGTCTGGTAACTCAATATGACGTGGAGCTATGGTTGCGCATTGAAACTGCGCTGGGTAAGAAGTTGAAGGAATATCCCGTTGAAAAGGAGGAAGCTATGGTACTGAGTGATCGGGTGGGCGAGGCTCAACGGATTGCGGTGACGGAGATGAAAAATCTACATGAACAGAGAGGGACCAAGGGTGCTACTTTACGGCATCGGAGGAATGGAAACGGAGTGAAGAGGGGCAGGGACGAGATGGATCGGGAAGAGAGATAAAAGCACAAAACTTCGTGCGTATTGTTGATGCTGAAGATGGCTGTCTTGTGTGTTGCATTTTAGCGTTGTTTATGGTGTTTGCGGCTGTGGTATTAGATTGCAATTTGATGTTTAAGGCAGAGGGAAAAGATATCGATGCAAGAAAAGAGTAAAATAATTCAAGTCTCATCCAAGACCTAATGTATTTATTTGATTCAAGTCCTGTGTTTCCTTTTTAGCTAGCCCCAAACAGCAGCTTAACAAGACGCCCATAAAATAGTTTAGGGGATATCAATTTTTAGTTGACAAAAATCTTGTCACTCAACATAAATAGATGCATAAAAAAATTCGTGTCCTGGGCTATATCAGAAAAGAGAGACAGTAACCAATGGGCCCGTCTTAAGCCTTGGTTTTCCCGGCATCCTGAACGACAGCAGCCACGCGTGTAGCCAAGTCATCCACCTCAGACCTTGTTGCGGCTTCTGCGTAGACACGAACCGCATCTTCCGTTCCACTGGCGCGAGCAAAGCTTCGACCCTTGTTGTACCGGGATTGAAGGGCGTCGATGCGCGCCTGGACGCCAGGAGGTGATTCTAGTTTGCGCTCGGCGTCAACAGCCTTGAAGATGGAACGGTCTGCCACTTCGATGCGCACGAGGCGGTTTGGAAGATCCGTGTAGGTTGAGACCCACTCCTTGGGTGACCAGCTCTTGTGGGCGAGGATGACTTCGACGAGCAGCAAATCTGAGAGGGCATCACCGACCGCCTGGTTGATAAGGTCTGTGAGGGCGATAAGACTCTCCAATGCATACTGCTGGGCGGGAGATTGTGGTTCAGCTGTCCTGATCGTCTTGAGGGCTTGGTCAGAGAAGGTGACTGTGCCGTGCCCATTAGCCTCGAAATAGACGCCAACATCGAATCGCATAGCAGCATGGTGAAGATGCTTGACACCAGTAGGTGTGCAGACCACAGGAAGCTTGAGAACTTTTTCGATGTATTCCGTGCTTGATCCGTTGGCGTAGGCCGTCTGAACAACTCCGATTCTCAGCTTGCTTGCGATCCCAGCATTTTTAGCCAACTCGCCGATGAATGAGGCAGCTAATGTCGCAATTCGATCACCGTCAAGGAGCTTGAAGACGTTTCCATTATCAACGTAATAATAGACCAACCGGTCCGCGTCTCCATCTAATGACGCACACCGATCGAGAACACCAGCCTTTGATGAAGGAGGAGCACGTTGCTTCGTTTTAACGTAGTCCGCACCGCACTAGAATGGATGTCAGCTAAGTTCCTTTCAAAACCAGAGTTCGGACGCGAGTACATCAAAATTCAAGCTATCCGGGTTGATAACGTTATCATTCACGACATTAATATCCACGCCACCCTCGCTAGCAGTTGGGAGATACTTCATGAGCTCTCTCAGCTTGGGTCCTCCCACTCCGTTAGCGCAATCGACTGTCACGGGACCAGAAGTGGTTCGTCCTCTCATGATTGTTTTGAAGGCGTTGCTCAATTTCTCATAATAGCCCTGCTCAGTAGGCTCTCCGTACTCATAAGGAGTTCCAAGGGTGTTCCTGCAGCGAACGACGTAGTGGAGTTGCGGGGTTGTCATGTACTTGAAGTCGGTGTATTCGACGCCGGTAGCATTGAGTGCAGCCGTGAGGCACCCTACAAGGCGAGATCCAGACGCACGGGTATCTCGAGCAAAAACCACGCGTGCGGGATTCTCCATCTTGACTTCGATCTCCTTGATAAGTTGGTCGTACACTTCGGCAAGTTGGTCGAGAGGCGTGTTTGCCAACTTGGTCGCATACTGTTCCCATTCGCCCTACCGACATCAAAGTGAGCTTGATACTCCCATTCCAGCACGTCAATCACAGCATACCTCCAGCATTTCGCCCTAGAACCATACTGTCAGCCAGATAACACTCCATTAAGGAAATTTAGGGCGACACCCACCATTGGGTCAATCAACTTCACACCATTGTCACAGGCGGGGTTGTGACTCGCAGTAATCATCACACCGATGGTTTGTCCGTTGAGCTTTCGAGAACGAAGACCTGCCAAAAGACCAACGCCAAACACAACCGTATTAAGTAGCTCTCTAGTTCGAGGGCGCAAGCGGGGTCAGCGCAACGTTCCCAGCATCTCACAGTCCCAAACGGCCAGGCAAAGGGGCGTCGAGCCTTACGATTTCATGCGAAACTACCACGAGTGGAAATGTTAGACCTGTACCATTCAATCGGTATAATCGGCGTGAGACTCACCCCCGCTGTTCCATATCCAAATACAACCCCCTCAGGCTTCACGTAAACTGATGCGGCATCAGTGATAGCCTGTTTGGCGCCAGTCGAAGCCATTTAGACGGTGTTTGGCGTATTCCCAGCGAGATTGCCAGCAGCAATTGGTATACTTGAAGGTGGGAAGTGAAGGGAGAGTGAAGAGGAAGAGGATGCAATGGTTAGATAGCTGGGAAGACACCGCACGATCTGGTGACCTGGGATGGGCGGACAGCTGAAGCGCAACGTGGGGTCTGGTGGGGGGGTGGTGATAGGGTGGAAGAGGCGTGCAAACTGGACAAACAGCTGGTGGACAGGGGTCACAGCCAATCACAGGGCAGGATGAGACAGCTTCCATTCGGATCTTTTGGTGGGAGAAGTCACAGGTACTTGCAAGGTACCTCCTGTCCTACCTATTCCCTGCCCTGGTAGCTTGTACTTTGGAGGTGCTGGCAGGAACCAGTGAATATAAAAACCAATTTGATATGCTATGCACAGCCATGTGCCTAAGGGTAATCCTCAGTAAAGCATCATATAAACTGCTGAATCAAAGCCTGGAATGAAGAACAAAAGTAACAAAACCTAGCACTCTAGAAAGCTATCCTGTACACCCTGCATGCTATGTATGTCTAAATTTAAAGTGGAAAAACATGTTCAAGCCTTCAGCCGCTTCTCATTCAAGTCATCTTGAGAATCCCTAACAAGGAATCTAGCAAAGTAGAAGTTAGCATCGAAGGCAAGGTGCCGCAGAGGTAGGCACATACGTATACCACCAGGCCGTTGGGACCACTGTGCCCAAATGCCATAAGCTATGTGCGTCGATCAATCCCCATAAGGGAGGAAAGTCGAGAAGTTCCAAGCTCATCGCCAGGAAAAGCCACGCGACGATCATTCCTGGCCACGCAGTCCATCCTTTCATGTACTTCCTGTAGCGAGAAATACTGAACACCGTCCAAATTAGATTTTGCACGAGTCCCACTGCAACATTGGCTGCCATATTGTATGTGTAATCCCAAGACCATAGCGTAAGATACGACACATGGGCAAGGTATAATCCCACACAGAGAATTGTCCACCAACGAAGCAGGGTGGGTTTGGTGCGCGGGCGTTGTTCGTCGAGGCGGAATACGCGAATCACGGAGAGATATAGTCCATATAGCACGCTTGCTCCAGCCGCGAAATAGTCTAGCTTCTCAGTAAGGGGGAAATCTCGTGTGTGGAAGATCATGCTGAACGTCCAACTGGCTAGACCGATATATCCGAACCCCAGATAGAATTTTCGTAGCGGATACGATTCGGGGATCGATTGCCTTACTCTCTCCATGCCATTCTGATGCGCGAGGAAATTTAAGCCCGAGAATACGACCGAGAAGAGCTCCTGGATCCCGAGAACTCGGTGGAACGGCCATTTCCCGTGAAACTGGACTACAGGTTCTAGCATGGGGGGGTCTCGCGCAACTCGTTTGTTGGTAATGATATGCTGGCACGTGTAATCGCATTCCGAAGGGCAATCCCAGAGGAGCAAACGAAGGTGAAGTGCTATATATTTTGTTCAGTCGATGGTACTGGTTCGAAATAGCAATTGAAAATTACGGACGGAGGGGTAACTTTTGCTTATCACAGTTCTCGGCTTTGCAAACCTATGCCGTATACCCGTCAGTCTCATCTACTCCTGGGCCAATGGATGCTACCTACCTGGACGCACTGCTTGAAATCTGGCAGCCGATCTCCAAGGGAAGCTTGGACGGTCCCGATGAAAGATATACATAGCAGAGTGACGATAAGCCATCTTGCCAGTGGCCGGGAAGACGCCCGTCTAAGGCCCATGGTATCCCGCAAGACAATATGGAGTTACTACTGACAGCCTCTTATGCTCCTCCTGATGTGCTAAGCTAGAAGGCGGTCATACCCGGCAGATTGTCTCAGAACAGCGGAATGCTCTTTCCTCGCTTCCTCGTCAGCTTTGTAGACTCGTTCTCGAAACGAAGTCCAGAAAAGCCTTCATGTGCAGCTAAAAAAAAAAGGGGCACGCAAAAAAAAAGAAAAAGAAAAAATTAATGGACAATGGGATAATCGAAATCCCGACCTTCCGTAGGTATGCAGAGTTTAATGCAAAACGGACGTTATACCACTAAACCAATTGCCCAGTTTCATAGCTAAGGATTAATCCTTTAAGCTTAACAGTCATTCGCTAGCCTAATTGTTACCATGGATGGATCCGATGGGGTCAAAATCTCTGCTGGCCGTTGACTAGGCTGGATACGGACTAGCTTCTAGCTGCATCAGGCCTTGGAAAGTAAATATCAAAATGGGCAGCGGGAGGGAAAAGTTTCGATCTCGAGAAGCATAAAATCTCCAAGTGAACGCTGGTTAGCGATCAGATATAAAGCCAGCCATTTCCCCGTGGCTGCTACAGCGTGCATACACGCTTATTACTACTGCTAAATTCTCCTCTTCACCCTTTTATCCAGTCCCATTTTCTCAACCTGCCAAACGATCCCCCGCACCAACATGGATGAAGCTTCCAGTGCGACGCCCGGCGCGGCGCCTACCACCAGCGCCGATAGAATGGTCGGAATGGACCACGCAGAAGTCCGCTATTTTACCAGGTATGTCCGGTCACCGAATTTTGCGCTGATCTAATTGCTAATGCCCACTTACAGCTATGATCACCACGGTATTTGAAGCCCAGACTGAGGATCGAGTTTGAAGAAGATTATTTGGAGCGCTGACAACATTGATATGGAACAGGTATCCACGAGGAGATGCTGGTATGTGGAGTTGAATCTCGGGGTATATTAGGATATTAATCACCCTGTCAATACAGAAAGATGAAGTTCGAACCCGATCATACCGCGATGCGATCTACCAAAATCGACATATTTTCAAGGACAAAGTTGTGCTTGATGTTGGATGCGGTACTGGAATTCTTAGCATGTAAGTCAAGTAACCAGTCGAGCTTGCTTCCGCTGTTCGCAGCTAATACGGATTTTCTCGCTGCCAGGTTCGCCGTGAAAGCCGGAGCCAAGCATGTCATCGGCGTTGATATGTCGTCCATCATCGAGAAAGCCCGTGAAATTGTGGCTGCCAATGGCTTGAGCGATCGGATCACACTCCTCCAGGGCAAAATGGAGGAGGTGGTTCTACCATACCCCAAGGTTGACATCATCATTTCAGAATGGATGGGATACTTCCTTCTGTATGAGAGCATGCTTGATACCGTGCTCTACGCCAGAGACACATATCTCGTACCGGATGGAAAGATATTCCCAGACAAGGCCACTATCTACCTGGGTGCCATCGAGGATGGCGAGTATAAGAACGAGAAGATTGAGTGTGAGTGGTCCCCGCGCGAACTGACTTTTCAGGGGTACTGATGCCTGCGCAGTTTGGGACAACGTGTATGGCTTCGATTATTCTCCCATGAAGTCCATCGCCCTTGCAGAGCCCCTTGTCGATACCGTTGATGTCAAGGCTCTTGTCACCGACCCGTGCCCTGTTTTTACCATTGATCTGTACACCGTCACCCCCGCAGACCTGTCCTTCACCGTTCCATTCAGACTTACCGCACGACGTAACGACTTCATCCACGCCATTATCGCTTGGTTCGATATCGACTTTACCGCGTGCCACAAGAAGATTCAATTTTCCACTGGCCCACACGCCAAATACACTCACTGGAAACAAACTGTTTTCTACCTCAAGGACACTCTCACCATCGAGGAGAACGAATGTGTCACTGGACTCCTCACCAACCAGCCAAACCAGAAGAACAAACGTGATCTTGACATTCAGATCCAGTACAGGTTCGAAACGCCTGACGAGCTTCGGTTCGCGGAGGGTACCTGTGAATACAAGATGTATGTGGTATTGCATTCTATTCATGTTTCATCAATGCTAACATTTCTCTAGGTGCTAAATCACTGGAATATCCTTTACCGCATGGTTCACAGGAGAAAAACTCCGTTCTCTAGAATCTTTCCCAGTTGAATGTGACGTGGGATCTTCATGGATACGATACTTAAAAAGGCGTTCTTAGGCATTATAATGTGGCGTATGTTCGATGCGGAAGCATGTAAAAATGGTTTAGGGATATGATTTCACAAGCTCCTCGATCCATATATACCCTCGAGTTGATGCTTAATCTAAAATAACCAATTTATTGATTCTTCTTTTCACTCTCTCTTGTGCTGTAAATGTCCAGTTATCGAGGTTGATGGTACCATGATCCTAGCGTTGAACCTCGGCATCCAGCCAATATTAAACCGCCCCGCAAATTGGAGCTTCGAAAGCTATTGAGGATCATGTATCTTGGGAATTTGTGATAAACAGTAAACATTCATACACATTATCCCTTACATTTGTCTAGGAGTATTTCCCTTCATCAATTGGAGACTGTAACATCATGAGCGGACCAGGTGCAGGATATGAGTTCCCAAGTAGCAATGTTAGCTGGCTAAAGCGGGATGTTCTTCTTTTCGCAAACAGCATAGGTTGCACCGCCGACGAATTGCATTTCCTATACGTGAGTTGCTTCAAGGGATACCCAATCTTCCTTTCAAACCTTGATGTTGATATACGGCCGTCGCAGGAACTCCATCCCAATTTCTGCGTATTTCCGACCTACCCGCTCATCCTCCGTACGTCAAATCTGGCACTACTTTTAACAACTTCCCCGCGAAGTTCCAGGATAATATTTACTAATAGCAGTTACACAGCATTCAAACACACAAACCAAGACGTCATCGACTTCTACGCCTCCCAAAACGCCGTTTCCATACCCAATGTACCCAAGTTCGACGCCCGTCGCTCCGTCGACGGTCAGCGCAAGATAACCTTCCTTAAACCCCTCCCCGTCACGAGTGAGGGCCGCAAATTTGAGCTGCGTACCAAAGTCATTGGTGTCTATGACAAGGGGAAGGCCGGCACGGTGCTGGAAACCGAGCAACGAATTGTGGATAAGGAGAATGGGGAAGTTTACACGAGGGCCGTGGGGAGTAATTTCTACGTTGGACAGGGGAATTGGGGTGGGCCTAAGGGTGAGATGATAGTTGCGCGTGTCTATAGACCTGAATGGCGAACTGACGTGAATACAGGACCTGCGACGGTGAACCATCCTCCGCCAGAGGGGAAGAGTCCCGATGCCGTTCATGTGCATCAGACGAGTCCCGAGACTCCTTTGCTCTATCGGTGAGTTAAACCCAGCTCAATATCCGCCTTTTGGAGTAGTATAACAGAAATAAACATGCAGCTAACGCACATATAGTCTCAACGGAGACTACAACCCTCTCCACGCCACTCCAGAGCCAGGCAAGAACCTGGGCTTCGGCGGAGTCATCATCCATGGTCTCTTCAGCTGGAACACGACCGCACACGCGATCCTCCAGAAGCTGGGCGGTAGCGATCCTAAGAACTTGAGGGAATTTCAAGCAAGGTTTGCTTCGCCTGTGAAACCGGGGGATAGGCTTACAACAGAGATGTGGAGGAGTGGCAAGGTGGAGGATGGATTCGAAGAAGTGATTTTTGTAACGAAGAATCAGGATGGGAAAGTTGTTTTGAGTAATGGGCGCGCATTGCTAAAGGTTGTTGGGCCGAAGAGCAAGCTATGATCGGCCTTCCAAAGGGGAGTTGCTTTGTTCAATCATAGGTGACATGTGGAGGTTATATTAACATAACTTATATCTTCTGGATTATACGCTAGGTAGAAGCAAAGCAAGCACCGGGATAGAAGTCAAGATTGAGTACTCCGTATGAAACAGAAACTCGGCGATAGGGTTCTATGATCTGTGGCTGTCCATCATTATTATCGTAAGGACGGTCGTTGTTTGCCAAGCATTCGGCTTCTTTGACATGCGGAGATTATTTAGTCTGGTTGATTTAGAGCGGAGTATCATTATTATGGAGTCGCGTGAGCCGATATTCCCTCCTTTCTCCAACATCAGAATTGATATGCAGCGCGGGCACATCAGCATCGGATTCGATTGTGTATAATTTGCTATAACCATCCCAAACATCCGTCAATCAAGATGAAAGCAATATCCCCCAGAGCCATCAATGCTGCGTGCATTGCAGCGTCTAGACCGTAAGGGCGCATGTTTACCCTCTTTCACTCTTAATTGAACGTTTGATCGCATATTAACGGTAGCATATAAATAGAGTCCACAGGCGAGCTTTCTATCAAAGCATCAGAGCATTGTCGGTCAGTAGGCTCTTGACAAACAAATGCAACGGCATAGTTCGATGCGGCTCTATTGACATTGCCTACCCGCAGGATACAACCTCCAAGCCTCCGACAATATCTAAGCATCCCCAGAATGCACCTCTGAGAGAACCTACAAATGTAAACCCCACGCGCCTCAATGTCCCTAAGCTGGGTAGTAGGTTCTGGTACGCCTTTCTCTCTGTTTAAGAACCTAGGAGTAACTATTCTGACGATTATCCAGGCCTGCCATGTTTCTGAGGTTCGTTTCATACTCCTACGAGACATCCAGAGTACGTCTGACCGATCACTGACAGGGAAAACTGTCCCTGCCCTCAATGTCGTCACCCAGACACGAAGCAGCGTCTGGTTGATACATTCTCGGTATTGAGCCATCCGATATATTTCTTTTTTCCCGGGCTCTAACGGATTGCAGTTGCCTAGAGATATCCGCGAACGGAGCATCGCTGAATCATCAGATTCCGTCAAAATAACATGTGTGTTGTTGCGGGAATGACGCTGAGTATCATTCAATCTAACAAGGGTCTTAGGGGAACCCGATGGACATGAGAGCGTGTATTCCTGGGAATGGCTACGGGACCACAATCTTAGTAGAGGTGGCGGCGCTCGTGCTCTCCAGTTCTTGTATGATTATCAAGTTAAGGGTTGCGGGCCTGATATACTGACGATATTTAGGACTGATAAGGAGTTTGTACCAAAGGACTCGAAATCATTGCCGACCGTCCACTATGACGAGGTCATGAAGACCGAGGATGGCGTGAAGGAGTGGACAGCTAACATCGTAAGATTGCTCCCCGACTATTAATGATATAGAAGTCCGAAGCTTACGCTTTCTGAAAGTATCGATTTGGCTTCTCTTTCGTTAAAGGATGTCCCGCAATTCCAGAAGCCACCCAAAAGCTGCTAGAACGCATTGCTTTCATTAGAGAAACCCATTATGGTGAGATTTGCGGCTCTAGTTGAAAAGAAGGAGGAACTAAACGAAATAGGCGGCTTCTGGGACTTTACGTCTGACCTGGCCAAAAAGGACACAGCGTATACGACATACGGGCTGAATGTCCATACAGACACGACGTATTTCACCGATCCAGCCGGTCTTCAGATGTTCCATCTTCTCTCTCATACCAACGGGAGCGGCGGAGAAACGACATTGGTTGACGGTTTCAAAGCTGCCTCAATTCTCCACGAAGAAGACCCTGTGGCCTACAACCGGCTTAGAGGCACGAATTTCACTGCCCACTCCAGCGGGAACGAAGATGCGTTCATTCAGCCAGCGCGAACTTTTTCTACTTTTGCGCATGACTATACAACCAAGGAGCTTCGAATTGTTCGATGGAATAACGATGATCGTGGAGCGAAGTTCCATGCATCTGCAAGAAAGCTGAGCGAGTGGTACGACGCTGCACGAAAATGGAATGAGATTCTTAAGCGCGACGACATGGTGCATCAGTTCAAGCTGGAGCCCGGGACACCATTAAGTATTTCAATACCTAATGAGTATTTTCCATGGAAGCCATTGCTGACCGCTCTGTCTAGTATTCGATAACTGGAGAATGCTCCATGGCCGAACTGCGTTCGACGGAAAGCGTAGACTGTGTGGTGGATATAGTAAGTCTCCTCTCCCCCGTACAGCCCTGTAGAGTGTGCTAAGCGTCCTTTAACCGTATAGTCAACCACGACGACTACATATCCCGCTATCGGCTCCTGAATATTGGCCGAGAAGAGCTACAGAAGCGCATTTAGGCCGGCTACTAGATGTCGAACTAGCTTATTCTTTGAATAACAGCGCCACTTTGTATGTCCGTAGAATACTTCCTCGATCTAGATAAATAGAGATTCAAGTTGTTATCCTCAATGTTGTCGGTGCTGGATATGAGTCTGGTCAGGTGATTAGGCATCGCAGCTTACGTGATGTGAGCCTGCTGCTGGAGCTAAGCTGCGAAACAGCTCCCAGGAACTTTATAGAAGACACCACCTCTCCTGCTCATCAGTGATTCCCATTCCACTTTGTTCTATTCCCAACGACTCTGCCATTCTTCTCCGGCTGCTCCTATCCATACTTAGGGTAGCCCGTGTCCACCTACACTCTCACCAACCGCCTCACCCGCCACCATGTCCACTCTCGAGGAGCTCGATGACCTGGAGCGTGAAGACAGAGAGAAGAGAGAACAGGGTAAACCCGGAGATGTGGAAATGAAAGATGCGGATCTGAAGAAGGAAGGGGAACAGGAAGAAGATCTACTAGACGAAGAGATCCTCCGGTCGAGCACGCGGGATATCATAAACCGACGGAAACTGCTCGAGAACGATATGAGGATTATGAAGAGCGAGTTTCAGCGGTTGACGCACGAGCAGAATACGATGAAGGAGAAGATTAAGGATAATTTGGATAAGATTGAGAATAACCGGTATGTACTGCGGGTTGGTACGCTTGCTGGTGAGGTGTATATTCTAATGTTATGGTGTTTGGTTAGGCAATTACCGTACTTAGTTGGCAATGTCGTTGAGCTACTAGATCTTGACGTCGAAAAGGAAGCTGTCGAAGAAGGTGCCAATATTGACTTGGATGCCACTCGCGTGGGCAAGTCGGCCGTTATCAAAACCTCTACACGCCAGACAATCTTCCTGCCGCTCATCGGTCTCGTTGACCACGAGAAGTTGAAACCAGGTGACCTGATTGGCGTGAATAAGGATTCCTACCTAGTCCTGGACACACTTCCTGCCGAATATGACAGTCGTGTCAAGGCTATGGAGGTCGACGAGAAGCCGACAGAACAGTACGCAGATGTCGGTGGATTAGACAAGCAGATTGAGGAACTTGTGGAGGCAGTCGTTTGGCCGATGAAGGAGGCTGAACGGTTCAAGAAGATTGGCATCAAGGCGCCGAAGGGTACGTATTCATCTCAGCCTCCAACACCCGTGGATCAATAGCTAATATCCATGGTAGGCGCACTCATGTACGGACCGCCCGGTACCGGCAAGACTCTTCTCGCCAGAGCCTGTGCCGCCCAAACAGACGCAACATTCCTCAAACTCGCCGGCCCCCAACTAGTCCAAATGTTCATCGGTGACGGCGCCAAACTCGTGCGCGACTGCTTCGCCCTCGCCAAAGAAAAAGCCCCATCAATCATCTTCATCGACGAACTGGACGCCGTAGGCACCAAGCGTTTCGACTCGGAAAAGTCCGGAGACCGCGAAGTCCAGCGTACCATGTTGGAGCTCCTCAACCAGCTCGACGGCTTCGCCTCAGATGACCGCATCAAAGTCCTCGCCGCAACCAACCGAGTCGACGTCCTCGATCCCGCCCTCCTGCGTTCCGGCCGATTAGATCGGAAGATCGAATTCCCGCTGCCTAACGAGGAAGCGCGTGCGCAGATTCTGAAGATTCATTCGCGCAAGATGACTGTTGACGACGGTGTGAATTGGGCTGAGTTGGCGAGGAGTACGGATGAGTTTGGCGGTGCGCAGTTGAAGGCTGTCTGCGTGGAGGCGGGTATGATTGCGCTGCGGAAGGGAATGAATAGGGTTGGGCATGAGAATTATGTTGATGCGATTGCGGAGGTACAGGCCAAGAAGAAGGATACCAACGTGGGCATTTATGTTTAAGGGACAGGACCCTTCCCCTTGTTTTTCTTACGTTGATGTGCGTTGAGCTAGACTTTTCAGATCATTTTAGGTGTGAATGGAAGAAGGGATACGAAATTTACAACTCTGGTAGCACATACAGTACATGCAATGGGATCCATATCAACTACAGGAGCATAACATGCATAAATTAATATAAAACATTAAGCAGTACCGTATAGTACGTGCGGAGGAGAATTAGATGTATATACATACTTCCCATCAAACACCAGGCCCAAAAGCAAACGGGAGATAGAGAACCGACGATAGCGGAGGCCCGAGATCCTGGAAAAAAAAAGCGTTAAACGATCTCCCCGACCGTCCCCCCCAATCATCAAACATCAAAAAAAAAAAAAAAAAAAAAAAAAAAAAAAAAAAAAAAAAAAAAAAACAAACTACCCTCAGAACAGCCTACTGACTTCCACCATCCCCATCCCCTTGCATACATCCACAGCTCGAGCACTCCCCACTCTCTCCCGCTCAACATGCATCCACCAGTCCTTCCCCATCCTATGATCCCGATTCCAGGACCCATTACACGTTTCACGGGGCCAGAACGGTTGATGCTCGTTCATATGCGTATGCGAATTCATCTGCATCTGCATACTACTCATATTCATGCCTGAACCCGGGAATGGCGAGGGGGGAGCCGGTGAAGTAGGAGTTCGCGGGTGCGGGGAGGGAAGGGAACCAGAAGAACCGGAGTTGCTGCTCCAGAGCGCGAAGCGGGTTGCTGTAGGGGATGCGACGGGGATGTCATCTATGGGGCTTGGGTTTGAGTTTACGCGCTTCAGCGGGCCGGAGGATGCGTTGGGCGTGGTGGGGGAGGAGTTGAGGAATGTTGGTGTTTGGTTCGCGGACAAAACGTGTTTCCATGTTACGAGGCCGCCGTCGGCATCGGAGCCTGGGATGTCTGGGGTAAGGGAGAAGCGAGGCGGGGTTCTGGCGGAGACTTCGGCTGATACTATGCGTTGAGAACGGCCGATGTTGAGAGGGATGGTGAATTCGTGGACCTTGAGGAAGGAAGGGGATGATGGTTTGGGCTGTTTCGTCTCCTGTCGTTTCTTCTGTTTAAGGGGCCCGAGGATATTATGTATGTCATTTTCGCCTTGGGGTTCGGACTCTGAGTTGGAGTCCGAGAAGGAGGAGAGGGTCGGGAGCGTGGGAGTTGGAGAGTGATCTGTGACTATGACTTTGATGCCTGCATCGTTTTCCTTTGAGGAAGCCATGTCTATAAGTGTTTGGGCGCGAATGCGAGCGGAGGTCAAATTGTTTCCGCTGGGGATCGCAAGCGGTCGTTTAGAAATTGAGCCGTGAGAGCTCCGTGGAAGGCTATAGCGGTCTGCAGGAAGCATAATCCGGCCATTCCGACTGGGTCGACAGACCGCTTGCAGAGCTCCAAGCGGATCGATATCGTTTGGAGCCCGTAATATCTCAAGAGAAGGGAAACCAGAATGTAAAATGCTTTGGGCAAGCTGATGGTTCGCAGCATTAGGATTTTTAGGAGGTTTGGTAAATTGGAGAAGGTCTGGCTGGTTCAGGCTTTCTGAAAAGGACGAGCTGGCCACGTCCCAGTGGAGGTACTTCAAGCTCGAGGAGGCGAGGACAGGCTGGAAGACTATTCCACCTTCTGGTAACGAGGGCGCTACCTCCGTTTGAACAAGCGCGAAGCGCACTAGACAACTCAACGAGGCTAGGATCTTGGAAATCACCCGAAGAGATGTTACGTTTTGGTCAATCAGGGTAAGCGATTTGAGCTCTCGCGCCTCCGGACGAGACATGTAGTGTGCCAGCCCAACCTCCGTCACCCCCGGAAGAGCCTCTAGGCGAAGGGAAGCAAGTGGCGGGAGGAAAAGAAGGGTTCGATCGGTGAAATCTGTTGCATTGAAGCAGGAAACAGATAGATGGCGAAGAGATGGCAAAAAATTAAGCGTCCGGAGGAACATTCCATGGTCCAAAACGCCCTTTGAATCCAACGAGTGTAGCATCATTGTCTCCAGATTCGACCACATGGTATGATAACTAAGAAACTGGTACACTTGGCACTGGTCCAGGCGACCAGTGGACTGCTGTTTTGACCGCCCAGCCACGGCTGTATTTTCTCCAATGACCCAGCTATGTTCCTTCAGCTTCTTGCGAGTTGAGAGGGCATGAGAAAGGCGATCGAATTCGTGATTGTATGGGAGTGTAAGTCCCACAAGACGCTGTAGATTCGGACACACCATCACAACAGACGCAATTAGATCACGGTACTCCTGTAAAGGATTGCCCCCCTTGCTTGTTGGCAGAGGTATATCAAACTCCGGAACTCGAAGCTCTAGCACGGCATTTGCCAGTATTTTCCTTTCGCGGAGTGTCCTTCTCAACAACTTCAGTCTACTCCCTCGTTTCCATTTGTACTTTTTCAATTGAGCCGGCGAATCGCTGCCGTGGATATGGATCTTCTGATATCTGTTCAAGATTAGACGAATAACCACGCCGGAGTTGATATCACACTATCAGCGCTTACAGTTTCACTCTAACAGCCTTCTCCCACGCTCTGCTTGTCAGACTCAGCGAATGCAAATCTCTCATAAAGCAAGTGATGCACCCATCAGTATGAGGCGACGACGTTGGCGCCATATGCAACAACTGCAAGTGTGATAAAATGCACTCGTATACCTCCTGTGGTAAACGCCTCGTCAATGGTACAGCTGGCAATTCCGGCGACGTCTGACCCGGTTTCGACGAGCGGAATGCGAATTGAGGCGTAGTTGGTGAGTATATATTCGCTGCGGGGGAGTTCAGCTGTGAAAATGGCCGTGTAGGACTCGGAGGCACCACGACCCGTGGATAAACCGGCGAGGCATGACGGCGGGGTGAGGCATCTCGATAAGGAGGTGTGTTATGGGCCATTTGCGTTGATTCGTATGGCCTTCTCGCAACGACACTCATTCTCAATGAACTGTGGTACGCAAATTGAAGTAAGGAGAACACGTTCTGCTGTTGCGAATCCGCTCTTTGTCTCGGGAAATATCTCAGAACGGAGAATTCAAGTGAGAGAGAGAACCCAATTGAATCGACCTCACAGTCATCACCCTTCAGCTCGCAACAACAACAACAACAACAACAAGAAGAAGAAGAGGCTGGTCAAAAGCACGAAAGGGGTTGGAACGAACGGGGAAGCTCTGCAAGGATGAACTCAACCCAGCAACGCTTATCATCACCGATCCGAACAAGTGCTGACGATCAACCCCCACAAGAGAGGGCTGATCCAGCCGCTCGTTGTTTCTTTTACCCCTTTTTCGTTCTCGAGAATTGGCGTGTGCTCACGTTACATCACGGAGAATTTTGAGACCGTCCTGGATCGGGAAACGCGATTGAGTTTCGTCCCAAGCTTAGGAATCAGGGGGGACGAAAAGTCTGTTTCCTCTCAGGGGACCAGCAAAACCCAGCAGAAAAAAACGGTGCTGCCGTCATGCAACGCCTTCTGTCTCCTGCTGTTTGACAGATATTTTTGCTTTTTTCCGCTCGTGTTCCTCGACGCCCATGATAGGCTCGCTGTCACGAACGAACCGCGGGTCCCAACGCTAAAAATTCTCGGAGTCCTCGTGTTGGGCTCCACTGCTGCACGATGCTCCCCACTTGGTGCCAGAGGACCCAGAAGGAAAAGAAAGAGAAAAGGGGCTGTTGGTTTGGGTGGTTGTTGTCTGGTTGGATGTTGACATGTTGTTGGAGGTTGGGAAAAGGAGAACTTCGCTCACCGAATGGAGAAACGTGTCCGTTTCGAGAATAGCGCCACAAGGCTCTCGATCAGCTCTTGGCGAGGCGAGTTCGCAGAAGGCCATCAAGTCAGTCATGATCATGAACGAGGAATCACCAGAAGAGAAGCGGCGATGCTATCAAACTAATAAATCCATTGGAATATCCCATGCTATGTAGCGAAACCTGGAAAAATATTTCGTTCTTCAAGACCGAAACGGCCCGCTTGGAGGTTATTTGGGAAGATATTTCAGATAATTCATTTCAAGCGTATCATCGTGGGTGAACAAAGATTCGAAAAGCAGGACACAGGGGAGGAACGCACGCATTACTAATCAGAAAGCCGCGTAGACTGCATTTGCAAAAGCAGGTCGAGATCAGGATAATACCGGGGATGGAAGAGAAGCAGGGGGCCGAAAGACTCGGTATAAAGGGAACAGATTGGGGAACTTGGGTTTGTCGATGGGGTATTTCTAGGGCAGAAACGCAACGGGGGGAATAATCAAAGAAATATTGCCAAAGACTTTGGGGTTATCCGCTGTCAATCAATGCGAACGGGGAGGTTTGCAGAGGAAAGAGACTCCCCCTAGGATAATGCGTCGCGCAAGATAAAAAACAAAGATGAAGCACATGCATCCGCTCCAGTAGCCTTCAAGCATGACTAGGTTGGGGAAAAAACTTGAGAAATATTGATGACTTTTTTTTGGTGATTCAAATGCTTTGCCAACGACCGCTCCATGCAGAACGCGAAAGGGAACCCTCCCGTTAAACGATACGGGGAGAGTGTAGAAATGGAAGGGAAAATCGTTCCCTGAATCATGTACACGTCACGGCTGGTCGACGGAAACAAGAGGGCGATAGGTCCAGTACTTATTAAGATCCGAGACTTCACATATCAAAGTGATAATCATCGCTGAAGATTCCATCCGTTTCGCCCGTTTTCGTGACACCACTCATCCGGTGATCAATGCCATTAGTCGCGGGTTCGCCGCGGTCAGCCCAGTCTTCATCCCGGATATCTTCATCCATGCTGTTGTTATCATGCTGAAGATGGTGGTGATTGTGAATAGAACCCTGCATGTGATGTTCCATCGAGCTCTCGTTCACAAAGGTAAAGCCCTTAAAGTTTGCCTGCATTCCCGGCGAGAGGGGAGTGGAGGCATTGCCGGCGCCGCCAGCTAAGGCCGCCGCGCGCGCATTCAGCGAACTCGAATGATCCAGCGCCGTGGTGAACTCCGGGTCAAAGTACGACGTATCCATCACCGACTTCAGCTTAGGCTTAAACGGGGGAATAACGTTCTTGCGGCCCAGGGCATACCAGTCAACGTCGTGGAAGAAGGGATGGGCCATTAGCTCGCGGGCGTCGTTCTTGGCGCCAAGCCGGTGTTTCGGATTTCGGTTCAGCAGGCCCTTGACGAAATTCCGCCCCTCCGGGCTTAGCGCGTCTCGTGGGAAGCGGACTTTGCCGAATGCGATATTTTTGTACATTTGCTGGGTATCATCGGCGTAAAACGGACTCCACCCGCAGCACATCTCAAACACAAGCACACCCAGGGACCAGAAATCCACCATTTTGGTGTAACCTTGTTCGTCAAGGAGAACTTCCGGCGCCAGATACTCGGTTGTTCCACAGAAGGTGTTGGTGGTGTCGTTCTTGGTCAGATTGGCTTTAGAGAGCCCAAAGTCGCAGAGCGCGATGTGGCCGTTGGCATCCAGGAGGATGTTCTCAGGCTTGAGGTCCCGATAAACAATATCATGCTCATGCAAATGTTGCAGCGCAAGGATCAGCTCGGCAATATAAAATTTCGCCCTCTCTTCCTGGAACCTTCCCTCTTTCTGCAGATGCCAGAACAGTTCTCCGCCGGACATGTAGTCCGTAACGAGGTATAGGTCTGTCGGCGTCTGGAACGAGAACTTGAGGCCAACGATAAACGGCGAGTCGGTCATTGCGGTCCGCACAAGAATGTTCCTCTCCCCAAGCGTATGCGCAATCTCTTTCTTCTGAATGATCACCTTCTTCTGCAATACCTTCATCGCGTAGATTCGTTGGGTGTCCTTCTTCTTCACTTGATAGACTTGGCCAAAGGTGCCTTTGCCAATAAGCTTCAGGATCTGGAAATCGTTCGGCCCAAACTGCTTTTTCTCGGTCTTCTGGAAAACCATATCCAGATGAATCTCTCCCGAAATAAGGCCATCCCGCTGTCCTCGTGCTTCGAGGGGGTACCAGCCGGTAATGCGTTTCTTGTTGTCTGTCAGAGCTAGGCGCAATCTAACGTGGCCGAGAAAAGCTTCCTGGTTAGATCGATCGTAGACCGAAATATCAATCTCCGACTCTTCTCCAACAACGTCACTAAAAAAACCGTTAGTAAAGCCAATAGAAGCAATACCCAAGGTCACCAAGCTAGAATAGATCTTCACACGCACAAGACAGCTTCATGGTTCCACTGCGGATCCGTAATCTGTGTCGGGGCTCTTTGCTCGTATCCATCCATCACGCTATTGTGGCTACTTTGTCGACTCCTCATCGGGATAGCCATGGAACGTCCGCTGTCGCTGTTTGACCGCTGGATCGGTACAGATCCCAATGCTTCTAGTCTGTTGCTGTGGTTCCTCTTGCTTTCTTCCTCACGGACATCTTCATGCTGCGCACCCCTAGAAATGTATTCATTCCACTCGAAAACACACACAACGTAAGGGTCGTAACTTGGCCGTAAGCCTCTTGCCTCCGATATCTTGACTGCTAATTTCCCCTTCAGGGAGGTGATCGGAAGTCCCTGGGGCTCCGACCCAGAACTATGTCTCGACGACGACGCTTCGCTGGGTGTTCCGAGGGACTGATCGCTCGACCGTGATGCCTGCGGTTGATTTCGGGCCGGAGAACTGGCTAGCGCGCGCGTGGACCGCTTGTCGTTCGGATGCAGCTCATTTGACATCGCCCGAGGTGTAAGAGGGGGGGTATTCTTTATCGAACCATCACCAACAACGCTGTTAGTCAACTTCTCCAGATCCTGAGAATGTGTAGAAACGGAACGAGACTTAGGAGATGCTGGAAGCTGGGAGGTAGTGAGAGAAGGATTAGAGAAGTGAGATGCATGGATAGCATCCCGATTGACACTGGAAACTGGGTCTGCGCTGTGGTGTCTGCTCTTCCCCACGGTATTAGACAGGATAAGGTTCTTTAACGACTGGTAAACAGAGGTCATCCCCTTGCCGGAAACAGGCGCGCCATTTTCTGCTTCCCCGGCACTCTTTGCCGCTATGTGATGGAAGGAAGAAGATGAGGACGTTGAGCGAGGAGGGGTAGGTAGTAGATTGAGGTCCAAAGGGCCCAATTGGTCTTGCGCTTCGACCGGCGCTGAGTCGCTACTATGTGCAGGTGGCGCATCCAAAACTCCATCAGCAGAGTTTCGACGGCGACTTTGATTCGCAAGCGACTCGGATAGCGCCGATTGTCTGCGAGGCTTCTTTGGTGTGCCCTCCTCCTCTCCACCGGATTGACAATGCACTTGGGATTCATGTCCAGCAGGGGCGGTAGATTCTAAGGGAAGAGGCCGCTGATCCTTGGGAGAAGAAGTAGAATCAGAACTGGCACCAACCTGTGCAAAGAAGCTGTGCATTATTCCGGGCAAACGCTTGTCTGACGGGTCGGGCTGCGGCGTCGCTATGCCCGAAGGAGTCGTGCCCGTAGATCCGATATGATCGGTATTGTCATCCTCGATATTGGAGCTATGCATCCCAGAAGCGTTAGCGATGGTCGCCAAATGAATGAAAATATTTCTCGGGACAGGTCAGCAGAGCAAAAACGAGGAAGTAACAGCTCAAGGCAGGCACATAGATCCCAAAGCACGGAGAAGACGATGCGCATCTGGGTATCGCGATTTGATTGTCCGGAACTCTCCCCAAGTCGTACCCCAGAGGAAGGAAGGGGGGACGTTCGATTATCACGGCGAATAGGCGCGCAGTCGCCACCGAGACCAGGAGGCGAGCGATGCGTCTGGCTGAAAGGTCATGAGGGCATCGTTGCATTGGCAATCGAACGAAGAGAAGAACGACGAATAGCTATCTCTCAAAGGGATGGCAATCGGCTTGGCGCAGGGCAGTATTCGTTCGTTCGTTCGTCCGTAGTCCAGCTCCAGAAGCTCGATGGAGGAGTTCCGACGAGGAATAGGCGTTGACTCATATCCACCAGACAAGGAAACCAGAGTAATAACAGCAAATAGGATGCAGGTACAGCAGGATATGCCAGTGTAAGCCATCACTCACTTCTGAAGCATGGCCTGTCGTAGCAGGTCAGCATGTGAATGGGAGTTCACTCCGCCGTGCTCAGCCATGATGGGTTTCCCATTCAGTTAATCCTCCTCCCAGTTCTTCTTGGTGAAACCAGCAATGTAGCCACTGCACAAGTGTGTAGGAAAACAGGTGCGTCGAAGAAGCTGGCGTGTTCTGTCCTGTCCTGTCAATGGTTGTCTGAGGTGGCGAGAGGTGTTTATGATCGACCACTGGTTGTCCGCATAGTTGGGGAGGGAAAAATCAGCAAAATTCAGATCAGTCAGCTTTTAATCGCTGTCAAATAAAAGCCAGGAAGTTAATCCCCTTTCCTATCTTTAGAGGACAAGAAACAAGGATAACCACGGAGAAAGCGAATGAAGCGAAAAAATATAAGAGAGAAAGAGGAGAAAGATGGGTGGGGGAGGCAAAGCATTAAGGGCAAGGCTTCTGGTTTGTCCCTCGGGGTGATTCGGGGAGTCTATTCTGCCTCTTCTCGGGAATGCACCTTGCGCGGTTCTCCAGTTGAACCACAAAACGTACCTATGAAGATGAAAATCTGTGCTGCTGGATGATGTCAAATCCCCGCCGGCTGCAACACGGCTCTGTTTGACTTTTGAAGATGTGGATGTTGCCTCTGGCTGGCGGTGAAAGTGGGCTGGCAAGGAATTGCTGCTGGGGTTGTATGGAAGTCTGATGCAACAGCCTGAAGCTGACAACCAAGACGACAGCAGTTTGTGCAATTATATGGAGCTAGGGACAAGAAAGACAGATGAAGATATATAGAGATGTCAACATTCACTGGGTAGAGAGACTCTGTAGTGAATATGGAAAGGCTTGCAGAGAGAGAAGTGAAGAAACCTCCACTGGATTGGAGATGGCCTGTGATTCACGCAATTATGACTGAAATCCGACCTCAACTCCCCCATATATCTGGTGCATCACCGGTTGCTCTCTCATTTCACCCACGATCTTTCATCTCACCCATCTGAGCCCGTCTGTCTCTATCCTTGAGCCCGATCCTCACAGCCGCTGCTTGCTTGGCCCCCTCCGCTCTCGCCCTCTGCGCTTCTGCTTTACCCCTCATGATGATGCCATCGAGCCCAGCCCAATCAAGCCCTGTGGGAGACGCTAGATGCTACATCGATCTCCCGTATGAATCCTCCGAGGTTGTTCATCAACATCAAGCGGATAGATCAGATCTCCCAGATCCTGTTTTGATTTTCCTCCGTCCAACCTTTTTTCTTCATACGGGTATTATTGGAGCAAACCCTGATGCTATCTTCGGATCTCGCCAGATGAGATACGATGCATGTAACCTGAAGTCATCGGGCCAGAGCCGCCTGTCTCTTTATTCAGCGTACATCTTGGCCTGCGTCAAGGTCTTCGAACTGATATTAGGCGGCCCGCCCCGGGTAAACGATTGACAAGGCTGTCAGATGAGACCCCCTCACTTGGACCAATATCAAGCACGAACCTTCGGCTTCAGGTTGAGAGGCTCCAGGGCTACGAGTACATATGTCTGGGCCGCAATCGTAAAGTCGTTGTCATGCATTACATCTTCGTATCTCCTCGACAAATCGGTAAACACCGCTTAAGGACCGAAAAGAGGAACGACTCTCATCGAATCCGTGGGAAGTTTCAGAAGTAGTTAAGAACTTAACACATAATCCCAGCAGGATATCAGCCAGCTGAACAGCTATGATCCATGACTGCGGGACGCGGCGGGAGTCAAGCTGGTTACTCAGAGTCGGTGTCAGACACTCTCCTCTTACGGGAATAGGTAAGACGAATCATGTCATCTGGTGTGACGTGCCCGGGCAGCTCTGAGATGCTTGCACAAGAGCTGGCCTCGAGCTGAACTTTTAAGGTGCCCTTGTCTTACATTCTTGTTCGGAAGGACAGTTTGTTGCATATGCAGCCAGGTTGAGGTTGGACTCGCCAGCCTCGAATCGATGATTGCTCAGGTTTCGGTTCGTAACTTATCTGGAGAGGTCGTCGATGGTCATTGATCATTAATAATACCTTCGAGTCTTTGTCTTAACACGTTCTCGTCCTTACTGTGGTTTGAAGTCCATGGGGGATATTTTCTTTGCAAGTCCTGGAAGCTCAGCGAGCTGATCAAGCTGTTCCTGACAGCAGGTGATACATGAGCTTTCGGTAGGTACATTTTCTGTTACCGCCGTTGGTTCCCAGGCATATTCCGTAGTGGAGGATGTTTAACACGATTCCATGGAACTATGTTCCAACAGTGCCTCAGGCCGCTTGCTGTGGGGAATCCGATATTCGGAGCGGTCCCTGTTCAGCAATGGTCATTGCAGATGGTGCCCTATAAATCTAGTCTTTGTTTGCGCTGGGAATCTGGTGGTGGAAGATGCAGTCCTTGAAATCCCCGAAGGTAGACTTGAAGCCATTCCCTCTAGCGGGATATATTATCCGTCACTTACACCCAGTTGCTTCTTCCCAAGCCCTGTCCGTGCCAAAAGGCTCCATGTAGCTAAACCAGCCATTTCGGAACATGAGCAACCATCTCGATTTCTCTTCTTAGCGATACGGACCATTGCTTCCAGCGCCCCGTTGTTGAGAGGAACATAGTAAGAATTGACGCCGAATACCTGGCTCCATCCAGCCCTTCCTGCCAGCGTTCCTGAGATTCATTTCGACATTGGAAAATGCCTGGTCAATCTGTGCGTTGATCTCTCGACGGATGACGCAACTCGTGGGCTCATTCGATCGGTCCCCGACGCGAATCGCTTGGCTGTATTTGTAGTCTCACGGTTTCTCTTTGCGACTCCGTTAAAATTGTAGTGGGCGAGGTGTGGCATTGTTCGCAGGAGGATTACGATATATAAGATCAAACATCGTGCGTCGGAATTTGACAGCCCAGTGTAGGTATGACGAGGAAATTTAGGAAGAATATAACCACACCCTTCTCTACTGCAGGGTTCTTATTTGGATCATCTTGCATACTGGCCCCCTGATCTGTCAGCTTCGACTGAGCTCCTGCGGCGATGCCTAAGAAATACATTCCTGCCACCGAGGAAGACGATGAACTCCCCCCAACCGACCATATCCGCCCCTACTGTATCCTGGAGCATACGAGCGTATGATCCATCTTAGGAATATGGCTCTGACTGCGGCAGGACGGTGGATCCGGAAATATCATAGCTCATCTTTGGCAGCGAGTCATTTTCACAGAAGGACCAAGCCCGGTAACCGGTACTCCAACGGATATCTGGCGTTGGGTGTCAACGCCCGGGTTCGAGGAATCGAAGGTTTGTGCTGCAATGAAGGCCGACTGGCCATGTTCCCGAACAGCTTCCACCACCGCCAAGTCAACCTATTTGAAATGGAAGATAAGACAGAACCAAGCCCCTGAGTGATATCTCCCTTCCTGGGGAAGTCACACAACGAATTCCATTGCGGCAGGGATACCTCATAGAGGATAACGTGATGGAAGAAAAGGGACGCAAGCGGTCAGCTTCCAGCCCGGCCGCTTCAACACTCAAAAGACAGCGTGATGTTGAAGTCTGGAGATTTCCCAATCTCAAAGAACTTGGAGGATGCAAAGAATCAACATTTAGGGTTGATTGGGATAAAATTGCCCCTCAGGCTTTAGAAATACTTGGGAAGTAGCGTACTAATTCCCTCAATAAGCACCAATGAATCAAGGGACGTCTTTATCTGTCAGAATATTCTTCAGTTCAAGTGATGTGCTCCGTCTCTGATAGTTGGTGCTTGGTGTTGGGTGGATTAGATAAGCCAAAAGTGAATCACGTGGAGGGTGAGCTTTCAGCGCGATCATCACTCTCCTGTTCAGATGAAAGAAACGCGACATTGGAAGCCATACCTATAGAGAGGTTTCCACCAACAGAGGATTCAAAATGCCACGAAGGCCTAGGTCAGCTGCGCAAGCAGCTGCACAGTCAATAAGTGAGTGAAATCCCCATCATCCAGGACCACAATAAGCTGTTCTATTCTAAACACTTCCCTTTTGAGCAGAGGCCACACCACAGGACATCTCCGAAACATCAGATACAGAAATGCCCGATGCCCCATCGCCTCTATCGACTCCGCGCAATAGAGAGGAAAAAGAAGAGCCCACGGAAGAACAGGAAACAGACGCGAAGCCCGAACCGCAAGCTGAAGGAGAAACGGAGGCTGCAGAAGGGGAATCAACGGCTGCTGCTGCCACTACTACCGGGGAGGTATCGACTCCGGCCCAAGATTCAGAAGGAGGCCCGTCCCAACAGGGTACACCGTCGAGAACTCCCGGAAGGGTCTCTGCAATTGCGCCCCCGCGCCGACGACGACCTGGACGACCCCCGAAAAATCGACCGCCGGATTGGGACGCACCGGATGATGGGGCTGGCGAGCGATCTGAGGTTAGCACGCCTGTGAGGCGGAGGGGACGGGGCCGTCCGTCTGCGGGTGGGAGATGGGGCAGGACAAGGGGTGGGCCGTCTCATGTCACACAGGTCCCCGTTGACAAGGAAGGGAATATGATGAATGTTATCAACGATGAGGTTGATTTGCCGGAAGATCCAGAGGGTGAAACCAAGGTGGATAAGTTGGGAAATCTGCTGGGTGGACGCGAGTATCGGGTGCGGACGTTTACCATTCTCGACAAGGGTGAGAGGCAGTACATGTTGTCGACTGAGCCGGCGCGGTGTATCGGATTTCGAGACTCGTATCTGTTCTTCCAGAAGCACAAGTTGCTTTATAAGATTATCATTGATGACGATGCGAAGCGGGATATGATTGAGAGGGAGATCATTCCTCATTCTTACAAGGGTCGAGCCATCGGTGTCGTTACGGCGCGGTCTGTGTTTCGGGAATTTGGCGCGAAGATTATAATAGGTGGGCGGAAGATTATTGACGATTACGATGTGCAGGCTGCGAAAGAACGGGGGGATGTTGAAGGCGAATTGGCTGTTCCTGAAGACAGGTTGCCTGGCCCCGGAGAGACGTACGACAAGAACAGATATGTGGCATGGCACGGTGCGAGTAGTGTCTACCATTCTGGCGTCCCATCTGTCCCGATGCCGAGTGGGAAAGTCGTTGACTCGAAGAAACGAAAAGTCCTTGTGACGGGAGACAATTGGATGATTGAGCATGCCCGGGAAGCCAGGTTAGTTTACTTCATCCGTCGCTGAGATTGTTTGCTGACGATTTTTCTAGTCGATTCAATTCCGCTATCAGTGATGTTCGCCGTCAGAATATCGATGGAGTCTACGACATCCACACAAACATCATGCAGTACCCCAAGATCATGCAACCTACACACGCCCGTTGGGAACAGATCCCACCCCCGGACCGCGACCGACCCAGCAGACTACGACAGCTCGACAGTGCCACCAAAGCTCTGAGCCTAACAGACCCTACTTCCACCAGCATACATCAACCCCCAGAAACAGACCACGAGCCCTCGAAAGCAGTGGACACCAACACCACCACCGACACCGAAACCAGCACTATCTTCCCCGCCATCCCCGGCATCTTCAGCCGCAACTTCAGAATCCACGACATCACCTACGAATCCAGACCAGAGACCGTAATCGGCATTCCCGGTCTCGACGGCAACAACCACGACGTCGGTTCCAACGGACTGATCTCGTTGTCTGCAGATGGAGCGTCGTGGCAGCTTGACCCTGAGATTCTGGCTGAGTTACCGGCGGAGTGTCGGGAGGCGTATGTCGAGGCTGCTACGAGGGAGTGGGAGTGGAAGACGAAGTGGAGGGGGGAAGAGATGGATGGAGGCAGAGCCGAGTTGGGGGTGAGCTATGCTTGGGTTCCGTAGGAGCTCTTCACTCCTGGCTCTCACCTCTTTCTCTGGTTTATTGTCCCCTAAGGAGCCTTACTTTTTCAATTCTTTTTGATGGGTCTGAATGATATGGTCAATGATGTCCCCTTTGGCCCGGCGTCTGTAACTGTACGAGCTTGATTTTGGGCGAAATGGGGGTAAACCCGGGACAAAACTGGCGATATGTTCGGCGTGGGGTTGTGTTAATATATCATCATCTTCTTCTTTTCTTCATTCTGACCTAACAAGCTGGGCAAAGATTTCTTAGCAACCTCATGGGAATGAATAGTTTCAATAACTGAGTGTAATCCCCGCCCATCCAATTTGTTTCTCGTCAAGGTCTGAGCAAGTTGGTAGTGAAGCAGATGTACTTCTCTTGAGTATGCAGCATGAGGACAAGGATAGATTGAGCGTGCCAGCTTCTTGACGAGGATTGGTTGTTCGGAAGATTTTCAAGGGGATTCTCGTGATGCATGTTCTTTCTCCCCCTCTTGAACGCATGTCACTGTGTCGCAGGGGGATGAATATGACAAAGCCCATCTGTTTGTCTAATGATGGCAAAATCGGACATCTTTCTGTCTGCAAGACAGGGGAGTCCAGTCATTCAGCTTCTCGAGATATGTCATCATGCGCCGTCTCCATCAGGGATGTGGTGGCCAGCCTGGTGGTCCGTGGACATCAGTCCGCAGAACGAAAGTGAAACGAGTCATCCAGACAGGACGAATGGAATCCGGCGATAGCAAAATTGAAATAGGCAAGATTTAGTCACCGTATTGGAGAGATGACGAGGTGGTGGGTGGCTTTGGTGCATGCATTTTCGTCATTTGGCGCAGTCGTCAAAGAGGCAGGCAGCAAAATAACCGTGGAGGTTGGAATTTGACAGCCTTGGGATGATGGATGTGTTCTGGAGCGATCATGAGTTCTTCTGAGTTTGAAATCTGTCTGGTATTGTGTCCAGCTGGTGATGATATCATGGTCTTGCATGTATTCGAGTGTCTGAACACGCGGCAAAAAAAAAAGAATCCAGGGATCTCCAAGTTATGAGCCCGGCGCTATTCCGCTTAGCTAACGTAATTCCCAAGCGAGCGGTCACCCCAAGCGAGCGGTCAGCAAATTCAAAATCCTCCTACTAACTAGAATTTAATTCAAAATATCTTCGCCCACCACCCACTATTTAAATAGAATTAAATTACACTAGGTTGAGGGCATCTTAGTCTTGTATGCCCAAGCATCCCACAATTGCTGCATCTTCGTGGCGCTCGTACGCGTGCTGCGGGCTCAGCAGCCGAAGGCTCAGCGGGCTGGATAACAGGCATTTCAACTGCTCTAGCAGGTGGAATAACAAGAGCCTGAGCTTCTTCCCTAGTTAAACCTCCTTCATGTTGAATTCGGCGCCTAGATCTCTTGCGTTTTTGCTTCTCTATCTCATTGGCATTGAATATATCCTGATATTGCTTCTTCATAATCGTGGCGCTGATCATTCCATATTCGCAGGCCTTGATAATTTGATCAAGTCCTTCCACAAATCCTTGAGGCTGACCCTCCACTAAGCCTTTGATCTTATTCGCCTGCCGGTGTAATTGCCGGGGATTACTAGGTGTTTGAAGCACCCAGGATGTGGTTGAATTGCTGGAGCTGCTGCGTGGGGGGGTAGGGGTCCGTAGTTGAATATCCAGCTGCTGGAGGACGTAGTCAGGTTGAAAGGGCACTATTCCAGCTGCCTTGAAGCCATTTTGAATAGTCTGAGGTTTGAAGGCTGCAGTGCGCGCTGTAGGGTAGGCATCCAGGAAATCTGCCTTCCAAATGGCATTAAATCCAAGCTGCATTCGTTGCTGAACTAGGTCTCCGTACGCTCGCTTTAAAACTGAAAAAATGCTCACATCTAGAGGCTGCAGAAGGTGGGAGGAATGAGGTGGCATGCAAAGGCATATTATAGCATTATCCTTGCAGATTTGGTCGAATTCCGGGGTAAGATGACTGCCGTGCCCGTCCAGGATAAGAAGGATAGATCTGCCGACTCTGTGTAAATTTGCTGCAGGAATAAAGACCTGTTGAAGCCATCTCAGGCCTATTTCATCAGTAGTCCAGCCATTTGGACTAGCATCTAGCCTCCAGCCATCAGGTAGGCCTTCAAACCATCCTTCCAACAAGCCCTGGCTCTTGAGAATGATATAGGGGGGTAGGGCCCATCCTGACGCGTTGACTGACTCAATTACAGTCACCCATTCCCGATTTCCAGGCTGTAGAAGCTTTGCTCTGCCATACCGCTCACTACTAGTAATAACCTTAGTAGTGGCACAGAGCCCCATGGCAAAGCCAGTCTCATCAAAGTTGTATATATCCTCTGGAAGAATTCCATGCTCAGCAATTGTATCCCCCAAGGTCTTAAACCAACCCTTTATCACCCGCTGATCTTCGCACTTAGCACGATCATGATTATAGCGTCTGGAATAGCGGCTTTGGAGCTCCGGACGGCGTGCCACTAGATTTGACACCCAGTTCTTGCCAACACGTAGGGGGGGTGTGGTGGAGGTGGTGGAATTCCGTATAGCAAGAATAATTATGTGTATCTTCAACCAATGCAGGCCGGGGGGGAAATCCTCGTTTAGCTTGGTCCAGCACCCATTCAACTAGCTTATCTTCTTCAGCAGGAGATAATTTGTGTGAATTTGCGCGTAAATTCACCCGTGGTTGCCGGCCCTTAAGTCAAGAACTTAGTGTAGTTCTAGGCACATTAAAAACGCGTGCTGCTTCAGAAATAGAAGGAATTTCTTGCTTTTGAAAAGCTTTAATCGCGAGCTCAAGTCGTCCCTCTAGCTCTAGGGATTTTGAAGTCTTTTTATTCCGAATTGGTGGCATAATTGCGCGTTGAAGTGGAAGGATAGTTAAATTGGAAGATATTTTGAATTTGCTGACCGCTCGCTTGGGGTGACCGCTCGCTTGGGAATTACGTTAATTAACGTTAGTTAACGTAATCCACAAGCAAGCGGACCACCTCAAAACACATACTAAATATGATAAAATACAGCATCATATCTCAACAACCACATGAGATATGAACATGATGCTTGAATTCTGAGCTTAATATGATATCAGTAATATACACTCTAATTTTCAGGTCAATAATCTCATTCCTTGCTCTTCGTTACAAAAATTACTCGCCAGTTTCTGTAAAATACAAGAAACTTGGTATTATACATATTGTTTTGAGGCAATGAAGCTCAAAATCAGTATTTAATAGTAAAAATCTACAAAAAAAAAACAATCTATTAACCAGAAGTCATAAATATTTGTCGCTGTTGAGATATGATGCTGTATTTTATCACATTTAGTATGTGTTTTGAGGTGGTCCGCTTGCTCTTGTGTTCCGCTTGCTTGTGGATTACGTTAACATCTTCTAGATGCCCTCGCTAGAATGCTCAGCGCAGAGACGTCGCGGAGACGTGCGCCGAAATCCCGAGTACACGTTTCGTTACTGGCGCATACAAACAACCACAGTCCGACAGGATACAGATTCTTCAGCCCGCGTGCTGATCGAGAGAAGGAATTACCCCCTCGTCACATCTCTTGACGTTCTTTCTGCTGCCTGGCGAGGTGTGTACTGTGTCAAGTTCATCTCACGGATGCAACGGAGTCGTGGTTGGTAAGCTAGGTAGCCGCCGACCAGTCTCGACACGCCCACCACTCGGGAAACCTCGTGAGCAATGATGCGCACAGGCAGCCGAACCGAGTCACCCCCAATCACGCTTGGACTCGCCTCAGGAAGCCAAGGGATCACACCGGATTTTGACATTTTCCCAGGAACACAACGAGCCAGCGACGATGATGAAAAAAGAAGTGGAACGGAAACGAGGCCAGCCAAACCGGTCAAAAAGAAAGTGGCGACGAAACAAACCCGTTTCCTGGGTCAACAACGGCCACGACGATTCGATGAAGTTCTGGATGACATTGAATTTTTTTTTTTTACTTTTTTTTTCAACTTTTCCGTTTTTGGCGCGGATTTTAATTACTAGTGCCGGCCGGTGAGGCCTGAGGCAGTGACGGGATCACCTGGAATGGGATGGGGTTGCTCCCAGCAACAAATTCTCGCGTGGCAGGAAAGGGAAAAAGGATACCATTCCTCTCTCCGTCAGCCCGTTGACGCCGCCGTCGTCAAAGAGGAGCCAAAGAATCAAAGGCCAGGGGGTTGTCAAGGCCGATTGGACGGATGGCAAGCAACACATGGGAAAACCCGGAGAGAACCCCTCCCCTTTTTTGCCTTTGTCGTTGGACAATTGGGCAGAAATTCTTAGATGGTGCAGTGCGGAGGTTCTCCATCCGTATACATGTGTATGAGGAGGTATCTTGCATGGGCAATGGGGGGGTGTCCTTTCGACGAGTTCCCCGCTGGAAACGGGAGAAAAGGAGAAGAGGTCACTGGTGATCTCTGAGGATTGAGATTGCAGTGCCACAGACCAAATTCCAGATGTCTCATCCATATCAGAATGGAGCCAGAAAAAGACCTTTGTGAGGCTGTGAATAGTGATTGGCTGACCGGGCGAGGAATTCTGTTGTGTGGGATTGGTCTGTTGGGGAGTGGATGACCGAGAAATTAAAAAAAATGGAAAAAAATTCAGAAAATCCCAGAGAACAGACCACAACGATTTTCCGACTATTTTTGGAATACAATACAGGTACATATCTTACGGAGTCGCAGCATGTGGAGGTACAGAATCCAGATATTCAATCCAGGTGACCGTCTGCGAGGATTCTTTGAAGGACTGGTGACTCTGGCTGGTGCAGACTGAGAGACGGTCCCAGTCACAGGAGCGGTGATGTTGTCTTCTCAAATGATATGACTGTGAGATGCCTAGCTGTATCATGAAAATCTCCAATAATAATAATAGTAATATCATTTCTCTGTCTCGGAAGCCCAGGATTTCAGGTTTCTCAGAGCTCAAACCTCTGTGATTTGCCTGTCTCACCCTTTTCTTTTGCCTCTCGAAATACAAAAATGAGGGAGCCAGCCTGGTTGATGAGTGGTTCGTGGGCAGGCGAAAAATGGCAGCTGAGCCGGGCTCTGGCTGTGGCAGGGCGTACCTGGTACTGTAATTATGACGCCGCCCACCTGCCTTCTCCCTGGCTGGCCCGCTGTAAAACCGGTGAAATCTTTCAAGACAAGACCGGACGGGGTTTTAGCCTCTTCACTCGTCACCCGCAATCAACCAGCCGTTCCCCCTTCTCTTCTTCTGCTCTCTGTCTTCCCCTTCGTTCTTTTTTTTCCCTCTTCCCTCCCCCCCCATCCACCACCACAACGTCCGTCCATCACCATCTTCACCACCACCTCCCTCAGCCTCCGCCAGATATCCTATTCTCCCTTTCTTCTTCTTTTTCTTCTTCTTGTATGCGAGCTTTTCACTAAGTCTCGTTTCTTTTGCTTCATTGCTCAATTTGCTTGCTTCCTGAAATCTCGCGTTCTCTCTCACTTGATTCGGAAGTCCGCAACCCTCCAAACCACCCTCGATATCGCTCGCTGCTACGCTGGTTTCGACCTCCTAATATCCGCATACCTCCCTCCGATGTCTCTATACTAGATTTTCCGCTCTCTCACCAGGTGCCTGTAGAGCTTCGGCTCGACGAAGCTCTTGTAGCTTCGGACGTGGAGAAGGTGTAGAAAGGGTCAGCACGAAACCCCCTGTCACTGGAACGAATCCCAAAAACTTCTTCCGTGACTGACGTTTTTGTGTGTGCGTGTCTTACAGCAATCTGCCATCTACATCTTCTTCGTGGCCAACGCTACATTTCCGTCAATCATGCCGTCCTTTTTCGCTTCCACCATGAACGCCTTCCCACCCACCCCGCCCCATGTCAGCGTCAGCGGCCGCTTGGATGCCGACGTTCCTTTCTACCAACCGGGGCAGACTGTTTACCCGATCAAGTATCCCACTCCTTGTGAAGGCCTCGAAAATTATCCTCCTTCTACCTGCTACACCAACCGTGGCTCAGTGGCGGCTTACCCACACTCGTTGCATCCCAGCCATGCTAGCCGGGAAATGTGTGCGTCGAAACAACCGATCTCTCAGCAAATCACCACACAAAACATGTATGGTTCGCACAGCGCGAGTTTTGGCTTGCCCCCACTCAGATCGAACACCAAGCTCCCACCAATGGACACCGCGATTCCTCCTCAGTATCGCAGGCAAGAACCCTCTGCCCAACAGGAGCAACGATCCAAGGAGCAAAAGTCGACAGGTGGCGTGGCGGCCTATTTGGATTATGAGATGGATCAAATGGTCGATTTTGTGGCGGAAATGGCACAGGGAATGTATGCTTTGTACGCATCCAAGATATCACTTGCAGATATTGACATCATTCGAAGTGTCTATCCAGGAACCGCCGTGTCCCCTCAGTTCAGGAAATATGTATCCCAGATCCTTTCCTCAACTCGCTTGCCGTGCTCCACGATTCTTCTCGGTCTCTACTACCTCGCGTCGCGGATGCGAATTCTCTCTGCGACCGATGTGCATGAGTCTGGAAGCGGTCAGGTGTACCGCATGCTCACGGTTGCTCTCCTTCTTGGAAGCAAATTCCTCGACGATAATACGTTCCAAAATCGATCGTGGTCCGAGGTCAGCAACATTCCTGTTGCGGAGTTGAATTCCATGGAATTGAAATGGCTCTTTGCATTCGACTGGAAGATTCACAACCGCCTTCACAACCAACACGACGGGTTCTTGGCCTGGAGAGAGCACTGGGACGCATGGCGTGCCAAGTTTGAAATCAGAATACACGAACCTCGCGTGAAACTGGCCCCAATTGAGACCAACATTCAGCGCCAGTATCCGATGCCCAAGGTGCTTTTGTCTCCCGAAGGACCGATACCACCTCAGTACCAAAGGGGTGCGTGGCTGACGCCGTCCAATTCCGACTACTCTCCTCCGTCCGCTCCGCACACCGGCCCAAATACACCGGACTATTATCAGGTCGCCCCCTGGCCTTATAACAATCCGCCGCCACCGTATTCACGCAACTGGGTTATTCCTCAACCTTACGTCGCACCAACAACACGGTCACAACCACCATCTTACCAACCTACTCCCTATACGCAAACATTTTCGCCTACATATGCGTGGACTGGGCATGGCGTTGGATGCGGTTGTTTGTATTGCGCGAAAAGTGGGGATCATTATCTTCCCAACATGTCTTTCTTGCAACCAGTTGCTGGTTGAGCTGCAGTACCTGCTCGCGGCTCCCGGCTCTTACCGACGACGTCTTACGCTTTATATCGCCAATTTTTTACGATCGAACGCTCCAATAAGCCACGACATTAATGTATCCTGCTTAGCGTTGGTCCAAGATTTCGTATCGTATGCGTTTCGTATCTGAATCTCGCTCAAAAAGTCTTGTCAGTCGAATGTCGAAAGGCGCCTTGCCTCTACACCAAGCCCTCATTCGCCGGTGTTTACGAGGCTTTCGTGTCTTTGTACCTCGCAACTCTGACCGACCTCTTTTCCTACACCAAAATACACGTTCCGTCTTGTGCGCCTTCTTTACTTTCTCTTGCCTCGTCTTTCGATTTTCTAATTTCGTTGGGCTTGCTTATTCAGCCCATCTATTGAAGGGGTGACACCTTTTTTTGTCGGGCTACTTGTGGATGATTTACGATTTTTTCTTCTGTGCTTTTCCACTTCCGTTAAGCTTTGTTTTGAACGAGTATTATCTTGGGGCATTTTACCCGGAGGCGCATTTTCCTCACATAGACCAGTTTTCTTGTCTTCCGTTTTGTCTGCTGCACATTTGGTGGAAATGTCTCCCTGTTTCGGACAATCCCGGCGTTGTTTCTTCCCCTCATACCCTAATCATTGTCTTGCGTGTCTTTGCGATTTTCCCCAAAAAAAGAAATCTTTTTCATCCGTTTCTTTTGTGGTGGGAACTTTCTCTGGCCTTGGAAACGCAGTCCTAGACTCGCAGATACCATCGCTCGAGGCCACACCCCCCTTGCGAAACTTGTATTGGGTTGCGTTTTGCGTGCCGCGAGCGTGGTTTCTGTCGAGTCTACACAAAATAGACTGCATTGTTTGACTTTTGCCACTTGCCTAATTGCAGGTGTACCCTATGTTATTCTCCTGGCATTTTGTTGGTTTTTTTTGACCCCAGATTGTCCTACAGCTATCTCTGCCTCTGGTGGAAACATCTTTGGCTTGAAAAAACAACACTCTTGCCGTTTGATGGTCTTCTTTTTACTGTGAATTTTATTTGGCTCTGCACATCTCCGGTTTGGTCTTTGTTGTCCCTTTTTTCTTCTTCCACTTCTTAAAGATTGCCTGTTTTCAGTTTGAGGAGGAAAGATATACCCTCGCTTCTTTTTTTTTTTTGCTTGCTTATGAACATCATTTCTAAAAATATGGCTGTTAATTGTTGCTACTCTTTGTGTCTTGTTTCTCTTCTTCCCTTCAAGTTACATATACCTTTAGGCGGTTTGAATCAGCTTGTCTGAGTTGTTGCATTCACACTTCTGAGATGCAGCTCCAGCTTGATTTTATGTGGTTTAAAACAAAAAAAGGACTTTAGTGGAAGTGAGAAGAGAGTGAGAAGAAATAAATGTGAAATTGGTGTGACTATCTACGTTCTCCTGTTTTTCGTCTTTCTTTCTTGCGGGGGTTTCTATCGTTGGCGTAAGTAAGGTGGGAGGGGAAAGGAAGAGAATCTATATCATTATAGGGTATTCGTCGATATTATGAGGTTATATCATCGAGATCTAGAAAGATGAGTTGAGCAAATATGTAGCCAATAGATAGACAGAGAGACGCAACCAGAAGTTTACTAGTACACGCTCCCGCGAATACTCTGTTCATGCCTTTTTATTACCTCTTCTTCTTCGGAATCACTTCCATCTTCGACTGCCGTGCCCGCATCGGAGCAGGCTCGACTGTGGTGACGACGATGATGATGATGTTCGAAATGGGATTGGGCAAGCGAGAGCGCTTCGCCATGATCCGTATCGCCCAGGGAATTCGCTATACCAGGCGACTGAGGTCCTTCTCGTTGTTCTTCTTCTTCTGCTTCCTCTTGTCGTCGTTCGGTTATCTGCATTGGTGAACCACCATGTTCCGGTGTCGCTGCTGCTCTCACTTCTTGACCGTGATTTCGATCTCGATCAACAGAACGGAAAGATCCCCTACTCGTAGCTCCGCTGCGGGACCCGCCTCCGTCTCTGCCACCGCCTAGATGCAGGATTGCCAGTCCCCGAGTCAAATCAGACTCAGGGGCTGGACCGTTTGCCGATGATAATGAGACCAGGGGCGCGTAGTTTGATGGTTGGACCTGTGTAGGATCCGAGTAAGGTATTGGGTGGGAGGAAGGGGCGTCGCCGAGGTCTGATTCTGGTTCTGATTCTTCTTCTTCCTCCTTTTTGCTTGTTTGCTTTAGCGACTCATCGGTTGGTTCTCTGGTGAGTAAAGGCTGCAGTTTTAAGCGTCTGTTTTTCTTCTGGGCATGGTCACATCCATCCGGACAGCCTCCCCAGCGCCTGCGCGTAGGTATAGGCGATCCAAACACGGGGCTGGCAACAGTGATTTCATTCCCAGCATCCACCCTCGCAGCCTCCTCCTTTTCCTCTTCCTGCCGCTGCTGTCTCTCGAGCTGCTTCTCGCGCTTCAGCTCCGACCACGTCCGCAGATGATTCTGCAAGATATATTTCCCATTCCCGCGATTCATCTTCATAACCACGAACTCACAATGGTTGATATTGCGCAGATCCTCAAAGTACTCGACGCTAAAATGGTACCAGCGCATCAGAAATACTCTTGTCATCAGCCCATGCGTCACCAGCACACACACGCTGGCGAAATCGTCCTCGCTAAAGAGTCTCCAGAGCGTCTCATTGAACCCGCTGACGCGATCGTAGGCGTCCGCCGCGCTCTCGCCGTTGGGTATTCGGTAGAAGAAGTGCCCGTAGTCCGCGCGCTCCTGCCACATGCGCTCCATCTCCGCAGAGCAGGGTTGGAAGTTTCCGAAATCCTGCTCGCGCAGTCTGGGCTCTTCGTAGACTTTGATTGTGTGCCGGGGGAACGGGGAAGGGGAGGGGTAGTCTGATGTCAGGGACTGGAGGATGCCCTCTGTTGTCTCGCGGGTGCGACGGTAGGGAGAGGTGAAGAAGTGGAGTTTGTCGTCCGGTCGGAGCATGCTGCGGAGCCGCAGGCCGGCTTCGAAGGCTTGCTTGTGGCCATCTGGGGTGAGTTTTACGCGGTGATCGGGGGTGGTTTGGTGGATTTCGCGGTTCTTGTTCCCTTCGGATTGGGCGTGGCGGATGAGGATTATTAGCTGGATCCCTTGTGAGTTAGTAAGGGGTCTGAACGGGGGAAGTGTGGTGGACAAACCCGTGGTTTACCCATTTTCGTAGAATGTTCTGCTCGGGCTCATATGCTGTCGAAGGCGGAGTGGTGGTCGAGGGCGGCAGAGATGCTTCCAAAAGTCGGTTGGCTGGATCAAGAGCAAGTCGTGAAAATAGTCATTAGATATTTATTGTGTAAAGAAGCATCCCCAGGTCTTGCTGGTTGGCTAGTGGTGGTTGGCACATCCCTTGAGATGTTTGTCATTGGCGTACATGTACTCCGTATGAAGCTGTCAACTCCTCCAACTCAAGCTGTGACGTTGACATCTCAACCACTGTCAATTGACAAGCGTCTCACTCCTGACAATGCGCATATACGTGCACCACTGACACTCACCATGGCTGACCCTCTCTACGAACTTCTCGTCCCTTACTTTGATTCCGACACCACACGTCGTCCTCCGCCGCCGTCAACAGACAGCACAACCTCAAAATATCTCGCCCGTCTATCCACCCTCTCCCTCCAATCCCTCAACACCACCGAAGTCCAATCCCTCTCTCAACTCTCCCACTCCAACCTCGTTTCCCTCCAATCCCTCGCCAACCGCTCAAACAAAGCCTTCGTCACCTCCGCCGACAACCTCAGCTCCCTCCGAACCTCAATACCCAAACTCGCAGAAGAGACAACAGCTCTCCGAAATGCGATCCCCAAACTCGACGAGGAAGCCGTGCGCTTCTCGTCTGCGTATAGCAAAAGTGGCGAGAACCAGATCCTCGATCGGAGAAAGAAGGTGATGCAGCTGCTCCGCAACGTGGATCGGCTATCAGACGTCCTGGAGTTGCCTGCACTGCTCTCGACGGCAGTCTCATCCTCCTCTGTTAATGGCGGTGCAGCGGGGCCGTCGAGTGGCGCCACGAATTATTCATCTGCATTGGATCTATTTGCGCATATAAAACGATTGCAGTCGCTGTATCCGAATTCGCCGCTGGTCAAGGATATCGCGAGGCAGGCGGAAGAGGCGATAAAGGACATGACCAGCAACTTAATCTCCGGTCTCCGGGTGCAGAACATGCGGCTGTCTGCAGCGATGAGGACAGTGGGCTGGCTTCGTCGGGTGGCTCCGGAGCTTGAGCGTCCTGCTGGTCAGGGCTCTGGGTCTACGGCTGGGGAGGAGACTTTTGGGGCTTTGTTTCTCGTCTGCAGGTTGGCTAATTTGATTAAGATGCTTGACGCTCTTGAGCCGTTGCGTGAGCTTGCGGATCAAGAGACGGAGAGAAGATTACAAGATCAGAAGACCTCTAATGGCTCGAAGAATTCCTGGGCGGGAGGGCATCAGACGGAACGATATCTCAAGAGATATATTGAGATTTTCAGGGAGCAGAGCTTCGCCATTGTTTCTCTGTATAAGAATATTTTTGCACCGACACCCTCTGATTCCGAGCTAGCCTCTGCTTCACTACCTGGTCTCGATTTACAAAAGCTGAGCAGCGAAAAGGCAGAGTCGGGGTCAGATATTGACCCGCTTTCCCAACTTCCTCCTGCACTGGCTACCTTTCCAATGCACCTTGCGCATCTCCTGATGGATACACTGGACGCCTATCTTCCGAACGTGAGAGACAAGGGCTCCCGCGAGAGCCTGCTCACTCAAGTATTATACTGTGCCAGCAGTCTCGGCCGGCTCGGTGGCGATTTCAGCTTGATTCTATCACTCTTTGACGAAGGACCAGACTCTGAAGGAGAAGAATCAGAAGAAGATGAGGCAATTCCGGAATGGGAGGTCATCATGAAGAAGCATCGTATGCTAGCGGAGCGACTAGATTTACTGACTGCAGGCAAGGGGGCGGCGGATGGGAAGGATATACAGCGGGTTACGTCTCCTAGCCAGCGATGATAGATAGCAATGGAAGAACCCATCTGACATTACCTGGTATACCTCTGAGATAGCTCTCTGTAGTTCTCCATTGAAATCTGAGAGCCAACCACCCAAAGAGGAAATGAAAGTCAGGGCAAACCGCGCTATTCCTAGCTAAGGCTGGATCTGCTTAGTCAGGTGGGACCTCGGGCTTGGCGGTTGTCGCACCTTTCCGCATCAAGTTAGAAGATTCATATCCACGTGGCCTGATTGGTCCCTCCCCCTTCGGGCCGTCCACCTCCGCTCTCTCTGCCCTCACCTTTCTCCATCCGTCGTCATCTTCATCTTTGTTCCTTCACCACTTCACTCCAACTGTCGCCTGTGATTTACACTCATTTCCTCCTTTAGTGAAGAGTTACACCTTTATCCTGCATGTATTGAGTAGCCCAACTTCTTTGCGGTCAGCTCCACCCAGCATATTGGAAGCAGAGCTCTTTGGCGCCAAAGAACTACCGTCAATGGCTACTCCATCAGCTTCCTTGGCTTCCAGTCTGCACGGCGGGCTGATTGATCCCACAAAACAAGCGGAATACCCCATCCTCCTTGGCGACAAACTTGCAGGCAAGAAGTCCGCCGCTGATGCCCGTTTCATCAACGTTACCTACAACTACAAGAGCAAGGGAGCCTCCCCGCAGCAACGGAGCAAAATCACAGCCGGCGACTCGCCGGATCTATTCAAGCTTACCATCCAGGATAAGGCAGAGCAATCGAATTTGACCTATGTCTACAATGGGAGCGTCGATCCGAATTCGCTCGTGTCAGATTCCGAATCGAGTAATTTGGTCCTCATATTTGATCCGAAGAGGAAAGCTTTTATATTAGAGCCTGTTTCGACAAGATTGAATTTTAATCTGCGATCAGCGCCGGGCAAGACGGATGAACAGGTTGCTAACCAATATCCGCCGCTGAATTTACTGAACAGTGAGGATCAGAATTCTAGCGATGATGGACAGGACGGTGCTGGAGACGGGGAGTTTCCCGGCGACGCGGATGAAAGTAATCCGTACGATTTTCGACATTTCCTGCCAAAAGCAAAGGCTCGTGCTGAAGGGAAGACATCAACGCCAAGTACCCCGGATCTCCAGAGCGCTGTGCCTTCTAGTACACGTCTTGCGCCGGCCGCAACCCCTCTGATGAAGGCGAAACCAAAAGCTCCGCCGAAACCCAAGCCTCAGGCAAATCCCCTTCGACCACAACCTAAACGTGTCTCAAAGCCTCCCACAACTGGCGCGTCGGCACCCACAAAAGCCAAGCCGAAACCGAAGCCTACTCCACGTACAGAGGCTACCATAGAGCCTACTCCGATAGAGGAACCCAAGGCTGAACCCCGTGCCCGGTCACCGAATAGCAACATCATAGTCGACGGCGATCTCATAATCGACATGGGTTCTCCTCCCCCCGAACGCCCGAAGATTAGATTAAACCCCAACGATTTTTCCTCCAACACCACATCGGCGAATGAGGCAGAAAATGAGGAAGACGAGGAAGAGCCCGAAGACCCCCGATTCCCATCGCCGTTCCGGCCACCAGTTCACCGGACAGCGGAAGAAGATATAGATGAAGAGGATCTAGAAGAAGAGAGTGAAGAAGATGGGGAGCAGCCTGCCGCGGATGATACGTGCGAGATTGATGATGACGACTTCGCGGCGGAGATGGAGGCGGCTCTCGAGGAGAGCGCAAGAGAGGAGGAAGAAGAACGAGCAAGGAATCAGCTATTACAGCAACAGCAGCAGCTGAGGCAACATATCGTCAGTGATGACGAGAGTGAAGTCAGTGAAGAGGAGTAATGTCTTTCTATTTTCAGGTCATCTATCTGTCATTTGCCTTAGCTTGTTTGCATCTTGATACCCTATTTGAAAGGGGCTACGGGCCACTCTTAATGTATGATAATGAAGAGCTATTGAATTTAGTTTATTCCAAGTAACGAATGTGTTGTGGTAACTCAGGGTCCGCTGTAAGGATGTACATACAGAGGCATCGACCTCGGTGGTGATCGGAGCGGGGATTCTATGGTCCGACCACTCCCCAACCTTCGTCAAAGATACTCTTGACGTTCTCTCATCCGCAATATATAACCTCCTCTGCGCGCCTTTTCTCATTCCTCCTTCCAGAGATCTGCCGACCTTGCAGCCTACTTCCAGCTTTAATTTACTGGTAGGAGTCATATTGAGCTCACCTACACGTCCGCGATATTCCAATCTGCGCGTCGGGCCCGGAACAGCTTGATGACATCAGATCTGGCTTGCTCTTAGCTACCTAGAAGCGTGAAGACTGAGAGACACTACCTCGCAGAGGCGCCTGAGTCACCCGTGAATGGGAAACTCCCTATGAAGCGCCTTTTCCCAGCTCAAAACCGCTAGACTCAGGCCCTCTACGAAATGCCGTCGATTTCCTCGCCGACGCAAAACTCCGCACCCCCCGTTCCCTCCCCCTCTAATCCCGTCCTCCTCGCCGTCCAGTCCCAATGGATCTTCACCGACGCCGAATTACACCGCGCGCCCTCCGTTCTAGACGGCATGCCGATCGAAACCGAACACATGAATCGAAGCAAGGGCGTCAATTTCATAACGCAAGTCGGGATCCTCCTGAAGCTACCGCAGCTTACACTTTGTACCGCGAGCGTCTATCTCCACCGCTTCTTCATGAGATATAGTATGGTGGACTTGCCCCAGCGGCCCGGATTGCACCCGTACTCCATTGCGGCGACGTCACTCTTTCTCGCGACCAAAGTGGAAGAAAACTGCCGCAAGATGAAGGAGTTGATTGTTGCTTGCTGTCGAGTTGCGTTAAAGCAGCCGAATATCGTGGTGGATGAGCAATCCAAGGAGTTCTGGAAATGGCGAGACACGATTCTGCATAACGAGGATCTCCTTTTGGAGGCGCTGTGTTTTGATCTGCAGCTTGAACAGCCATATCGTCTTCTTTACGATTTCATGTGCTTTTTCCAGGTCCAGGATAACAAGGCACTGCGGAATTGTGCGTGGGCGTTTGTGAACGACTCGGCGTACACGGTGCTGTGTTTGCAGTTCCCTGCTAGGACGATAGCTGCCGCCGCTCTCTATGCTGCTGCGAGGCACTGCGATGTCACCTTTCAAGATGATGCACTCGGGCGACCCTGGTGGGTACAGTTGGACGTCGATCTGGGGGAAATGAAGCGAACATGTAATAGAATGGCGGAGGAATATGAAAAGTACCCGCTGCCGAAACCTGGGCAGAAATATACATCGGTACCTGTCAACGGCGAGGATGGCACCACTGACCGGACAAGGCAAGTTCGTCCAGCTACCCAAGAAGGAGATGAAGCTGGGGATGCCGCCAACGATCGATCCGGCTCTTTGTCGCCGGGGGAAATAAGTGATCGAAAGCGCGGGAGAGACGACGACATCCCTACTCCAAGTAGTACTCCAGCGGCCAACGGCACCGCCGCTTCTGGCGAACGACGAGAGCCATCCCCGAAACGCCGGAAACACGAAAGCCCCGTACCCACGACGGCATCTCCCTCTAACTCTCAAGCGCAATCCACCATATCATCTCAGCGCTCAATCACCAACGCCGCATCTAACTTGAACCTATCTTCCCAGACAGTCACGGAGAATACCACCAGTTCAGCACCGCCAACGCAGACAAATGGTCACAACCACAGCAAATCGGATGACGCCGAGGAAGTGAAAAATCCGCCCACAACCGAGAGCAAAGGGAACGATGGTAATCCGCCTACCTCCCGTATCCCAGCAGTGGCACAGAGAGCGGAACACCCACTTCCCCGTCCACCGGCCGCCGTCGCAGCCCGGCCCCGTTCACCGCACGCAGATGAATCTCAGAACCGTGGCGGACACGATGGCGGATAAAAGTTTACTATCAAGCCTTGACCCATATTCAAAAGAGCAACATATCCCCTTCTGAATAGACGAGCCTTGATACTGGCGTGATACTTCGCACACATACCTCCCCGTGGAACATAGATCGGCTAGGCAGTGTGAAAAAGCGAGGCAAGTTTGATGTATAGAATTCAGCTACCTACATTGAATGAAATAATGAAAATACATATGATGTAGTTCAATTAGTTTTTCATTATTTAGTCATGTTCCTCATATCTAATATATTGTAATTCCATAATGTTCTCGTCGATGTATGTCCGCAATTGCGAGTTACCCTTAAATAAAGGATCAGAGTTCAGGCAGATCGCCCAGATTATATCCATACCATCCACAAAGATCATCCATCAGCCCCAGCGACGGAAGCAAATCACTACCCGACAATTCCGTCTCTTGCCCAACACTCATCTGCCCCTCGAGACTCGGCACCTGGCTCAACGCAGGGGTAGGGACATCCTCTCTAGCACCCCCGGAGCCAAGAACATGCCGCGCAATAGTCTGAATCTCCTGCACATTCCTCGTCGTTCGCGGCCAGACCTCCCCCAACGCCTTAAGACAGCCGATAATAAGCCGTACCTGACCGCGCGCAGTCGCCAGCTCCCTCTTTTTCCCGCGGTACAAGAAATGGCATGCGGAAAGCAGGGCGAGCACGGTGGGCCCGACCATGCATGTTATGAAGGGGGTGTGGTGGAATTGGGACAGGGGTAAGGCGAGGAGCTGGACTTGCGCTTCGATTGAGCGGAGGATGCGTGCTGTGTGTATGTTTATGAGCTCCGGTGGGGGCGTGTCGGGTGGTGGATCGCGGGCGCAGCTGGAGATGTATTCCATGGGATTGAATTTGAGGTCTGAGATTGGGCGGTGGAATCCGACGAGGGCTCTAACTATACGTGAGTCGGATGATGGTTGATGGTAATGTGTGTGGGTGTGAGCTTACACGTGGATTACCATGTGTGCTTGGAATATGAGCTGGTCGATTTCTCCGGCTTTGTTCATGACTTGCTTGCGGTCCTTGGGGAGCAACAGTAGCCATCCGTTGATGATAGAGTCCGCCGTCTGGATTATATTCGTCGAGTCTTCCTTGGTTGTGATCTGTGGCATCAGAGCTGCTGCCGACGCGACGCAGCGTACGGCGTCAATGAGGTAGGCAAAGGATGAGAAGGATGTATCATCGGGCGCAAGGTCGCGGCTGTCAAACTCTTCCAAGGTCTGAGGCTCGGGTATATTCTATACAGAATCAGCACAGTAAAACATTTGTTATGCATAAGTTCATACCCCCAGCTCATATTCCGACTCCTCACAGGGCAAGTCCACCGTACTCTCAACATCAGCAAGCGTAAAGGTCATGAGTCCCAGCGTGCCCGCAAAGAAAGCCTCTATAACATACAATCCCCACCAGGTGCGCCTCCAGCACTCCGCCAAAACCGGATCCTGAGCCCCATGCACGACTGCAAACTCCCTTTTGAACATTGCCAGCTCAAGAGCGCTCTGGATCGCAGCGTCAATCTCCCGTTTCGCGTCGTCCTGGTAGCCACACCAGAACAAGGCGACAGAGTACAAGAGTCGACACTGCACTATAAACGGAGACGCGGGCGCCACCGCCTGAGAGAGGAGCAGCGCATCAAGATTCGCTTTGAGAGGGATTGACCATTCTCGCGAAGCGTAGATGTGGCCGATGAAGCGCAGGATGGCAACAAGGGGTTCGAAGCCTGGCTGTTGCTGGAATCTGGCGAGGTGGCTCTGCGGCAGGACAAAGGGATGAAACTGGTGAAAGCTGCGGTAATATGAGTTGATCAAGGGATCATTCTCAAGATTGCTTGGTGGTGGTCCTGACACAATTGTTCGTGATACTGGTGACGCGGGAACAGAAATCACATCGGGTACACGATGCTCCAGAAGTCTCCCGACACCAGAAGGAGCTGTATCTTTGGCACTTTTCTCCTTTGCAAGCCTCTTGCGCCTCTCTGCCAGCGCCGCGCGATCAAGTCCCCCCCGCCGGGACAGTGTATATTGACACTGTTTAGCCGCCTGGACGCAGCGGTTGCAACGGGGCTGGTTCCCGTCGCATTTCAGATGACGTGAGCGGCACGGTAGACAGGCTCTAGAGGACCTTGTCGCTTTTTCGCTCTTTGGATTTGTAAGGACATTATCCATGGGGCTAGATCGGGGATCCTCTTGCTAGCGAATTCCTCTGGTAGAGATGGATCCCGAGGTTTGATAGAAGCGGGTATCCGGGAAACCGATTACGGGGGGTCAGAGAGGTCGGTGCTGCAATTCCTATTCTGCCTGCTATTTTGTGGTGGCTTCTCGGGATTTGCGGCAGTGGTTTTTATGGTCCTCCCTAGCACGGACGAACTGGCGGATATCCGTTAACATACCAAGACACGACGGGAATCCGCAATGTCAGACTACGGGATATCCAGACTGTCTTGATTAATTAGGTAGAACTCGATTTATAATGGTATATAAGGAGAGGACGTGGGCTTCGACTCACGGCCAGAATCATCAATCAACTACAATTACATTACAATTGCGATAGCAGCTCATTAGCTCAATACCTTTATCACTACATATTTAATCTATAATGACCCAGAAAATTGTCATCGTCGGCGCCGGCTTCGCTGGTGTCTGGAGCGCCCTTGCAGCAAAGCGCCTGCTAGATCTGCGGAACTCCAAGGACATCGAAGTCATCGTCATCTCTCCCGAGCCCTCTCTGACCATTCGTCCCCGTCTCTACGAAGCCAACGCTCACACCCTATACCATCCTCTCGGTCCTCTATTCGAATCAGCAGGCATCAAATTCATCCAGGGGTATGCCCAGAATATCTCCCCCGATGCGCGGACAGTGCAGGTCAAATCCGCTTCCGACACTTTATCGACCATCGAGTATGACCGCCTCATCCTCGCGGCGGGCAGCTCCATCATGCGACCCGCGAGCATCCCGGGCATCCAGCAACATACATTCGATATTGACTCGCTCGAGGGCGCCGTCAAACTAGAGACTCATCTGGAACAACATCTGCCCTCGCTCCCCGCCAGCGCAGCCCGCGACACCATCGTCGTCTGCGGCGCAGGCTTCACGGGAATCGAACTCTCAACCGAATTACCCAAGCGCGTTCCGCACGCTCGCATCATCCTCGTTGACAGCAGCGACGAGCTCGGAGCACCTCTGGGACCAGGTCCGCGCCCCATCATCACGAAAGCAATGAAAGATCTCGGGATAACAGTCAAGCTCGGCTCAGCTGTGACTAGTATTGACAGTACCGGACTCGCACTGGCATCGGGCGAGCGCATCGAATCTCAGACCGTCGTCTGGACAGGCGGGATGCGGGCGACGCCTCTGACGCAGCAGATCCCCGGACGCAAGGACAATCTCTCGCGACTATACGTTAATGAGCACCTTCAGGTGCCATCCGACAAACAAATCTTCGCTACGGGCGATGCGGCCTGCGCCCTCGCCGACGGGGAAGGCCACTATACGTTAATGTCCTGCCAGCATGCGCTTCGACTGGGACGGGTATCAGGCCACAACGCAGCGGCCGACTTGCTGGGCGAGTCCCTAGTCGCATACAAGCAGGAGATGTACAACTGCTGTCTCGATCTGGGGGCCTGGGGCACGGTGCTGAATGGCGGGTGGGAGCGGGAGCCCAAGCTGACGGGGTATCTGGCCAAGCAGCTGAAGAAGAGCATCAACCAGACGGTGATATATCCGCCGACAGATGTGAAGAAGGCGCTTGCAGAGGCGAAACCTATCCCATCGGAGTCAGATGCGTTTCAGAGACGGATGCTTCAGGCGGTCGGGATATGCTGGAAGGTCTTGTCTGTTGTATTTTGAGATGCATTATCATTCCTTTTTCCACTATTCCGGAGTTATTTGAACATGTCGATGTACACTAAAGTTTAGTTTGAATCTTAAACCATCTGCTGCAAGGATCCATGACCAACCAGCGAGCTTTGATTTGTGTCTTGAAAAAGGCTCCGAGTTGATTGCAGCGTTGAGGCTCCAACCCCGTTGCTCCGTCGACTGGGGAAGTCTTAATAATAATAATAATGCTGTTAAGAAATCATATCGTCGGATTCTCATCCAAGTGGGCCAGTTCTGCTCAATCCCAGCTGAATTTTTCTTGTTTTGCCTTTTTTCCCTTTGCTTTTTTGCTTTTCTGGATCACTCTCTGCCTTGAATCAGGTTTGATGAGATTTCGACCTGTAAGAAGTTAAGAAGAATAAGATGCACGAATCCGCCACACGACCCGGACATTTTCTTCCCTCGGTCCTTTGCAGCTTGTTCCTATTTTTTCTTTTTTTTCCCTTTTTTCCTTTGCTCCTTCAGTGGAAATAGTGGAGAGCTGACTTTCCGATGCACACCCTTGATCCACCCCCTAGCCTCCTCCTGGGAATCTTCCCTTTACTAGATCTGGGCTAACGTGAAACCGCGCATTGCATCCCCCGTTCTCCCCTGGAAAAAGCACCCGACCTCTTTCTCTCCCCAAACAACTTTTTTTTTTTTCTGCCCTCTCGTCCTTTTTTCTTTGTTGCTGCCTTCTTCTCTTTTTCCTCCTTCTCATCCACCCCCTTTTCTTCTTATTATTCCTTTTCATCTAATCCCCTAATCCTCAGTGTATTCATAATAATGCCTTACAACACGCGTCGGAAATCACTCTCCCTGCCTTCGCTGGGGATTCAACTGCCCACGACCTCCCGCGCTCACCGCTCTCCATCTGCCTCTTCCTCCTCCAACAAGATCCCCGCCGCAACAGAGATCCAACCACCACCGAAACGAGTCAAGAGGTCGCACGACTCGTCCTCAGATTCTTCGGATGCACAATTGTCGTTGCTTCGAAATGGTCGTGGTGGTGGTGGCCGAGGGTTTGACCACACGCCGCCACCCTCGCCCGCCGCCGACACTGCCGGCATTATCGCCACAAAGATCGATACCGAGGGGATAAACGACGATATCATTATCGCGGTCATCCAACAGTTGGAGAAGACGGGTAATCGTCCGCATCTCATCAAGGAGCTTGCTGGTGTCTTATCCACCACCAACGAAACAATCGCCAAGTAGGTGCTCCTTTTACCATTTTGGGTCTAAGTACTGACTGGATAGTTCCGCGAATGCCGCCGCGCTCATCTCCTCTCGCCTCAGCCTCTATTTGAAGCGCTCCTGGTCCGCGCTCGCCCCCTGCCCGATTGCAAAGGAGCAGATCCCCGTGCACCCGCGCAAGGTCTTCTTCTACCTGACCAACTCTCCTCACCAACCTCTTCCCAACGACTCCGACGACATCATGAACGTCGTCGCAGAGCAGAAGAAGCAAATCACCCCCAGCGTATCGGGTGCCAGTGTCGATTTAGACGAACTGGACGATGATATGATGGAGCGCCAACGTGCGCGCATGAGTCCTAGTCCAGAAGTCGATCTCTCCAGCCCGGCCTTCGATCACGAGGTCCTGAGCGATGAAGTTAATTCTACGCCTGGAAGACCACCGACTCCCGCGGGAAGCTACTCGATGCGCAGTAGCTTGTCTCATGGATTTCGCCTCTCGAATAATCGCCGCGGTGTCTCGCCGCCGTTGGAAGGCGATGAGAAGGAGTTCACGCTTACCGCTAGTTCCGTTCGGGAGAGGGCTTCCGCAGAGGATGTAGCCAACGTCAGCGCCGAAGTTTCTGAGAACGAAATCGAAGCCAGCGAGTTTACTACCGAACAAACGAATGCGCGATCGCATGAATATGATGAATACTATCTCATCCATCACCAGAGCGACGGCCACTCTTTCGATATGGAAGCCTCCACCGCCGCCCTCGGCACATCACCTTCCCCATCGATAGCGTCCGAACTATCGTCCATCTCATCCGTCACCAGCGGCTCGGACGGGGAACTCGACCATGTGGAACTTGACAAACCACGTACCTCCTCCAACACTTCGACTGCATCGCCGTCGAAGATTAGTTCTATTTCTCGACGACACGTGAGCGTCGTTGATAGCGATTATCTCGATATGCATCTGGGCACCGGTCTGGACTCGTGGCTCGATCTACAAAGTCCCGAAGCGATGGATATTCACGAACTTGATGCCATGTTCGGAGACATCTAGCACCATTTTCATCATCTACTTCCTTTCCTTTCTATCATACCCCATTGATCTACCATTTTAATCTTGCTCCTTTTCTTCCGGCTGTATTCATATCTATCTCCTTTTAGTTATGGCGGCGTTTTCTGTTTCAGGGCTGTATCATATGCGAGGCGTCGGGGATTAAGTGTTGAGGCGTGTTGTTCGAGCCCTTTTCTTTGCGAAAAGCAGATTTTTATCTACGGGCAATCTCTACTTCTCTTACCTATTTTTAATCTGTATCTCCTATCCGCAGAATGTCTTAATGTTATTGATAGATGAAATTATAACTCCTCTCTAACTGTTTTACCAACCTTACTTCGAGTGACGATTGCTTCTTTTTGTAACCTTTGTTTGGAGAAAATCTGCATTTGAAGAAACCATGGCAAACCCAAGATATCAAGAAACTGTCATTGGCATGCGACTCGTAGATGTTCAACGTTTTGAAAAAGGCAGAAAAGTCATAAATTACATTTTTCCCAGTAAGAGAGAGACAACACTTTCACACCATCCTCGAAAACCCTTCAAGACTCAGGATCGAACATCCAGCCAGAGCTCCTCCACGTAGTGCAACTGACTGAATACGAGCGGATGGTCTTTGCACTCTTCCCAATCCTCGCATGATTGTAAATCTTGTACTCCTCACCCTTGGGCGGATTCTGCACACTGCGCAACATCCACTGCTCATCGCCCGAGTTCTCAGCCCCCTTCTCGCCATGTTTCCCGCTGAGGAAAGTCGACCACCAATACCCAGCGCAGTCCCTCCCCTCATAAAGCGTGAGGCTGCAGAACTCGGAATCCATCTTCGACTTATCCGTCTTGGCGAATGCGACGACCGATCGGACGGGCTTGTTGTTTTTGATGTTGACATTTACGCATTGGGGCTTGTTTGTGCCGCGTTTGTAGTAGGCGTTTTTCCCCTCGCAGTCCTTTGTGGTGAAGAGCTTGACGCCCCATTTATAGTGCTTGGAGCCGCCGCCTCTCCACCAGGGGGTCTTGGATTTGGTGGTGCCGAACTTGGAGCATTTTGCTTCGACGGTCACGAGGAGGGAGGCGATGAGGAGGAGGGCGAGGCCGAGGAGCTTCATCGTTGGCTATCGGTGGATTTCCGGTGCGCTGTTGGTACGTATCGAGAGAAGTTCGTGAGGGTTGCCTGGAGGAAGGATCCCATTCCTCTCGAACTCATGGCCCTTTTATAACTTGTCATCGAGACAGGAGATATGAATCCATCCGTCCGCTCATCCTGCGAGTCAGAATCTGCCTTACCCAATGGCAAGGTGAATCCAGCCTGCGTTGACTTCTGTCGGGCCGTCAACCTCCATCTTCTCGTATCTCGCACTGCTCTTGGGCAAGTCAAGAAGATGATATCTCGTATGAAATTTGTCAAGTCTGTCCCGTCAACAGTTTTATCAAACAGAGTCGATATGTCGAGACAAGCAACGTGAGATGCCCTCGCGATGTGATTGGCTTTGCTTGTCCCCGAGAGCTTCAGGAAGCTGTATTTATTTTTAGAGCACGGGATAAAATGCTCCCCACTGACTTGACGGGCTTGGTGAGTGCTCGTCTGCTCCAAACCATGGGCTGAGCTTGAAGTTGGGGTCAGTGGCTGCAAGTTGGAATGGGCTCTTTGTGCTCAGTCTGTGCTTGGCTAGAAAGCAGACAGCACACTCTGAATCAGATGTTGCGCCTAGTTCAAGAAGAGAAAGAGAAAGACATGAGTGTTTGCTCCAGAAGGAGACTGCTGGAACACTGCAGTATTGATCAAAGAAGAGAAGGCGGCTACCCAGCAGCCTGCTGTGATGTGATCATTCACAAATTCCCTGTCCACAAATGCACGGCAAGATAGAATTATGCTCCAGAGCCCGCAGGTGTCTGGAGTTCTGGTGTGTGAACAAGAGAGCAACATGAGCCAGGTCAAATGCCACAGTTCGGATACCGTGCTCCTGAGCTGATGAACGGCGATCTGAGAGAGATGTCGTTGTCCGTGTCTTCCCTTTGCTAACCAATATCAAAATTATAGATATTTCATCTACTCGAACCTTGCCATATCGCGTGCCATAGGTGATGTCCTCCCCATGTCCACAGTCCACCTGCAGCTGCATGTAGATCGAGCGCAGCTTGGTGGAGACCCTGATGCAAAAACTGGAGAATCACCACCGTCACTGTGCATGACGAGAATGTGGGCGGTGCTGGTTTTGTTTTCTCACCGTCATCCAAGCGAAGATCCGTCCAAGCTTCCGACCCGGGAATTTCGTGACAGACCACGACGCGTGCATATCAAGTCCACCGCCTTGCTCGGGTCATGATATCAACAAAGGAAAAAGCTGCAAACATGCCTTGCAGCAGGAAAAGCACATTTAATAGAACCAAGGCTTGCTGATGCATCTTTAAAAAGCACTCTAAAATTACAATCAAATCGGGTTTCTTGGACAAACGGAACATGTCATGGCCGCTTCGGTATCCAACTCAAGAGGCTGCCTTTCACGTCTCCACCCGCCGCCTGCATCGTTGATTCTCCCTGCGTCGCTGGTTCTTCCTCACCTTCTCTCCTCGGCCTTAGCACAAATCTCCAAGTCGTACCCAAATGCCATCGTCTGGACTCAACAACCTCCAGACCGCTCTGCCGCACAATCTCGCCGATATCCCGATTCCACCAGCAGCCATGCTGATCGGCGTGGGCAAGCGCCAGATCGTCCAACAGAGTATTCAGCCAGCCATAATACGACCGGCCATGTTCAAGCAGGAGAATCTCCCCGCCATCTGGACTTGTGATTCTACCCAAATGCTTCAGGAGCGACACTGGATCCGGATGCGAACAAAGACCCATCGTCTGAATCACCGTGTCGAATTTGGGACTCTCTTTATCGCTGGAAACTTCTTTTGCGAACGGTGGGTTCGGAATCGGCTGTGATGCATCCTGAGACCGGAAGGCAACGTGCTTGAAAGCAGGGTATAGTTTTTCAAACTTGGCTCTCGCGATCTCTACCATTTCACCGCTCAGGTCGACAAAGGTGATCGATCTGCAGCCCTGGACCTGTCCCTTTCCCTTCTCATCCGTCCCTCGCCTCTCGCCCACTTTGTAGTATTTCATGTTCCGGCCCGTCCCACAGCTAACCTCAAGGACATTCCCTCTTGCCCTCTGCACTAGCTCTTTTCGTCGCGTGCCGAGCCTCATTATCATCTCAGCCAAGTCGACTTCCGAGTCATAAGTCGCCGCTGTCTTGTTATATCGATCCGATACGTCCACCGGCACGTCGAGGGTTTTCGAATTCTCCACCGCATTTTTATAGGACACGTACATGTAGGTACTATATGCTGAAAAGGCAAAGGCTGCGACTGCAGTTGCTGTGAGTAGCTTTGGCCGGAGCGACGATGCTGCCGAAGGAGTCGGGGCTGAACTTGGAGTAAACGGAGATTTCTTCTGCGTTGCCCTTTAATATCATTAGCCTGGTTCTATCGTAGAAACCAAACGAAGGGTACGTCGATGCATTTAGGCCATTAGCTTCCAGGAAAATAGAGGAAGTCATACCAAGCCCCCCATTATCAAGACTCATCGTCGAGAGAGCTCCAGCTTTACACTGACCTGCGCGATCCGGCATCAATCAAGGGCTTCCTGTGTCCCACCGCCTTGCCAATTGGGCCTGCGCGGGCCTTGCTGAGGACTTTTCCAGCATTTGAAGGCGGCATCGTCACCACCGAAGCCGAAATATTAAAGGTTGCCCTCGCTATATATGCTGAAAATATGCAGATGAGAGGAAAAGATAGTTAAGGATTTGAGTGTAGCTGTGAATGAATGCATGCTGATATCGAGTGGTTGCAGAACAAATCTGGACAAGGGCCGAAGTGATCATCCCCGTTAGCCCCAAATTCCCCGGCCTGACAACCTCCCATCCACAATGCAGCCCTGAAGGCCGTTTCTACGGCATTATCTCCTCGATATCAAGCCATTTAACACGGAAATAGTCATTTCTCTACCTCTTCTCTTGATAGACACCCTCCTCTTGTGCCTGTTGCAGCTATCCCGGCACTATGCGCCGACAAACGAAGCCAACACGACAACCCCCACTTGGGCGGAGAAGCCGAGGGTGTCTCCCCCAGACCGCCGAAGCCGGATGACAACAGCACATCATCTCCTCTTGACGACGTGAGAGAAAGGCTGCAGAGTACATATATATCCTCAAGGCATCTGTGAAGACAATGGCAACGGCTGCACCACTGCCCAATTCCATCCTCATCGTCGGCGGCGGCGTCTTCGGCCGTAAGTGTCCACCAACCAAAATTCTACAAGAAGTCATTCTAATTGAAGAGAAGTCATTCTAATTGAAGAATAGTATCAACCGCCCTCGCCCTCTCCCGCCGTCACAGTGGTAAAATCACCCTCATCGAGGCCGCCCCGACAATCCCCAACCCTCACGGCTCCTCCGTCGACGCCTCCCGCATCATCCGCGCAGACTACGCAAACGAAGCCTACTCCCGTCTCGCCGCCGACGCAATCGCACAATGGCGCACCACGGACTGGGGTGCGGAGGGGCGGTATACGGAAAATGGACTTGTGCTGGTTACCTCTGGCGACAACGTGGGCGCAGCGTACGTGCAGAGGAGTTATGAGAATGTGAAGGCCAAGGATGATGGGAAGAGGGTTGAGAGGCTTCTTACTAAAGAGGATGTGAGTCGTGTGATACCGGGGTATGGCACAGGAGACCATGTTCGGGGCGGCTATGTGAATTGGGGCTCAGGCTGGGGCGACGCAGAGGCCTCCGTGCGGTTCGCGAAGAAGAAACTGGATGAGACGCGCAAAATAGATTTTCGCACGGGGGATGTCAAACGGCTCGTCTTCTCCCCTCAAAAGGATAGAGTCACCGGCGTCGAATTGGGCGATGGCACCACTCTCTCCGCGGACCTCGTCATCCTGGCCACAGGCGCCTGGACAGGCCGCCTCATCGACCTTCGCGGCCGCGCAGAAGCAACGGGGCAGGCACTAGCCTACATCCAAATCTCAGACGCAGAACAGGCTCAGCTAGCCCACATGCCTACCCTCCTCAACCTCTCGACGGGGATGTTCATCATCCCGCCACGGAACAACCTGCTCAAAATCGCACGGCACGCCTACGGATATCGCAACCCGCAAAGGATACCCAACCCAAACAACCCGTCGGGAGCACCATCAATCGAGGTCTCCCTGCCGGAAAACAACAATCCCATCCCTCTCGAGGGAGAAACCGCCTGCCGCGCCGCGCTCAGAGAACTCCTCCCCGCATTTAAAGATAGACCGTTCGTCAAGACGCGTATCTGCTGGTACACTGACACGTATGTCACTCACCCTCACCCTCTCCCTAAAACTGAAACTAACCAAATAAACGTAGGCCCAACGGCGACTTCATCGTCTCCGCGCACCCGGAGTATGCAGGCCTCTTCCTCGCCACAGGCGGCAGCGGGCATGCATTCAAGTTCTTCCCTGTGATCGGCGATAAAGTCGTGGATGCGATACAGGGGACGTTAGAGCCGGAATTGAAGCGGTTGTGGGCGTGGTCTGATCTTGTGGTCCAGGGAGAAGGAGGGGAGGTACCCGTTGTGTGGACGGAGGATGGGAGTCGGTCGGGGAAGAAGGGGTTGGTGCTTATGGAGGAGTTGGCTAAGGGGAAGGCTAAGACGAGTAAGTTGTGATTTGGCTCGGAGTTTTGTTTCTTGATGTTATTGGCGAGCGAGTTGACCCGTATATAAATGTTATGTTTGGTCTGCACGAGGAAGGTTTCAGGACAAAGTTATTTCTTGCTTCTATGTCCATTATTACACTGTTTTTCATTGCAACTGCAATTCCATATAATCATTCTGTATCGCTGTGACGCGCCATGTCCGCCCACCTACTGTGGAATCCGGACAGCGCACACTGCCTCCCATGCCAGCAACTCTCCAACACCAGTCGCCAGCGAAAAAGGTACCACCATGCGCCGATGCACCGGCATAATAAGAGTCTGCGGAAACCCGCTGCAATCTAATCAGGGCGAAGAACGACCCTAAACACCACTTTTAAAAGGGTCCGAATCGGGAAACAATGTAAATCGCTAAAACGCCACGCAAATGCAATCAAAAACAACTTCAAGGGGAAATGCAAGCCAGTTCGCAGTCGAGATGGAGTGACCGCCCTGGAGGACTAAAAATGTGTATCAAAGTGCAAAGCACCGATAGAAAAGGTGTTAATACAAGTTCACAGGGAACTGGAAGGTAATGAGTTGTTGACACCGCTGGTAGAATGTTCCCATCAAACTTTGCGGAAGTCTTATAACCAGGTTAGTAAATGGAAACTTGTAAAACGCGGAGATAATCTTACCAGTCAGCACGGGGTAAATCATTTCAAAGGCTTGGTAGATTTCCTCGCGCACTTTCGCACCGGTCAACACGATCTTGCCGCTGACGAATATCAGAAGCACGATCTTTGGCTTCATCATACGGTAGATGAGGCCAGGGAACAGTTCAGGCTCGTAAGAGCTGAAGTTGTAATGGCGGCTAGCAAGGCCTTCCAGTCGAATGGGAAACTTGATATCACAAGACCCAACGATGTTCTGGATTTTGAAATCGGTAAACTTTGCATTGAAGCCCAATTTCTGGATGATACGAGCGTATTTTCTCGAAGCCAGCTTGGAATCGTCTTCCGATTTCGCTCCGGTGACCACCATCTTGCCAGAGGCGAAGATCAAGGCAGTCGTTTTTGGTTCGCGAATGCGCATGATAACCGCAGCGAAACGCTATTCAAAAAATAAAAGTGTTTAGTCATGCTGGCCAATGGCTAGAGACTTGTAGAAACCAAAAAAAAGGACTCAAGTCAGTACCTTTGGGTTGTACTCTGCGTTTCTCGCATGCAGAGCAATAGTTTTCAAGTCCAACCGACAGTCAAGGTTGACCGTAGCGACAATGTTTCTTCAAAGACACATTGTTCTCAGCATTCTGGTGAACCAGAAAGGGACAGAGTCAACATAATACTCACTGCAACGTTGGCACAATGCCGCTCACGCCTGGTCCAGCTCCAGGGGTCGCAGCAGGTGTAGCAGGCGTAGTAACGCCATTGCCATTAGCCATATTCCCGTTCTGCTGACCGTTGACCTGGCCATTGTTCATCCCGTTGGCCTCTTTCTCGGAGGAAGGTGGGGTCAAGTCACCGGCACCACCGGGGAACGACAGGGACGCTGGGGACGTGAACGCCTTCGCCTGTTGCGCGGTGGCAGGATGCGTAGTGAGTGAGTCCATGTTCAGGTACTGTATATCTAACGCGATCGAAAGATTTAAGGTATGGGAGCTGTGAGACAACCCAGATGGAAGCAGTCTGTAAGAGATAACGACGGGTTAGATAGGATGCCGAGGAGGGGAAGCGAGAATCGAGCGGTATAAATAGGGTGGCCGGGGGCACTGAAGAGAATTTTTGTCACTCTTGTTGTGTTCCAGTGAATGGAACACAATAAAAGCTCAACAGTCCAACTTACCGATGACGATGATGGAAGATAAACAACTGAATGCCTCCCCCAACAGAGAACTGCTCACAACGATTCGGGATATGTCACGACAAGCTCGACCACTTCCAGCTCAGTATTCGATGACTTCGATAACCTCGACGACCTGTAAGTGAGGACGTATACCGCAACGAGTCCGTCGTGGTGAGTGTGAAGTCGACGACGACGAGAGAGGAAGAAGGGAGACGATGCCAGATAGTCCCCCAGAGAAGCGGAAGGACAGGTGTGCGCAGTTCCGAAACAGGAAATCGACACCTCAACAGTTCACAGCAGCAGCAAAAGAGAGCGCGTATCGACAGTAATATCTACCGAAAAAGGGAATGGAATGGGAGAGCAAGATGAACTATTTTTGTTTTTGGTTATTTTGTTTGTTGTTGGGTATGCAGCAGATGCAGAGGTAAGAAGATTAAACTGCAACGGTGATTCCACTAGCTCTTTTCGACTCTCCACTGAAGAAGAAGAAGAAGTAGTAGAGGAATAGGAATATAGTACAGGAAATATTAATAGAAGGGAACGCGGGGTGGTGGTGGATGTTGGGATAGATTGTCGGCGGGGTCAGTGGCAGAGGGCGGAGTGGAACAGAGAGAGAGAGAAGAGAGACAGCGCCAAGACCAGGATCGCAGGGCAGAGCAGGAAAACGAAGGTGGGCGATGGCCTTCCTTTTATACTGTGACGGATTCTGCCTGCTGTGGCCACAGCCAAGCCTATGCACACTATGCCCACGGCCCGCCCGCTGTTCTTTGGTTCGCTTTGGGAGGAAATTTTCGCAATGGGCGTCGTGATTGGCTGGCGAGAGAGACAGTCAGCGTCATCCTGGTCAGGGAGTGGCCCCGCCCAGGCTGCTTGATTGTTCCCGGCCTGTGGTTGCGCGGCATCTCCAAGCGCCGCCCTCGCCAATCACCGTGCGTGCCACCGCCGCCCATCACCGCGCTAGCCGGACCCCTTGCCACCGTTTTTCAGGATTGGCCTGCCGGGTTTCAGCCATCCCCACTTCGCAGTGCGTGGCGGTTGCCCCCGACCACCACAGGAATTGGCCTATTTCCACTGCACAAGTACTGCCTTCTCCCTGAATCACATGGAATTTCTCTCCCCATCAAACGCGTCAACCACCAACGCGAGCGGCACCATCAACAACCCATCCATCAGTACTTCATGCTGGGCGAAATATAAGGTATCATATTCACTGATGCTGGTTAATCCCATCTTGATATTTTCCTGACTCACCTCTCCATGCACACTGCCATATCTTGACAAAGAAAAGAAAATTCCTTTCTTATTTCTTCATCTTCACCGATGACCGGATCACCCACGCTCCCGAGGACGGAGTACAGGACAGATTGACAGGAAGATTCCTCTCTCCTGCATTTGAAGCGGTTCTTCGAGCAGTCATGGCCAAGATTAATGATGCGAGACGGGTATCATTTGATTCTGAACCGATTTCAATCAACGTAGTCTCATCAAGAATCGTCTCAGTACCTGCTTTTGTGCAAGACCAGTCTGTGCCTTGAATGGTCATTCTCTTCCACGAAACCATCAATTTGCTCGTCGACTGCGCGTCACAGTGTCACCGCATTTTCGTCCCTGAAGATCAGTTTCTGACAGGTTTCTTTTTTCCTGTGCCCAGAGACTGGGGGCGGCGGGGGTTGACGGGCAAGGCCTTGGATTTCGCGTCGTTCAGAGGCTTGCATGGCTTGTGGAGAGGACTCCGTAGACACTTCTTCAAGAATCACAATCATCATTGATAGATCGAATATCTCACGAGCGATAAGTTGTGGCTCGATTTGTGCTCTCGGTCAGATGCGCTTCGAAGGCTGATATGAATCGTCTCTCCGCTGATTGGCTGGGTAAGCTTGTCGGTTGCCCTCGGCCTTTCTCCCCGATTTACCTTGGCTATGACGGGAGACACACTCGACATTCTCCCCACAACTTGTCCTGTCAAACCTCTTTCGCCTCAACAACTCCTATTCTCCGGACATGAAACGATAGCCACATCCTTTCCCTGATTCATTCGCAGAGTAATGGCTTCGAAATCCGCTGTTCTGCCGCTGTTGAGGCGGGACCTCTTGCCGACAGGACGCACTTGGGCCAAGGCGGTGACTACAAGATGTCGCGCCGGCTATTCCACTGGACGCAGTGAAGCTGTGCGACCGTTAGACAGGTCGAACAAGCGCAGGTCAATCTTGCGTCAGGCTGGCACCGTCAGCCAGAGACGGACATTTTCGAGCACACCCGTACGACGGTCTGCGGAAGAGGAAGAGCGATTCGACCCTTCACAGATCGACAGGGAGTCGGATTCAGTTGATGTTTGTATTGTCGGAGGAGGTAAAAATGCTCTCAGGAACCGTTGATGTTGCCTCGTGCTCATGAAAAATTTTTAGGTCCTGCTGGTCTCGCGGCCGCTATTCGGTTGAAGCAGCTCGCAAACGAAGCCGGTAACGATGAATTCCGCGTCCTGCTTTTGGAAAAGGCCGGTGAGATTGGAGATCATATTGTCTCCGGCAACGTGTTACAACCATCCGCCTTGAACGAGTTACTCCCGGACTGGCTATCAGAAGACAACCCGTCGCGGTTTGAACATGTCACCCCCGCAAAGACCGATAAAATGCGCTTCCTTACCGAAAAATATGCTATTCCGATCCCAGCACCGCCGCAAATGAACAACCATGGCAATTATATTATCAGTCTGAGCCAATTGTGCAAATGGCTTGGCGAAAGGGCGGAGGAAATTGGTGTGGAAATATACCCCGGTTTCGCGGCAAGTGAAGTTTTGTATAAACCGGATGGATCTGTAAAAGGTGTTGCCACGAATGACCTTGGGATCGGAAGGGACGGGAAGCCGAAGGACTCGTTTGAGCGCGGAATGGAGTTTCATGCCCGGGTTACCCTTCTCGCTGAAGGATGCCATGGAAGTCTCACCAAACAAGTCTGTAAGAAGTTTGACCTTCGACGAGACAGCCAGCCGCAAACGTATGGCCTTGGAATCAAGGAGGTTTGGGAAGTGCAGCCCGAAAAATTCAACAAGGGAGAAATTACGCATACGATGGGATACCCGCTATCCAAGGATACATATGGCGGCTCCTTTATGTACCATTTTGGTGAAAATATGGTTACCTTGGGACTAGTGGTCGGGCTTGACTACCCTAACCCGTGGCTGTCGCCCTATGGCGAATTTCAAAAGCTCAAGCACCACCCGCTATTCAAGAATGTCCTGGAAGGTGGCAAATGCATTTCGTATGCAGGACGAGCCCTTATTGAAGGTGGTTTCCAGTCAATACCAAAGTGCGCTTTCCCCGGAGGCGCCTTGATTGGTGACAGCGCAGGCTTTTTGAACCTCCCAAAAATCAAAGGCACCCACACATCGATGTTATCCGGCATGTTGGCCGCGAAAGCAGCATTCAACGCATTGAAAGATGGCACAGACACCGGAAGTGTATTCCTATACGAGTACGAAGATGAACTGAGAAAATCCTCGATCTGGAAAGAGCTCAAAGAGGTGCGGAACATGCGTCCGTCCTTCTCGAACCCTCTTGGTTTGTATGGTGGAATCATGTATTCTGGGCTGGAGGCATATATCCTCAAAGGAAGAGTGCCCTGGACCCTCAAACATCACTCTACAGACCACGGTGCCACGAAACCGGCGTCGGAATGTCCCAAAATCGAATATCCCAAGCCCGACGGCGTCATCAGCTTCGACATTATGACCAGCGTCAGCCGCACCGGAACCAACCATGAAGAAGATCAGCCCGTGCATCTGCAAGTGGAGGACTGGGACAAGCATACCGATGCTGCTTGGCCGAAGTACAAGGGTGTTGAGAATCGATTCTGCCCCGCTGGCGTCTACGAGTACGTCGAAGACGCCAGCAAGCCTCACGGAGTACGATTCCAGATCAATGCTCAAAAGTAAGTCCATTAACCTACTTTTTCTTTGGATGTTGCTAACCATTCTTCCTAGTTGCATCCACTGCAAGACGTGCGACATCAAGGTGCCCACTCAGGACATCAATTGGCAGACACCTCAGGGAGGCGAAGGCCCCAAATATTACATGACCTAAGAGCAGGAAGTTGTCTGTGCATCTGATATGTTTATATACCACTGCGTTTTGGTTTCCTTTTTGTATAAATTTAGCATATCAACATGCGGCGCAATTGGTGGCCCGTGTCCTCTTTGGTTGTGCCTCAGTGCCAGCAAGCCCGTATATAGCTTGCGATACTCAATAGTTAAAAGCCTTCATTACCTGTATTACAACCAACCGTCCACTGCTTCTCTACTCCGTATATTGGGTGTGCTTCGTATGGCGAGGATACCAGAGCAAGGCTGCGTTTTAGCGCGTGGCACGTGTTCGTCCCAATGAGGCTGAGGATTTTCGCCTCAACAACAACTCCGCCGTTCCTCGCATCAACGACAACACAACATCATCACCACACAACGGTCTACCACATTTCACTACGAAATTTGGTTTTGATCTCAAAAGGCGTCTACCGCAACAAGGATATCATATATTTTTACATATATCCCCTAGGAAAGCCGACCGCGACAGCCAAAGGAGGATCCTATTATCTGGCATCGTTCTTCCGCAGGATACTGCTTCGCTGCCCATCATGAGCGAAGTGTCATCAACGCGTCTCTACCTCGGCAATCTGCCTCGCAATGGTATGCTGGTTCTACATCCTCTTTAACTCCTTACCGTTTAATCCATCATGTACCGGGAATATCTGGATCCTCCCCCTCAGCAGAGGAAGAGGACTCTATATGGAGGAAAATTACACCAAACAGAGTCCCTTTTCAGTTTCCACTCTTATCTTCCCGCACCATCAGTCGTGGAAAACGAAAACGGCTGGTTTCCTCTCTCTCTTCCTGGACCGTTTGGCCGCGCCAGAGGCTGACTTGAATGGCATCTTTTTTACTGCCTGGACTTTGTCTCTCCAGTCACCAAACAGGATATCGAAGATCATTTCAATGCCCACGGCTCCGGAAAGATAACAGACGTCAAGCTCATGGGTGGCTTTGGTTTCATCGAATACGAGGATGCGATGGATGCTAAGGACGTTGTGCCTGGTGAGGATAACCATAACCTGGCTCTTCTTCTCGCCAATATACCACAAAACAAACCTTGGGATCCTTTTTGCTAACTGGGAGCCTTATTTTACTTCTCTCTGAGCCACAGCCTTCCGTATGTTTACCTTGAGGTTCAATCCTTTCCCTGAAGAGGAGATTCCCCAATCTTAACCGCCCGCATCCTTTGCAGATGGAACCGACTTTAAGGGTGCGAGACTTACCGTGCAGTTCGCCCGTGGCCCACGACACAAGGAAGCTTTCACTGGGTCGGCAGATCGTTCGGCTCCTCCCCGCCCACGACGTACCATGTACCGTATGCAAATATCTGGGCTTCCAGAGACGAGTTGGCAGGTTAGCTCAAACCCATTCTATCCTACGGTCTTTCCGGACTGGCACTCAAGGCCGATACGACCCTGTCCTTTTTTCCCTACCGATTATCTCGTTCCCCTTCTGTTTTCCCCGCGAAAAATATTCAAAATCGCCTGTCTTTTCTTTTCCCAATCCTTCAACACATCTATTATGACACCATAATCTTTGTGACCCCCATTTCCTTCCCGAATTGCCTGGCCTTCTTGAAATGGATAACCATCTGAAGCGGACAACGGGACCCGGCAGTCTGGAAACAGGAGGACGGGTATTCGTTCCTAAACATGTGGATTCCTATGGGATTTTCTACCAGCGTTTTATTCACATCCTCTCGGATGGACGATTATACACCTTTTGGATTGGACTCACACGGCTTGATTATTTAGGACCTCAAGGATTTCGCCAGACAGTCTGGGCTTGATGTGGTTTACTCGGAGACGAGCCGTGACCAGGCAGGAAGAGGGTAAGACAGCCTTCGACATCTAGGACCGGGCAACTAACCAGCGTACAAAGATTTGTGGAGTTCGAAACTGGTGCCGACCTGAAGACTGCCATCGAAAAACTCGACGGACGTGATTTCAAGGGAACCCGCGTGCAATGCACCCAGGACGTAGGACTCACCCTGGCCCGCTTCCCGGATCCCTTTCTCATTATTTTCTAGATTCAACCTCCTCCAGAAGACCGGCCATTCCGCGATCCTTATCGCTCCCGCTCGCCGATGCGGCGTGGCGCCTATCCTCCTGTCGACGACTATGACAGGCGTGGGCCTCCGCGTGGTTACAGCCCTCGCGGCCATTATCGCGAGCGCTCCCCACCCCCTCCGCGTCGCGATTACTACGCTCGCGATGGATATGGGCGCCGGACACCTCCACCGCGTGCTCGTGTGGATGATTATCCCCCTCCTCGCCGTCCTCCTTATGATGACGCATACGATTTCCGCCCTCCCCCTCCTCGTCACTATGATGACCCCTACGTGCGAGGTGGCGGGTACGACAGGCGGCCTGTCAGCCCACCACCTAGAGGAGATTATGGTGGATATGATCGCCGTGGTTATTGGTAGACACTCTTCTTCTAGCATCTGCTTTTCGCGTGCCTTTTCACTCTCCCCTATTGCTGTCGCATGAGAGTACTTCTTCTCACGCCCGAACCTGATGCTTATTAATTAGAACCCAACGCCTTCAACCGCGGGTCTAAGGATTTCTACAACGGTCGTGGAATGGCAATGATTGGAACTCTCGGGCTTCTAGGCTGTGTTACTTACCTTCCGCGGCCACCATGAGAGACAAAACGGTCGCCTGGTTTCGGACCCCCGGATCCATGGACTATCATCGGTTAGTACCCTTCTCGCAACATAAACCAATTTGCCGGTGGGGTTTGAAGGGAGCTGTTGAGCTGTAACAACAGTATGTTCTTTCTTATACCATGCGCGCGACGACCTACCCTTTTGCTTATGATTTCGATCTGATCCCATATGCTGTTCTGTCGATGCCCATGTTTTTGTTTTTGTGATATGCTTTTGCTATGCGAATGACTTTGTGTAATGAACTGGCAATGGGTCTGTGGCCATTATGGTCTAGTTGTGGTTGGGAGGGACTGTTTTTATGCTGCTTTGAATGGTCATAAATTGCAATGAGGAATGGTTTGATTTGGTTTCACGATCTGTTCTATTTTACAAATACATCTCGCCATTACGAAAGTTAAGTACTTGGAAGCAAATAGGTAGGGCCATTGGCGTACATGAGCTCGTCCTCGGGCCATATCAATTACACACCTTCCCGGGCTGCTTTGACATTTTTGACATTCCTTTCAACCAAAGACATGAGACGGCGATAGCTCTTCTCATCGTCGCCTTGAAGGAAAGCGTCTCGAGAGGCCTGCATGTCGCCGTTGACCATTTCAGAGCCTTCTTCGAAATATCCGTATGACAGCAATTTGGTCCCTGATTCCAACATATCTTTGATCTGTTGAACGACCGCAGCGTAGCAGCCAACTTGTCCAACATGCACCCCACGCGATCCATAATGTAGCCCAAATATGGAATCCGCCGTGAACCTAACATAATTTACTTCAAAAATAGCGAGCCGAGTCGGAATCTCTTCGACAACCAAATCAAACAAATCCTTCCAATATGTTGGGGGTTCGTCAGAGCAAGCGTGACAGTCCGTAAGCGTGATAGACTCCAATTTCTTTATGTAGTTGGTGACGAAAGCAAGAAACTCTTTGCATAGGGCAATATTTTGGAGCTTGATCTTCCGAAGCATGGGCATGACAGCGTGACGCAAGCATATGTCATGTGGGGTTTCGATAGGCAGACGTAAAGAGTCATAATAGATTGAGTCGAAAATGAGCTCTTCGACCAGAGCCAGCTGGTTAAAAAACAAAGGGCCCACATTGTCAGCAAATGGACAGAACATGTAGCACACTTCCAGCCGCGCGGACTCTGTTTTGCTCCAACTCATAGAGGACATATCGAAGTACTTAAGGCGTGATAGGAAATCACTGAAGGGCTGGGTGGTAAACGTCGATGCTACAGCGATATTGAGGTTCCGGAGCGTCAGCGAGCTTAGCTGATCAGGGGTTTCCGGGCTGTTCCGAGCAATTGCACGAAAACTTGAAGCCATGAGTCCACACCACGTAACTTCCTTTTCCAGCTTTGTAGTATCTATGATCTTACCCACAAAGGGAAGGGGATGGTGACAATGGCCCAGATACTCATAGGAAAAGGGGAAGTCGACCGTGAGCTTTTTGAGATTCGCGAACGAGGTTAAGTTAGATAGTATATGGTCGACTTCCGAAGGATATAGCTCTTCTATCGGCAAGTTCATTTGATCTGCGAAGCATAACCTTAGTGACTTCCGGGTTTAACGAGTATGGAGTCGGTGACGGTTACATACCCTTCTCGCAAAAGCCCGCATAATGTAATTCCTTGACGTATCCAGACAGGTTTCCTTGAGCAATTGCTTGCAAGGAAAGAGCGCTCTTTCGGGTGTTCTCCAGGATTACCCATCTGAATAGGCGCGGTGCAAGCAGGCTCCGGAACCAGGCGCAGCTGCTACTCAGCCTTAGCATGTCCGCGTCGGGCATCTGGAGCTGCATAAAGTATCGCGACCGCCAGTACTGGCTGTCATATTCTCCATATTCGCCTTCGCAATTATCTTCATTTTCGTTCTCGGTATCCTCTGCGACGAGAAACGAAAAGATTTCTTCTTGCAACTCGAGGGGAAGTGACAGTAGGGTAGGCGATTGTTGCGTTCTGGTAGGAATCGATAGAGCCATGGTGAGAGGTTGACCGTTGGGGGTCAGGACAACCGCAGGATGAATGGTAGTTGAAGCCAGCTTTCTGAAAATAGGCTTACCCTTTATCCTCGTCCTGGATCTCCTTCGTCACTCGGTATCGCCTTGTGGGCCTCTATGCCGAAGTAGTCAACATGGAGGTATGGTGTCAGAGGTGCGCCATGAGAGGAGGCATTCTGGGAGAGAAAACTTATGAACCACTGAGAAAAGGAGATTGCCTTCATCTTTGAAAGAACTAGTAGTTTCTGTTATCTCTAAGGCAACGCGAGTCTTGATTGTGTTGTCGTTGTTTGCTCACGGCAAGTTCCTCCTTTTTTGATGTTGCTATAGCGCAGCCGTGATCCTGGGTCTGAAAGTCGAAACCGCAAGCGAACAGTCCCCAATTCTCCATTCTCATTCTGATCAAGCAAGGAACAAAATCTCTCGCTCAAATAAAAAAGCCCTAACAACATTTATTAGACCACACAAGCTCAGCATTCAAGTGTTCTGCTGGAATTCCATTCATCTCCCAGCTGGCAATCATTATCATTATACCAACTGGTATAGTCCCGCAACCATGCCTCAGAAACGGCAGTATGACACTGTGACGCTTGAAAACATACATTTCCCCGTCCCTATCTTCGCTGGTCCCGATAGCTGGCATCGCACGAATAAATCGCAGCCAGCAATCGTCTCAGTTCGCGTGTCATATCCTGGAGAACTATTCGCCCGGGCCGCGCGGGAGGACAATGTGAACCATGCATTGGATTACAGCAGACTATACCGGGATATCCAGGGTGCGTTAAGCAAGGATGCGGCTGCCTTTGAAAGGACTGGGAAGCCGCAAATGGAGGATATGAGTGAACTCATGCAAAGGATTTTTGATTGCGCGGAGGACAATGCCACCAGTTCTCTTGAGCAGCAGGAACTAGCTGTGAATATCGAGGATGTGATATTTGAGACCACGATTCATTTACCCAAGGGAGCGCTGCGGGCGGCCGGAGGGATCGAGTACGTTTATATACATGGTGGAGATCGTTTTCCCCGCATGCATTTTACGATCGAGGGAATCCGATGCTATTGTATAGTGGGCGTGAACACGCACGAGAGGCTGGAGAAACAGCCGGTGGATGTCACGATGAGGTTCGAGTACGGAATGGACGAGAACTGTTGGTCTGCAAGCAAGCCCTTTCTAAAGTGCTACCAAGAGCTGACGAGAGTGGTTGCTGAGGTGAGTGGCTTTCTTTCTCTCTTGTTATAATCATATGGCTAACGGATCTACCTCAGAAAGTCGATGCGTCCGCATTCCACACGGTCGAGGCTCTGGCGACGGAGGTGGCTCGGATGGCCATTGTCGATTACGAACTTCCGAGGGTCACTGTGAGTGTGGGCAAGCCTAATGCGATCGCGGCTGTCGAGGCTGCTGGAGTGGAAATTACGCGGACGACTGAGTTCTTCCATGTTAAGCGAGAAATGGAGGTGGATGATAAATAACAGCGGATGTAAACACTGTTCTACGTCTTGGGCGGCAGTCTCTCGTTGGATATTGTCACCGGCTTGAGCTTTTATGCCATATATCTTAGGCAGCTCTGCTATCTGCATTTGCCCGATATCTACATATCTACAACAAGTTCGAATATCACCAAATGTGAATAAAATCGCCTTTATACTCTTGGAGGAATGGTAGTCCTTACATAAGCACTAGATGGCACCAAAGCGGGGTTAGCGTCTCCGGATCTTATGCTCAAACTGACCAATCAGTGACATCACGTTGACAAGGTCCCTTGATTTTTGGAGCCCTGAGGATTTCCGCCTGTCCACTTCATCCGATTCTTTGAAACTCCCCACGACGACAGCACTGTTTTTGCTTTCTTTGAACCGTCAGAGAAAGAATCATAGACGCCTCTACAGCGTTTCCGATCGCTATCACCAAACCACTTGAAGATCTTACCGTTGATTAAACCTATGGGCTTACGCGCACCGCTTCAATTTCCGTCTGAAAGCATCGTTTCCGCTGCCCGCTTCTCGCTTGGATTTTTCGATTCGGAGCCAGTTGAGGATAGCACGTCGTTCCCAGTTGTATATTTTGGAGAGGGAGTGCCAGGATCAGCCGCTGAAGCCGTGGTTTGGCTACCGGTGACGAGTCCGTCCTGAATAAGGGCGGACGGTAATCTAGTTTTGAGCTGGATACATCCAGCGTTTGAAGTACAAATTGGTTTATATTTCGGTATGACTACCTCGTCTGCGTCATCTATTCACGTATATACTTACAGCAACTTGTAGGATCAGTTTGCTCTTGCGGTTTTCGTTTCTCCTAGAGCCTATTCCATGTGGGGTTCTCGTCGATAAACATTAGATCTCTTCCAGGCGATGTTCGCCCCGTCCGTTTTGCGCCAGACCGAGCGAAATATGCTTTCTCTAGATAATATCAAGGATACCGCTACCGAACAATGGGTTTCACAGGAGGAGTTTGTTGTCTCCGACGTTTTCGCGCCGCAGACACTGGATGATTTGGAACCACAGGAGCAAGCAACCGATGATCAGCTTGACAGAACCGTGCCGCGCGAACGCGGGATTCCCGGTGCTGGATTTCGTATGACGGCTGAAGTCAGTCCTACACGCCAGGACCGCGTATCCTCCACAGAGAAGAATAGGATTGGGGCAAGCGGTGGATTGCCGCTACCGGGCGGAAAGACGAAGAAACGCAAGAATAAGAATAAGAAGCAGCAGGCGCAGAAAGCACCCCCTACACTAGGCTTCCCAAAGGCTATCACTCGTGAGAACCTCTTCAATGGACCATCCAAGGCATTTCCCGCCCTCCCCCCACCATTTGCGGGCGGTGGAAATACTCCCCTTCGACCATCTACTCCCAACGGAGTTAGTGCCCTGAAGCAACAGTTGGAGGCGCTGGACATCACAGCTGACGGAGTAACTTCCTCTGGAACAAGTGCTCTGGGTTCAGAAACCCCAAGCTGTGCTTCTGACAGCGACCGCACCGAGATATTGACCACCTATGAGGTGCCCCTTGAACACGATTTCGTCAGCCTTGATGCCAATTCTGGGAAAAAGGATGATCCTTCATGCTGGAGCGAAGACGAGAAGCGAAGCAAGCTTTGCAGGAAGATGTCTGCTACTGATTTTGATCCTATGACTTGTCTTGGCAAGGGAACCTACGGGACAGTTCTGCTGGTCAAGCAAAAGATGACGGGAACTCTATATGCCCAGAAGCAGTTCCGCAAGGCCTCCTTGACCGTACACAAGAAGCTCGTTGAGCAGACCAAGACTGAGCGCGCAATACTGGAGAGTGTCAACCGCCATCCCTTTGTTGTTAAACTATTCTACGCATTTCAGGATCTTGAGAAACTCTACTTGATTCTGGAGTATGCTCAGGGTGGTGAATTGTTTACACATCTGGCAATGGAACGCATGTTCACTGAGGATGTCGCCGCTTTCTATATGGCAGAGATGGTGCTTGCACTTGAGCATCTCCACCATAATGTGGGCGTCATCTACCGGGACCTCAAGCCAGAGAACTGCCTCCTAGATTCCGAGGGCCACCTGCTTCTTACCGACTTTGGACTCAGCAAGGTAGCCGTCGACGGCGACGAACGATGCAACTCGTCCCTCGGCACCGTGGAATACATGGCACCAGAAGTAATCCAAGGCAAACCGTACGGCAAGGCATGTGACTGGTGGTCCCTAGGAGCCCTAGGTTTCGACCTCCTCACCGGATCTCCACCATTTAAAGGAAACAATAATGCGAAAATAGCAGAAAAGATCCTGAAACAGAAGCTCGCCCTCCCCTACTTCCTCGGCCCCGACGCCAAGGACCTACTTATCCGCTTGCTTCGCAAGGAACCTTCAAAGCGGTTGGGATACCACATGCCCAAGGACATGCGCACCATCAAAAGCCACCGCTTCTTCCGCAAAATCGACTGGAAGGCGCTCGAGAACCGCGAACTGGACCCACCTATCAAGCCGGTCATTACCGATCCCGCTCTGGCAGAGAACTTTTCGGCAGACTTCACCTCGTTGCCTCTTAGCCCCGTCGTGACTAATAAAGGTGGCTTTCGTGATAGGTTGAGTAGGGAAGAAGCTGCGAGACCGGCCGCGGATGGCGTTGAGCCAGTTGCGTGTGCGGCTGCCCCGTCTTCGTCGATGTCGCATGATGATCCGTTTGGAGGGTTTAGTTTTGTGGCGTCGAGTAGTTTGTTGGATGGTGGGTTTGCTGGGGCTGTCGCTTGACTATATCGGGTGTCGTTTTGCTTGGTGGATGGATGGAATATTATCTGGATGCGGTGCGGGAGAGCAGATGTGTGGGTAAACAGACAAGTCCTGATTCAGATAGATCAATGGGAACTGAATCACAGGAATACTTCTTCAAATGTAAAAATATTCCACTTCTCAAAGTAGGCAGAACATACGTATACTGAAAGATGTAGTAACAAGTACCATGCCGCCTGGAATTAGAAAGGTATGTATGTGATTTGAAATAATTAATATTCTCCTCAGCAGTATTCCGCCTCCTTTTATCTATCCAAAACCCAAGCCCCAGAACGCCTCCCCAAGTTCCGTAGTTATACATATTCTCCTAAAACACACAATATATACATATACCAATATATTATTCGAAGTGGTGAGGTGGCTCCGAAGAAATCAGTCGAACGGAGTTGGGATGATAAAGTGCTGGTTGCGCAGGCATGTCTTCATTTATTCGCCAGACTGAAAAGCAAACTTATCCGACGGCTTAAACTGCGCAGGTGGCAGGGTCGCCCTGGCCCAGGAATAATAGCCATCCATCTCCCTATCGATCTCCCTCGAAGACAATCCCATCGCATGAAACTGCTGAATACTCCACCTGAGCGTCTCGCGCACACTCTCAAGCGTAATTCTATCATCATCCACAGCCGGATATCCGCCGTCCATCAGGACTCGATGCTCCTCCAGCGCTCCTTGAGCGATGGTCTTGAAAATATTCAGATGCGGCATAACCACTTTCCCAATCAGGTTTGTATGCAGGTCGCTGTCGAAGGGACCGATTAAACCTCCGATCCTGCGAACGACGCGGCGGGTAGTGAGTAGAACGTCATTGTCGCCGGCGGCGAGTTTGCGAAGGTCAATGGAGGTAGGCAGTAAGCACCATTCGCCGCATAATTGTTTTCCGGCACTGCTTCCACGGCTTTCCACGACTGCGGCAAGTATGATGCGGAAGGCCTCGGATGAGATGTGACATGCAGGCGTGAATGGTTCCTTTTTCCATTGCATGGTGGCTTCATCGGTGACTTCCGCCAGGGAGCCGGGGATTGATCTGAAGATGCGATAGAATTGATAGAGCATCTCTGGGGTAGATATATCGTTTCCCTTGAAGCTTTCGATGCCGTTGAATTTCCCTTCCAGGGCGTGTTTGAGAATCATTTTTGCCTGTTTCAACGATTCTGCTTGGGCTTCAGGAGAGTCGAAACCGAGCCCATCGCCGGGAAGCTGTCGCTCAAGCTTCATAACTGCAGCGGCAAGGCTCGTCAAATTCGTGGGCTCCCAACGACTGAATTTCCTGTACCGTAGCGCATTAAACAGATAGAAACATTGCGTCCAATTGAACGAGGCAATGCTATAATTCAACACTGCCTGTAAAATGCGTACTGACAACGTGGCGAAAGAACAACCTTCGAACACAGCCGTAAACAAACTATATCTATTTCTTTCGGCGGCGAACCGGATAAGCGCGGGAGCAGCAGTCGCATCTTCATATATCTGCGAATGTATCACGTTCGCATTAATTAACCAAGACACGAGATTGTTGGCCTTTGCGGTGATTAGGTTGTCCACCAGTAAGTATAGCGTTGTGGATGGAAACTTAAGCGCGGACAGGGTGGTAAGATCCGGGTTGGGCCTTCCAGTGATTTCAAAGCGTTGCTCTTGAGGTATCGTTCGTCGCATTGTGTGAGCTCTTAAACGGAGTTTGTCGTCCATAACGGCCTCTCGAACGCGAGAAACTTCCTCATGGTCTACAGCGCCAAGGAGTTTCTCGAAAACGTCAACTGTTCCAGAGGTGTGGCCGTTAAACGCGTAGATCTCGAGAGCATACCAGTATAGACCCAAAATTATGGCAGACTCTTCGACAGTGCGTTCCTCCACGAGGAATTCAGGAGGGCAATCCGGGGGGATATCAAGATCCTCAGAGCACAAAATATATTCAGACATGTCCAATACATGCTCCAGCACCTGTGGCATGTTGTCCGCAATAACGCCGCCAGATTCAATCATGCGGACAATGAGATAATTGATATACCCCCCGGTGGGCGGGAGGTCGTTGGCACGGAGAATCGATCGCAATGTGCCTAGTCTCTCACAAACACGGGGGGGCGATTGGATTTGTCGCTGTACTCCGAGTCTCATAGAATTGCTAAGTCCATCCATGACTGAAAGGACTACCTCCTCAGAGATCACCAACTGGCCCAGCCCCAGAAATTGATGACTCTGTTCCCTCTGATGAGGCCTGCTCCGTGTTCCACATTGATCCCAAGTATCAAAATGATCTATTTTACCGGGGTTAATAGTGCCGGACCCCTCCAGCGTCTCAGCAAAACTTTTCACCGTCCATTTCTTGCCGCGTTTCTGGGATTCGGCTAGTATCCGGGTGGCCTCCGTGGCGAATCCGCTGTCAACACAGCACCAAAGAATGAATTCTAGCCAAATGCCATAACCCAGACCCCTCCGTTCACGTTTCCAGCTCTCAATGTGCGTTTTATGGCCAGCATTGCCGGCACTGGTTGCCTCTTCGCGCGACTGGGCGTCCAATACGGCATCCGTCAGGATCATTATCAACTGCGTTGATAAAAGCTGCATCGAAGGCGGCCTGTAAGGTAGGCCGCACGATTGTTCGTTCTTCGGGACCTCATAGAGGCTAGCTGGGACCAAGCCAGTGTGATGAAGGCGCGCAAGGATTTGATAGAAGTGAAACATGGCGGTTTCGGTATTGGTGGGATTGTCCGCCGCTTCGAGGACAATATTTCCTAAGCTCTGCCATAGCTCTTTCATGGTTCCATCGCGAATATCCCAGTCATCCGACGAATCGGGGTAGCCAACAAGGGACTGAAGGGACGGGCGCGATCCCTCACTCAGCATCGGAACATTAGGGACATTTCTAATACGACTAATGTCGTCGAATGACGGTCCGATCCGCTTCCAATCCACGTTCGATGGGAGATAATCGCGTTCTAGCGGATTAGCTCGATCCTCAACATTGTCCAGAAGCTTATTAAAAATGGCTTGAACGGCGTGCCATCTACCATGTTTAAACCCAAGATGCGTCAAAAGATCAACGTTTATTTGCTCCCGCGCTTGGACAAGAAGCTGGAGAATCGCCTTGCATTGCTCTTGTTCAGTTTGTTCCCGGGCCTTCTTGATCTCCTTACAGCTCACATCATCGAGATTTCTGCGGAATCGAACAGGGAGATATCGCTCTAAATAGGGAATCCATCGATCGGGGTCCTTTCGATCCTCGCGCGGAACAGGACATGGCGGGGATTTCGGAGGGAATCTTACCCGGTCGCGAGAGGGCGGTGGAACGAGTTCGGAGGATGCGAATCCCAGGGCGAATAACTCGGCATTTTGCGTAAACCAGCGTCTATGAGGACGAAGACGTAGCTGCCTACGGCCCAGATAGATTCCGTAGCTTCGACGCAGGCAAATGCTCATGACACGACCACCGAACGACCGAGGACGGGCGCGCCAGCCGGACTAGATCAGACTTAGAAAGAGTTGGACGTGATCGGGACATATCTAGTCAGCAGATAAGATCTCTCATCTGTCTGAGCCGCGCTGCCTGCATTCCGCTAGCAAAATAACCCTTCGTGTTTGTTTTCTGGCTGATGATGAGGTCGTGGAATCGATTGCAAAAAAACCGATCCGTTAAGGTTTCATATCACGTGACCAATCGGAAAGGCAGCGGGAAATTAGGGGTTAAAAGGGGAGGGAATGTGGTTTCAACAGAGATATAAAGGGGATGGAAACTTCTAGGTAGTATAGACATTTGAAAGTAATCAATTTTTCCTCCAAGCACGTTCAAATGGGAATGCACCATGCAAGACTGAAAAAAAGAGGCCAGACTTCCATCAACAGCCATACTCCTCCGTGCTCCAGGCTATCATCAATCATGAGATATACATTAGGATCCAAACAAAATGCGCACCGTCAAAGTCATTCAATACCATGCTCCTCAAGCTGTTCATCTACTTCATCACCCAGTTCTTGCTCCACCTCGTCAGCAACGAAACTCTCGTAGTCCTCCAGACCTTTCTGAACGTGGACTTTAAACCGTATAATATCGTTCAGCATACTTTCCACGCCAGTATGGAGCTCTTCGCGAAGTGCATTCGCGCGGAGTACAAGCTGCTCGTATTCAATGTTGGTGTTCATCTCTCGCTGCTCCATTAACTGAACGCTTTCCGAGAGACTTGCCCGCATCTTCGACAGCTCCTTTTCCATCTTCTCGATCTGGGCGTCTGATGCTAACTTCTGGGTCGTCGTGATCTCTTTCAACCTCTCGAATTCTTCCTCCGCGGTCCTTCGTTTATGCTCCAGGGCTTCGACCTCGCTCCTCTTTTCTTCCATGGCCTCCTTAATGTTATCAAGGAGCTCGCGTCGGTTCATATCATCGTCGAGAGCAACCTTCCGGCGTTCGTAGATTTCCTTTCGTAAAGCAATGAAATTGGTGCGAACGACACCTCGAAGGTCAAGGTTTATCAAGTTGGTTGGGCTATAACCTGTGAAAGCGTCCGCCAGGAGTCGGTCTCCTTCGGGTGAGCCTCGGGTTTGAGAAGCGCCCAGTTGGGAGGATGAAAAGTTATTCTGGTTAACGTGAAGGCGTAGTTCATAATCCTGGCCTTTGGCGTTTATCGCAGTGGCAGGGATAACCCCATTTTGATAACCGAGCGTGTTGTATGCTTTAACTACTTCTTCGAGCTCTTCCAGCTTGCGATTTGCCTCGGCTTCTTTCTCCATTACCCTGGCATGGGTTTCTTCCAGTTTCAGGAGGATGTCATCGACACTCTTTTGTAGCCGATCGCGCTCCGTATTCATGCGATCTATATCCTGAATGGTGATGCCCTGCTTGTCGACGCTCGATTGTAAGCTCGATCGCTCTTCCTCCGCTTTTTCAACATCCACATCAACCTTCTGAAGTTCTTCCTCCAAGAATTTCATGCGGGCTTCGTATTTGTCGATTTTCCCCTGTACATTCTGATTATAGTCTTCGAATTTTCGCTTATCGTCCTCGAGAATTTTGAAGTGCTTCTCAAGTTTTGTCATATCCGGTGCGGTCTTCTCAAGCTCCTCGATCTGGTCACGTAAGGCTCGATTTTCAGCTTCCAGAGCTTGCATTTCTTGTAAATATTTCTCATTTCCACGTTCAAACTCGGCTGCCATCGCTTCTACGTGCGGAACTAGGCGTCTCTCAGCCACCTCGTCATCTTCATCCTCACCCCCTTGAAGCCAGTCGTGGTAGGCGCCTGACAGAAAGCGGAATATGATACGGTCTCCAGAGACGTCAACGCCAGCGTCAATGCACGCGTAGTCGTATTGATCTAGATAGTACCTATCGAGCATCTGTGCTAGCTGCATCATCCAGTGCAGCATGCCCAAAAAGGTCGGCCAATTCTGCCCGCCAACTGCAGCCAATTGCGATTTCGTAATGCTTTTGTCATAGGGGTATCTCAACTGCTTCAGGATCGGAGGGACTTCAGCATCTATACTCTTCTGGAACCGATAGCCGGGATCTATTCGTCGATATAGCCACTGAAAAATAAAGTTGAAGTCCTTCTGGGTCGGCGACTTCAGGGTGTTCTGACTCAAAGAATGCTTCATCTCTAACTCGAAGTTGTTATGCGTTAGGTACTCCAATATTTCCTGGCTTATTCGCGCTTGGAAGCTTCGGTCCCTCAAGGGACGAGGATCGCGCGGCACTCCGGCGGGGATCGGTGCCTGTGCGAAGAAAGATTGGTGGCCAATATGTCCCCCTGTTGATGGCCGCGACAAAACACTACTCCTCCGCTGCAGCTGAGGAGGGGGTGGGGGAGGCATGGACATTGGAGCGAAACTTTGTCGGTGAGCGCTAGCACTGTTGAAGATATTGCTTGAAACGGATTTTCTAACAGACGACCGTCCACCATCGGGAAGCAAATTGCCCCCAGTAGACGAGCGCTGAAATACCGGTTGCTGTGGACGCCCTATCGACTGCATGATGGATGATGTGCGCGTATGCTGGGAAGTGAGCGGGGGATTTTGGAGGTTTGCGGCGGAGCTAGATCGTTTCAACGCAGAGGACGGCTGCGGAAGAGAAGTAAAATTATGAACATTCCCGAGAGTCTACACCAAATATAAATTAGCCCCAATCCCACGGCCTGTTCTCACCTCCTTGCGATGGCAGATAGTCACATACCTCTCGCGGGCGACGGACGCTATACGGTCTGTCCGACGCCATCATCCCGCGATGCGGAAAGCGCGATCAGGTAGAAATTGGCAAAATCCAAGAGAACATCAAGCACCCAAAGGTGAAACCCAAATCCTAAAAGAATCCAAGCAGAACAGAAAAAGCGCTTTCGAATCGCATTGCTCAGCTCTGTTGCCCGCTGTTTGGCGGGAGTCGGGCGTAAACAATCATGGGCTTGGCGTTGTCACCGGATAAATAAATAGTCCGCGTTCCGAAATCCGGGGATCACGGGACCGGCTCTCCAGCCTCGGCTCCTTGTGTCTTGGCGTTGCGGCCGTCCTCTTCCTCTCGGTCAATGACAATCACGGAATCAAACAATAACCAGCTTCGTGGATGAGCTCGACGACTCTTAATCGAGTTATTTTCTAAATCTTGGTTGTATTATATTCGCTTCTTTCTGCTCTGCTGGGCTTTTTTGACCCATTCTGCTGGTCGTCTGGACATGATCAGCTCCTTGATCTGATTACCGCGATCTGATCAAAATGGCTCGCGAGGAGCTCATCTCCTCCGCAGTATGTGCTCCTGCGGTCGTCATTGCTTGTATATCTGACTGACTTTTATGACTTGTGCTTAGGTCACCTGTATGTATTGAATAATGGATTATCACCCATGCAGAACCGCGGTTAACCAGCTACCCCCAGTCCTTCAGGATCCCTCCGTCTCATCCGCGCCCCTCGAGAAAAAGATTTCTTTCCTACAATCTAAGAATTTAACAAAGGAGGAGATTGACTTGGCATTTGCGCGTGTCGGTGAATCATCGTCGTCCGTTGCGCCAGCCGCCAACCAGAACGGTGGATATGTCGCTCAACAGCAGCCTGCCGGATATCGACAAGCACCGCTTCAAGTAAACCAGGGCTATGGTTATGGTCCGGCTCCATGGCAACAGGCTAATATGCCTCCTGAGTAAGTGCTGCTCCGGACACACCTACCCCCATTACGAGTTCGAGAATTAACCAGATCTTAAATAGGCTGCCGAGACGAGATTGGCGGGACTGGTTTATCATGGCTACAGTGGTAGGAGGTGTTAGCTATGGTCTGTATACTGTTGCCAAGGTAGGTTAACAAGGAACCAACTCTTGAGCACGTTCGACCTGTGCTGATGACACTACAGAGATATATTGTTCCGTTAGTCGCGCCGCCAACTCCACCCCAACTCGAGCAGGACAAAGAAAAAATAGACGAGCAATTCTCCCGAGCCTTTGCGCTTTTGGATCAGCTTTCTTCCGACACCGCTACGCTGAAATCTGCTGAAGAAGCACGGACTGAGCGCCTAGACGCCGCTCTACGTGAAGTGGAGGAGGTGGTATCCGAATTGAAAGCGTCTTCGCGCCGACGCGAAGATGATACGCGGCGAATTAGTGAAGAGGTGAGAGGTCTAAAGGACGGAATTCCAAAGGCCATCGAAGGTGCCAGGGAAGGAAACGAAAAGCGACTTCGGGAACTTGGCTCCGAGGTCAAAAGTTTGAAGATCCTACTCGGCAACCGTTTAAACGCAACATCTAGTCCCGCAACACCGTCAACCCCCGTCGCTTCGGGAGGTGCTTCAGCCAGTATGACTGACGCCAGTGGAGCGCCGTCCGGTTCACAAGTACCAGCAACTAACTCCACCCCGACTCCCGTTGCATCTCAATCAGCCCCGACCCCGGCACCTAGAGAAGCATCAAGAAGCCCTTTCTCGCAGCTTGGAAAGCCCGCGAGCATCCCAGCATGGCAGATGGCGGCATCAAGCAAACCTAAAAGCCCAGCGCCGTCCTCGACAGAAGACAACACTGGTAATAGCAGTTCAAGCACGAGCGGAGACAGTCAACAACCCAGTGCATCCACTAGTTAATACTATAAATCTATCGAGAAAGGGGTAAAAGGGTTGCGCGAGCTTGTCCCTCTCTCCTATTCTTTTCGGCCACCTTCTTCCTTTCTATATTGTCCATTTAAATCATGTATTTTTTCCAAGATAACTACGGAGTAGCTACACGGAGTATTGTTTTGATCTCTCACATTCGTCATAATTGCAACAGATATCCTCCAGCCACTCAATCATAGAAGTGATATTCACAGCACTCCCCTGTGTACCAGAAGCTCCCAGACGTCACGCTTACATAATCCCGCTCTCCGCCCATCCTTTGAACATCGCAGATATCGCAACTCACTCAAAACCAATGATCCAGAGCAAAGATGGAGAGACATTCAAGAAGCCCCCGTTACGCGGCATCGCGCCGTTTACGCTCTCCTTCTCCGACCGGTGAACGATCCCGCCGCGGTCGTCATACCCGCTCGATCTCCAGATCCCAAACCCGATCGCGCTCCCCGCGCAGACGTGATCGTGAGCATCGCCGGCGCAGCCACAGTAAACGAAGCTATGAAGAACCAACAAGGACGAGACGGCGACATGATGAACCGGTGCTTAAAACACTACCGCTAGGCGCGTCACCGCTTTCAAAACGAGATCTACCGCGCTTTGAGGCCTTGCTAGGGATGTATTTAGATATCCAGAAAAACATCGATATCTCAGAAGTAAGTGAGCGAGAGGTAAAGGGGCGCTGGAAGAGCTTTTTAGGGAAATGGTAAGGATGACTTCTCTCTTTTTTTCCCGTTTCAAATACCTCCCTTACCCCAGAAGCAGATCGGGAGTTCCTTGCATGATGCTGACATACTTGAGGAACCGTGGAGAACTCGCAGAAGGATGGTACGACCCCAGCACGCTTGAAAAGGCACAAGGCAGCGTATACCGCGACCGCCATTCAGCATCGCGCAGTCCCCCACGAGTCCCGACGAGGCGGAAATCCCCCTCATACCCAACGGAAGGACAGAGCATATCTCGGAGCCAAAATGACGATACCATCGAAGCAGACGACGACGATGAAAGTGACCAAGAAGCCTACGGACCCCAAATTCCTACAGCGGTCGCCGACATAAGACGTCGTGACGAGAAATCCGGTCCCAAAATCCCCACCATGCAAGACCTCCAGCTCCAACGAGGTATGACATACCACCGTTTCCCCCTTCCCCCCTTCCACGCCCTCACGCAAAACAGCTAATAGGTAAATATAGAAGCCCAACGCGCCTCCGCCGACGAGTCCCATATCCTCAACCAAAAACGCCACAAAGCAACCCTCAAATCCCACAAGGACGAACTCCGCGTCATGGAAGATGAAGTAGCCCCACGCGCTGAACCGGGGACCCACGAACGGAAGCTGGAAAAGCAGCGTGAACGCGCATCTGCGAATCGTGCCTTTGCAGAGTCCCGTCGTGGCGGCTCCCCCGGTGGAGCTCCGGATGCGGAACTGATGGGCGAAGACGATGGTGGCAGTCTTGAGGCTCTGAAGCGTGCGCGAGAAAAAGAAACGCGGAAGAAGAATGAGCGGGAGATTAGGAAGGAGGAGACGTTACGGGCTCGCGCAGCTGAGCGGGAAGAGAGACTCAAGTCCTACCGACAGAAGGAAGATGAAACGATGACCTACCTTCGCGCCCTTGCGAAAGAGAAATTTGGATGATACTCTATCGATATTCTTACATCTCGTGTTTCTTGCATATTGAGCGTTATAATGACCGCAATCGGTCATTACTATCGAATAATCGGGTGCCACATAATATTACATTCTGCAATTTCTAAATCTATACTCATAAGAGTTGATGTGGAAAGACATTCAGTCATCAATGTATCACAGCTTCAGGATATAGCCTCTCACAATCATCAAGGAGTCCAAACAGCACTCGCCAGATGGCGAGGCGGACGCAAAATAAAACGAACCTGAATTTTACTCTGTCAATCCGGACATCACCGTAACTGGTTCGTAGCAAAAACACAACGATGCCCTCGCGTGCATGGCAATGCTCATCCAACTGCGTCAATGCTAGACTGGGTGTTTATGTTCATCTCAGTCTTACCCCGCCAGTTGTTTCTCCGGCGTCGGCGTCGTTGGTTCGCGGTTGTCCCCGTCCGTTTGGCCCCTGAATCCTGTCGCGCAGACTCTTGTTGATTAATACCCCGTGGCACATCGATATTTGTTACCGCATGATCAAGGGCTCTGTGGATATCACCCCCGGCTCCCGCTGGCTCGCTTTTCGTTTCATCTCGGCGAACGAAGCGCCTTTTCCTAACCTTAGAGGTAGTATCTGGTTTCAATCCCAGGATGGGCTCATCAGCCGAACCCGACGTCTGCTGTGCGTCCTCATCTTTTGTATTAAGCGTATCAGTGCTGGCTTCTGTGCCAAACACGCCGCTACAGGTCGATCGGTGACGTTTCCCAGCCTTTCCGGGCATATTTTCCTTTTCCAAGTTGACCTGTATTTCAATGCTCTCCCCTGTATCGCTCGTATAATCGCCGGCTGGTTGTCCACGGTCATGCGGATTCGAACCCCTCGCATTTGTGTGAATTTCTGTTAAGCAGGTATCTAACCTATGTTGATTCTGGCCCTGGTATGCTTGCGGAATGAATTCAGGTGCCTCCGGTTTTAGAGTCTTGCCTGGATGGCCAACTTTGCCAGCTGCAGGTTGTGCTTCCGCTGGCGAATTTTCGCTGAAACAGTGACAGCAGGTCTCGTTAGAAAGCCGCTCGTCTCGAGTAAATTTCTCAACCACTTTTGACTTCGTGGCCGTGGAACTGCGCTGGACTTCCTGACAGGAGCAGTCATATCCTTGTGCTTCAGACCCTGACAAGGCATTCTCCGTCTCTGCATCCTCCCAACAGGCGTCGTTAATAACAACCTCACCCAGAGCATCATTTAACGCATCGTCATGGGCGACACCTTGCCGACTGCATAGACGATAGTAGTTTCCTCTGCGCTTCAGCAGCTCCGAGTGGGTCCCGTGCTCAACGATTTTACCATCATCTATAACCATAATCTGATCTGCGCTCATAATCGTGGAAAGCCGATGCCTAAGATGAGCCTGTTAGCTTTATCAAGGCCGTTGGAAGGGGATGAGCCTTACGCAATAATCAACGTAGTTCGCCCGGCAGTCAATCTTTTCAAGCTTCTCTGTACGTAGGCCTCGGTCTCGCTATCGATGCTACTCGTGGCTTCATCTAAAAGCACAATCTTGGGATTCTTGATGATGGCCCGGGCAATAGCAACGCGCTGCAATTCCCCACCAGATAGCTTCACACCGCGCTCGCCAACCATTGTGTTATATCCGTCGGTGAAAGACATAATCTTTTCATGGAGAGACACGGCTTTGCATGCATCAATGATCTCCTCATCTGTCGCATCGAGCCTTGCATAACGGATGTTGTTGAGCAAAGTGTCGTGAAATAACGCTGGATCCTGGGGTACGACGCCGATATTTGTGCGGAGACTCTCAAGTGTGACTTTTGAAATATCTTGCCCATCAATTTTCACTACACCTGCCTTTGGATCATAGAAGCGGGAAATCAGCTTCAAGACTGTCGATTTTCCACCACCGGTTTGGCCAACAATTGCAGTGGTCTTGCCAGGAGGTGCTCGGAAGCTGATATCCTTCAAGACTTTTCTCTGGCTGTCATAGGAGAACTGGACCTGATCAAATTCGATTCCTCCGTGCTCTAAAGTCATGATCTTAGCGTCTGTCGAGTCTGCGATAGTGGGCTTTGTGCGAAGGAGATCAAGAAGTTCTTCCACGTCAATTAAGTCAACGGCAATATCACCGAACCCGTTGGCAATAAATTGCAGGGGACCAGATAATTGAGCCCAGTAGCTAAGCAACATTATAAAGCTTCCGATGGGTTTAGTCCCCTTGGCGACTTGATATGCCGCGATGAGACAAGCAGCCATAAGCCCTGAAATTAGCAGAACGGATTGTATCGTGTCTTCCATGCTATTCCATACCCTAAATTTCACACGGGATTTCAGCTGATCCTGGACAGCTGAGGAGTATCGAAATTGTTCGTGCGGCACGCGGTTAAAGTATGATACTGTTTGCCAATTCCCTGTTGCTTCGCATAATACGGTGAATTCGTGCGTGCGTTTTTCGATCCACTGTCTGCGGCTGTCTCGCTGTTTAGATATTATTTTACCGGAAGACCAGGTAAATAGTACCGCCACGGCAGCAACGATCAATGCCATGTAGGCATCAAAAAGGTAATAGAGGATACTGACGGCCAATGCTAGGTCTACCATCATCGGCACAACCGAAAAGCAAAGTCTATTCACCAAGTCTCTAACGCTCTGGCCGCGAGCGACAGTTTGCCAAAGCTTTCCTGAGTGCTTGTTATCATGGAAGTCGCATGAAAGCGTCATGATGTGGTTGAAAGCAGTAGTGCTTAATTTCTGGTAGGATACGTCCTCCAGAGGCATCCACATGAACCTTCTCAGGGCAGCCAAGCCGCCACCGGAATCGAGGAGCCGGAGGGCAATGAACAGAATAATCTCTTTCCAAGGAAATATCCCTATTGCCGCAGTAGAGGAGTTAACCGGAGAACATTTTGATGGGACCCTCAACTTCCTGGAAGCAAAAGTATAAAGCCGGGAATTTGGTGTCTCCTTACCATTAGGTTTACTGAGTACATTTGTTATCAGTCCAAGTTGGAGCGGAATGACAATGTTCATAACGCGCTCCACAACCAAACATCCTGCAATACCAACGTAGAGTAACTGCAGTCTGGGCTTCCCAGACGGCCAAAAGAATGGAACAAGAGCCTGTTACTGATATGAGTATCTAGATACAGTTGTCGTGGTGGGGAAGGAGATACGCACCCGAAGATTCCTAATGGTACTCCAAAATCCTCCTTTCTCTACTTTGTTCGTAGGTTCATTGGCCTTCGGGCCAGACTTTTGCCCATTAAGTTGAGTTGGCGTCTTTCCCGTACCATGAGCTGACGCATCAGAATTGCATGAACCATATGATTCTCCGTTGGTATTGGTTCGCGCTCCGCCTTGCCCTTCAATATCCGCACCGAGCAATGGGGTGTTCTCCTCGTCCGTTTTCGACGCCCTGGTTGGGAGCAGGCGAGACCCTAGGACAGTACAAACCAGTATGACCAGAAATGAAACTCGAAAGGTCTGGAATAGAACATCCATGCTGCTGCGCGGGAGGTGCAGGGCGGCCGTCAGGCACAGAAGTACAATCTCTGCTACCATGTAGATTATCCAGCTTCCGTAGAACGGGTATCCTGCGGAAGAGACGGATTCACAGTGCCAGAGAAGAACAGTAAACCATAGTAGCGCTGAAGACCACGTATAAAACTGAATTGGGGAATATAAGTTTCATATCATGAACATACTGTTTTCTATGTGCACTCACAAGACGGTCTTTTGGCGGTGGAGAGAGTTCCTCAGAAAAGGAACTAAACGTCAAAACTGCCGCCTCCCCGATCTGTATAATAATGAATGTTAGTAGAAGAATGTTTCAATCGAAGTGTGGGCTTGCGATCTCACATAAGTCGATAGAATGGCGACTTTGAAACTGCGAATTACATGTCGTAGCCGTCCTGCTAACCGATCGTTCACCGCCACTGATTCTGGTGGGGAGAAGCTGCTGATACAAGAAGCAAAGAAAAAGAAAACTGCTGAGAGAACAGGTACGGTGGTGTGTAAGATATTGATGGCGAGAAACCCGGGGGCCGGTAGGATGTCCTCCATCTTGAAGAGGCACCCTGTCCTTTCGATTCGTTGCCCGTAATGTTGCTGTGGTAGCCCCGAAGGGAACTGGCAGGTAAAGGTCTTCACAGGGCGATCTTCCAGAGCCTAGTTCCCAGAATCAGAGAGGTCCCTGAAGCTCCCTCAAGTCAGCTATCCCAGAATCATGTCATGATCACGGAAGCAGAAGAAATAGAAGAGGCGTGAGCGGTGAGCTTCAGTTGAACAATCGCAAAAGACGAGCCCCAAGATGCTAGGGACAAGGAGAAGGAGACTCTGAGGGAGAATAGAAGGCGCAAGACAAGTTTCGTATAGAGGAAGAGAGAGAGAGAGAGAGCGAGAGGTGCTCAGTGGTGGTGAAGGTCAACGGGCAGCCGCAATACAGCAAAAACTCCAGTGACCACCGGCACCTTTTGCTCGGGCAATTATTACAAACCGGCAGGGGAGAGTCAGCAGGAGACACGCTGCTATAGGCAGGGCTTGTACAACAGACACAGGAATGACAGGGCGGTACAGGACGTTAGTCGTGGTAGAGTGGTGAATATTCGCGGTGGTTGATAGAAGTCAACCGCGTCACCAGCACTCCATTCGCGCTCAACCGTCAACTATAGTATCCAAAGGAGTATAATCCCAACAAAGACCACAATGCAAAATGAGAGGCAATTGATGAAAAAAGGGGAGAAAAAGCAAAAACCGCTAAAGGTGACGGCAGGGAATATTTAACTCGAACAGCAAAGAGCCGCTGAGGCACAAACCCATCGTGGTGGCAGCTGAGTCAAGGACGCCCGTCTTGAGCAACAAACGGGCGTTTCCGAGTTCATTTATGTATCGTTATCGAAGCCAACAGAAGAATGCTGCTTGCGAGATCGAGCGCGAAAATAAAAACTAGCCCTACCTGATCCCTGACCGTGCATTGATTTAATCCGATCGCTTCTTGCGTCCTCCGCTTCTCGGCGCGCGATGCTACCGAATCGGCGAGACGACCATAAGAAAACGTTTGACCAAACAGTGTTGAGTCTCTCGTCAGTGGAGCGCGCTGCTCGGGCTTCCCTTCGATGATCAGCCTCATGGTCTAAGGTTCAGTGCACTTGGCTAGTGGATGGCTTCGCTTCGACAGCGACAGAGCCGCACGTACGGCGCCTTGTCACTGTGAGCCCGACGCAACGGCAACCATACATTACTCCCGTGAGCTCGTTCTCCATGGCGCGGCGGAGTAACCATGGCCAATGCGAACATGCAGGGGGGCGCGCCGTTCCTCCATCGCTGGATGCAGAGGTTGAACGAAAAAAAAAGAGTGTCGGCTGTCACACAGCTTGTGGTAGAGGTCGAATGGCGCAGGTCACGGTCTCGAGTCGCAGCATCGAAGAAAGCAAAATCTAGGCTGCCGGAATTGGGCAAGGATTGCGGAGTAGTCTGCCCATATTGCCCGCCGGGTCCTTTTGATGGAGAGGCAAGGAGGCGTTCTTCACTACTACTTCGTACTTTTGCCTGCCCTCAGCTGACACCGAGAATGCTCGGAAATTTTTGATGGTCATCAACAGGTCCAATCATGACACGACTGTGGAAAGGCTTCTTTGTTGGCCAGATCCGAAGCAACAGCTTACAATGAGAAACTAAGTGGTGATCCAGGTTGACGGGTCGCCAGCGTGTTATTATTCGATTATTCGTGCTTGAGCAGTCGGCAAGACGGTGTGCTGCTTGGTGCTTACACCGTATGAGTGCCTTCTTGAGAGAGATATCTGAATTGCCACATGCAGCTTTGCAGATCCCAGACAACATAAATTTCTGGCCTTCCCAATGGCTGTTTTGGATACACCTATCTGCTGCCCGAGCGTGCATTCAAAGCGGAGGCCCAGCTGAGAATCTACAAATCGGGCAATTTTCGGAAAGGAAAAGACCCAGATGCGCGTTCTATACTCCGCAGTGTGGCCCACCAGTTTTGACGGCTTGGTCAGGTCGACATGATTGAAATGTGCCTCGGGCAGCGGTCGTCCAACCCGAAGCTGTTGTTGAGGTTTGACTACACAGGACCCCGGAGCCGACGCATTGGACGTTGGTACTTCGACCAACTCTCGAGGAGACACAGTAACAAACGGTGGCAAGCGGCGTCCAAGCGTGTTATCCAGCGACGACAGTCATGCTGCCTTTTTTGATTCTGGTGGTTTCGCCCAAAAACCCGGTCAATCTGGACCGAAGAGCTCATCTTTTGATACCCAGATTAAGGTCGGCCACCAGCTGAAGTGCGCCGGGCTCGCCTGGTGCAAAATCGCCATCGCTCCTTTTCTCGATTCCAAAGAAAGGCTTGATCCCGACCTCTACAACCTCCTCAAATAACTTCCCAACGACTTGCCGCTTTAGCTCTTCTCCGGTTTGTCGAAAGTCGGGAAACGCATTCAATTCAAGCAGCCAGACGTTTCCACCTTCGTCAACCAAAAAGTCGATTCCAAACAATTCGAATGCGTTGGGAAGGGTTTGGAAATGAACCATCATTCCCCGCGCTGCGGCTTCAAACACCTCTCCGGTAACACTGCATATTTGCTCATACACGCTATCCTTCCAACCCAGGCCAAGAGAAGGTGCAGTGTCATCTAGGGCCCAAAAGCGCCGGACGCTTCCCAAAGCCGCATCTCCTTTTACGTCAGTTTGAAGGCATGTGTTTGTCAAATGTCGTGTGAGCGCCTCAACGCTGCCATCATTCGACGGAGCCTCATAAGAACTTTCTGCAAATAGTGCAAGCATTTCCTTGAATACATACACTTTCAAAGACCCGACCACGAGTGCATATGTACGAATATGGAATTTTCGATTCGAAGAAGAAGGTAGCAGGAGAGGCGGGTGGATATAAGGCTGCGCGATGAAATGACGGAGTTGAGAAGTGACAACTCCATTACCGGCGCGGTTTCCTCCATCTGTCGAAGTATCAATTTCTTCATCGTCTTCATCGTCCTCAGTGTCCGGTTCGTCCTCCTCCCATTCTTCAAAGATGGCTTGGAGGGACGATTCGCTGTCAAACAGGCGGATACCCTGTCCTCGATCACTCATGCCCGCCTTCAGGATCCACCATTCCTTCTCAGACTCTTCCCGTTCCTCGTTCTTTTCCAGGCTGTCGCGCAGCTCATAAGCTTCAAGCAGAGCCTCATCCAGAAACTCTGCATAGTCCAATTCAAAATCGACGGCTGGTTTAAAATGTTTCCGGAGAATACTATCCGGATTCTTGGTGATCCAACTGGCAACTGTGTTGGACAAATAATGCTTGCGAATAAGCGCCTTGCGAATGACGTAGGAATTGACCAGCGATGTATCTGGGTGCGACAGGACGTGCTCAAAGTCCAAATTCTCGTATACTCGATATTGTAAAACCGGCGAGAACGGGCTTGGGAGTTCGGATAGGGAAGATATCATCTGAAAAGGTATGCCCTGGAGCCGCTTCCGGAGCGCTTCGATCACGAGAGGTTGGACATACACGTCCTCCAGGTCCACTAGCACATATATCTTTGGTACCTCCCTTTCCCTGCGCGGAAAGATGGAAATCAAGTCCAGTCAGAAATGGTTGTCCTCTTTACAACTTACGGGCTTTAAAATAACAAACATGGATGGAAGCGCCTGGAGAGTAGAAGTAATATGCATTTGCATATTGAGCATTGGGAGATAGATCTATGTTCTATAACCCCCCCCAAAACGCTTGTCGCCAGGATATATAACTCACAGCTTGATTTCGCCCGTGTATGCTGGAACGTGCATGAAATTTGCCTTGAGAGGCGTGACACTATATCAATTAGCAAATGCTGAACATTGCGGGCTCTAACCCCGGGGACATACCTCGTAATGCCATTTTTGACAGCCCATCCGTCATTTCCCGGCGCACTCGCCTCAATACTCCGATAAACATCCGTAAACTTAGGCGCCCATTTGAAGTGCTTGTGCTGAAACTTTGGCGTCTTTGACCCATTCGCGCCTGCGGTCAGCTCCTCACTCTGCCGCAGCTGTTGTTCCTGAAAATCAGGGCCTTCACCCCCAAGCTCCGCATCAATGGCCTCAAAGCAACTCCCTGATGACCAGCGATTATCCAGAATATCAGTATACAATACCTTCCCCTGCTCCACCCCGGGCTCCAGCGGTACATTCACGCTATAGAGATCAACACCCTCGCCCCAGCTCTTATAAAGATGCTCAACGAGTCGTACGGAGAGCCTCGACGCCTCGGCAATAACCACGGGGTCATGATCCCTCGAACTAAACGCATACGAAAGCGCGATAGCACGCACCCCACATATCGCCGCCTCCATTGCGCCCCCAATAGTCCCGCTCGACAATGAGAACACAGCAGTCGTATTCCTGCCATAATTCGGCCCCGAAATGACCAGATCCACGGGCCCCCGGTCTTTAAAGTAGTGGTATAATCCGATCTGAACGCAGCTTGCGGGCGTGGAGTCGATGAGAATCCATTCGTCGCCGGCTTCGCCTTCTCCTTGCTCTTCCTCGGCGTTGCGAGGGAGGTGGTGGATTGTCCCGTCGTCTTCGTGGAGGGTTCCTGGTCTGAAGTAGGAGGGTTTCACGGTTGCGCCGACGAGATGGGCTTTGCCGATCCAGGATCTTTGTCGGTGGGGGAGGACGACCGAGACAGTGTGGCCGGCGGATTGGAGGGTGTCGATTAGGGAGTGAACGTATGGAGAGGACTGGTTTGAGGGCGGGCCGTCATCGTTGACGACCTGTTCATGAGGTTAGTATCTGATATCATGGTTTGAGCGTTTGAGCTGGAGAGTGCTGGGAAATTCCTGCCCCTCCAATCCTGAGGATTGACGTACAAGGATATGCATATTTGCGATTAGATTGATAAACGCTCTTTAACGACTATTTTTCTATACCAGAAAAGGGTTCTAAGAAGATAATCCAAAAAGAAAGTAGTAGTTGTGGTACGCTGAAATCGAGGAGGAATTGATGCGGTAGAGGGGTAAACTTTCTAGTTGACGAAATGGCTTTTTATACTTCCGGTACACGGGTTCGGGAGCAATAGACTTGTTTTGCACGGATTATATTGGACAATATTTTCATTAGTAGAACAGATTATGTATGAGTCGGAGGATGCTCCCTAATCGCCATATTACTATAACGAGTTTTGATTAAGAAAAACGTCTATTAAGCGGCCAGGACGGCCGGCATTAAACTGCCACCAGGTGGCTATCAGGCGTCAACAGTGTCCGAGTCATCATGGATAGCGCGGGCTCTGCGCCGTTGGATTTCGATGTCACTGCTCGCGCCTTCGCCAGGGTCAAGTCTGGATTGCGTGCTGGCACCACCTCGCTCATACACGCCTTGGCCCTCAACGCCGATACCCCGTAGCGGCTCGATCATCGTCGATTCTTCAATCTCTTCCTCTCTCTTGATCAGCTCGGCTTCATCTCCTGTTACGGTCGACGGAGATTCTGATCTTCCACGCGAGGGGGGAGGCAGGGATAGTTGGTCGTCATCAGCCTCCGATTTGATAGAGAGATCACTCTCTTCGTCTTCAACTTCTCCAGTCTTAGGTCCTCCGCCCTCTGCTTCGAACGGGGAGCTGAGCGCTACCAGAACGATGGATGCCACTGCAACTGACACACCCCAGAATATGGACGTGAAAGTCACAAAGGAAAGGATGCGCCAGTTGTACATGAGCCACCTATCTGCCAGTCAGGAACCAGATATAGAGTCTAGAGATATGAGCAGTGGTATAAATCAAATGCAACACATACCTGAGCCCTGTAAACCTCGCATCAAACCTAACCGCAGCACTGTAGATCTGTAGACTGCTCTCACTCTGTATCTCCAACCTCAGACTCCGAGGAAGGTTATTCTTGCCCCTCGCAAATTCAACTCGCCCCATCATGTTAATTTTCAACGTCTCTGCCTCCCGCTTCCAATTGAATACATAAAACGGCATTCTCGAAATCCGTCTGCTGGTGTCCACCAAATGAGACCAATGCGTGAGAATGCCAGTTCTGCGCGATCTGACAAGGGTGTGCGCAGGTACGTCTTTCGCAGAATCAATCGAGTCTCCAAAGAGTGCGAGCTCGATCATGAAGTTGCCCGCTTCAAGATTGGACCGGGTCCGGGGGAGAGATAGCGATACTGAAACATCGTAGGCTTGAAACGAAGCGATCTCTGAGCCTATAGTCGCAATTCCATGGGGATGTCCATCTCTGCGATTGATCTCAGTACTTGCTTCTTCGAGCAAACATTAGAAGCACCATACCCGAATTGCAAATGTACCGGACGTGTTAAGTTGATTTGCGGCACATAACTGTAGTAAAATGCCCAGTATGCGATGATAGACGCGAAAAGAAGGATGAAGGAAGTGATAACGAAGAAAACTGTCCCCAGATATGCCCGGCGAGCCTGCTTCGAGAAGATTGTTTTGATCGGAGTAGCAAATGCTGGCTAGGTCGATCAGCTATGCGTAAGTCGTAGCATGGATAAGTTTGGGTTATCTCACCTGTAGTGACTCCTTAAGCTCTTTTCCATCTGCCATCTCTATTTTAATTGTTATTGCTGCATATCAAAGTCCAGTTGATGCGAGGAAGGTGTTGGTATACGGAGGAGAGGACTTGGTGATCCATGTGACAGCCAACTTTAAAATTCACCCTTCTACAAAACGAAGATCGATCTACATCTGGATCTGAAGGTACCTACAAATGTATATAGGTTATATTTACACTGATAGTTTAATGCCCCTGACAAACTTCACGGCCGCCATTTGGAGGCCAGAAACACGGTGGAGAGAGGGTTAAACTATGCTAGATAGAAGATTACTTTAAGATCACAACTGGCCATGTCAACAAACCCCGATCATGCATGCCCGTCCAAGAACAAAATAGGAAGAAGATCACGCCGAGGACCCCCAGATACCGACACCCAGAGAAATATGGAGTAAGGAAAAGGCTAATATCGAATACAGGGCTTTTGTTGCGTGGCTGGTTTTCATAATGGTCATAGTCACATTCCCCCGAAGTGACTTTGGTCATGAAACAACTGGTTGGGAGGGAGTGCATTAATTCTGTCGACCAAAGCAAACCCCTATCCCGCAACCAACATAAAGTGCCTGGTTGAATTAGGTGACAGTCCGGGGACTCTGCTGCTGAATGTGTTGAAGAAGCGCTTCAAAAAGGCGGCCAATCTAGAAGACCAAAGGTCAGCTTGGGTGTGATAACTCAAAAAGAATACGTAACCGTGTACTAACCTCCGGCGCGGCCTGGATGAACGGCAGGCGGAAGAATGCATAGCTGCCATTTTGTAGAAGCTCTTGTAGGGTGATAATGAGGCCCCATGGGTGTGGTCGGTGAACAATCAAGCGTTCGAGCAATACCCTAATGATTTGCTCCCGAATATCGGTGCCCTGTTGATCCGTATTATTCGAGCCGAAAAGTTGCAAGATCGTGTAACTGAAGTAATGGGTGTGGCTGTTCGGGTATCGGAGCTGGTTGGCAATCGCACTGAGTAAATAGTACCGTGCCTCTGGGCGCAGTGTCCTAACGAGCTTTTCCAATAGTGCGGTATGCGGCGTATTATTGAAAGAAACAGTGCCGCCTTTCTGATTAGATGCAGAGACAGCGCTCTGCCCAATATACAGAACAAGAGCATCCAAGAGGGTGACATCGACATTAATCGGTGAGAAATATAAACCGGTAATGTTAACCAATGGGTTGTAGACAGCGTCGGTTATCTGCTGAGCGGCACTGTCAACAGCAGAGAAATCCTTCATCGCATTATCAACAGCGTTTTTGATATTCGCATTCTGAAGTGGAGTGACGATGTCTCCGGCGATCTTTGGGGCTTGTCGAATTTCATCCAGTCGGTCGACTTTCAAACCATCTCTGAACGGATCAGGGAGCTTCTGGAACGACGATGGATAAGCGCTCAGGACGAGATTTCGCAGCTGGGTACAATGTGCTGGGATCACGTTGCAAAATTGGAAATGGTTTTCGGCCACGAACTCGGGAAAGTCGTGGTGCAAGATCAGAAGAATGCGAAGCACACCCTTGTAGAGGTCTTTGGCGACAAACGAGACATTTCCTGGCTTCAACTGTTCACCTATGTACGACAACATAACTTGGACGATTTCGCAAAATGATTCCCATCCCTGATTCGTCACGTTAGATATGATAAGCTTCTTGGACAAAGGAGGATCGAGACATACCGCTTGATTTTCCATGGTTAGCATGCCGGCCATGAATACGCGATGAGAAATCAATGATAACCACCCATAGACAAACCCAGGGGCATGATTGGGCTGAAGTGAGAGGAATTTATCGGCGAAGACGAGCATCATGTCCTTGTGCTGCTCGGTGTGAGCCAGACCACTTGTCGAATATTCACAGAGAATGCTGGAGAACAGCCTGAAGAAAACACGCTGGTTAAAGTTATCGCCGCGCATTACTTGGTGGTGATTCAGGACCAGCACAAGCAAGGAGAGAATCGAGTTGAGGTAGGCAGGTTTGCTTGTCTTCACTGCCCCCTGACCGTCGCCTTGGAATTTGACTAGCAAGATAACGAGCTTTGCAAGAGCGTCGATGTAAAGGAAAGCCTCGTCAATATTTCCACCCAATGTCTGGAACTCGTGTTCAAACATTGCAACCGAGATATCGATACTCAACCGGAAAAATAGAGCGGAATCCTCTTGGTTGTTCATCACTTGCCTCTGGTGCATATCTTTGAGGAAAGTACTGTACATCTTGTCGTTAGCACCGGAAAACTTGTATACGCCGATCCACTCGCTGAAGATATACTCCATCTGATCCCTTTTGGACCTAGCTTCATCACTGAGTAACGGGTTGATAGATTCGGGAATGCCAGATTCCCGTAATTTCCGGATGATGTCGTGGGCAATGCCCAGATTGGGATCTTCAATCAGCCATTGATTCATTGCAGCCAAGCTGCCGGAGAAATCTGATCTTAGGGCGGAAGGTTCGTCGTTCAAAAGCACACGCGCCATAAGTGCTGATAGAAGCTCCAGCGCGGCGACATTTTTCTCCTTGATCAACTTAGTCAGGATCATATCAACGCGGTGGAGATCCATTAGCCCTGCATCGATCAGAGCCACAGTCACAGGAACGTTGAACATTTGCCCATCTTCGACTTCAGCTAGAACCGCCCAAGTATACCTGGCAACAAGAGATGAAAGTTCACAGATCTTGGAGAGCAAGTGAACCAGAACCTCAATTTCCAATGTCCGCTCAGCCTGAGAATATAGAGTGCTGCAAATCTTGAGGGCGGTTAACCGGGCGAGTTCCTCGCCATTCGGAGAAGCGAGAATACTCCGGAGAACCAGGTTATAGCTTTGCAAAATTGGACTATCGCGCCAGAGGTCTTTAATATGTTCCTCAGCAGCGTTCCGTGTGGCCTGTTGGAGATCAGAAAAAAGTTTCTCAACCTTTTCACGAGGATTGGCCGATTCGAGGAATCCATTCATCTGGGTCTGAGCACCGGCAATACCCGGTTGCACGCCACTATCTTGCTGCGCCTGACTAATTTGGTGAGGTAGCGCTGGCTGTTCCGCTGGCGTCGACAGGTTGGGGATGGCCGGGAAGGATTCTTGAAGTACATCCGGAATTTGTTTCCCAGAATCTGCGGTGATGTTCTGGATTTGGCTGGGTCCTGGACCTCGTGATTGGCGAGCGAATTCTTCATATATAGCCAGTTGCTCCTTGTTAAGCCCACCTGGAACTTGTCTGTATGGCTCCGGAATAAAGAATCCCCAGCGGCTAATGGACGGGTCGATGAAATGCTCGTTTGGACGGGCTAGCCTGTGGCGGCGGCGAGCCTCGAGTTGAGATTCGATGACCTTTTCAATTTCTGGAAGCGATTTTTCTTCGGCGGCCTTCTCAACGATGCCACAGGCAGCATCCAAGTTGTCGTTAACGCACATGAGAATCAGGCCTTCGGGCATCGGCTGTTCGGAATATTCTTGCTGAATCATTCGAATGTAGTTTGTCATGCTCATCTTAAGCGGCTCTTTACAGGTTACCAAGGCGAGGCTCCCCGCTAAAGCTCGAACCATCGTACCGGCCGCATGTCGGACTTTCTCCTCGTCTGGCTCCATAGCAAAATCTTTGAGGATTAGCTGAGCGGTTGAGATGGAAGCAATTGTGATGGAGCGTTCAACGACGGGTGCGATGATTTCTGCAATCGCACGTTCCACCGCAGTGTGCACTATTTGTCGAAGTACGTTAGGGTCAACCATTGTATTCGCTGACGGTGGATACACCAAGATTTGATCCAGATTGGGAAGGCTTGAAATGATCGCCGCTGGTGAGAGTCTTTCGTTCCGACCGGCGCGACTGATACCAGCCAGCGACATCTCGTCGAATCCTTCTAATCCCTCTGCGATGTTTGCTTGTGTTAGGCCATCGTCGAGTTGCGCTGGTCTCTCCCTGATACAGGTCGAGGGCTCAATAACTTTGTGATCCAGATGTAAGTCGCCGCAAAGAACTTCGATCTCAAATTTGAGAATCATCTTCAATTCCGCAAAATGATATATCTCCATGAGCAGGGCAAGAATATCCATCAACCATGGATTCGGTGGCTTGAACACGGTCGATTTCATTGCCTGGCTCAATACTTTGCAGGTGAAGGGGATAGCCACCATTAGCCTTTGGGTATCAAAAGCCTCTATCAGAAGATCCTTAAAATAGATATTCTTATGCTTGATTGGCTTGTCCTTGGCTATCGTTAAAGAGCCTAGCCAGCCGCCGAGGTTTTTCAAGTGGGCTCGTTCCGTGGTCGAATTCAAGGTAGTCTCTGCATTCAGCAACCGGATGGCACTAACATAGGTTTCTCTAAGAACTTCATCCCAGAGGATTTTATCGTCGATGAGTTCCAACAGCTCCAAGTAAAGTTCTTGGAAGTTTGGTTGCAACTTCGCTCGTTCTTCGACTAAATATGACGCAAACCACTGGTGATGTTCGTCTCGCAGAACGTCTCGGAGATCTTTGAGCTTCGCTTTGATGTTCTGTTCTGAAACGTTGTTAAGAATGAAAAGAATCTTGTCGTGAACGTCTTCGTCTGGTTCACGATAGATATCGGGGCGGAGTGGCGGATCCACGTGAAGCGAGCGGAATTTCCGTGACATCCCATCGACAAGACCCACGATGTCTTCGACAGTTCCATTGACTAGAGACATTCCATCGGGTACACCATTAACGTCAGCTCTATTGACCTCGTTCACAGAGTTTAAACCCTGCTCACGGAGCACCTCCTCGGCCTTCCTGTAGATCGTGGTGCCTTGTAGGGTAGGAATCTGTAGAAGAAGCCCGCAGAAGCCGGGCCATTCGGGGAGGCGACTGATAAGTTGCTCTATGGCTTCGACACCGAATTTGAACATAGACTCTTGCGATTCGTGGTCCCTGACGGCATCCAAGATCATCCCAAGGCCCACCTTGAGTGGTATGCCAGATATTAGCTTGAAATTAATGATACCACCGAACATGACTGCGGTCTTCGATAACGCTTCCAAGGGGTATTCATGGTAGCAATGGTATTCGTCGATAAGGCCATGGACCATGCACGTAAACAAATCCTGCTCGGCGGGGACGCGTGATGTTTTATAGCGTCTCATTAGCTCCAGGACTTCCCGTAAAGATAACTCTTCATGGTACATTTTCCCAAAAAGGTCTTGCATTTGCTTGTCGACCTCTTCCGGGATTGCATTCCCTTGGGCTCCATTGGCCTCAATAATATCATCGAATCCTTCGCCATAATTAATAAGGCGAGGGTAGGTTTGGAGGCAGATTCGTTGAATGGGCGTAAGGTTTTCATGGTCAGTGATATAGTCCTCCAGTATCAGTAGCAGCGCGTATACTGTCTTGACGGCTAAGCTGACCATTTGTGGAGCAGGCTGCTCCTTCCGCTGAACGCGGAGCTCATCCTCAGCTTTGATCCGCAAAAACTTTGACAGTAAACCTCCCATATCAATCGGGGTTTTCCGGGCCGCACTTTTAATCCATTGATCTAGATCAAAAGAGTCTTTCCGATGCGCCAAGGACGCAAGATCCATGGCAAGTCCATTGGTAAAGCTCAGCAAGTAGTCTAACCAGTTATGCTCAACAGCGTGTTCGTAGATAAGGTCGGTACAGGAGGGATCCTGGGTGAACGCGTGGAATAGCTGTTCACTAACCCAATGTCGATCGAGTCTCCAAACACCATGAAGAGCAAATTGATACCCTTCTTGACGCTTTGACACAAATATCATAAACGACCGAATCACGAAGTTATGTTGTATGCTAGTCCACGGCTGCGGGATGGCGAAGGCGGAACACAGAAAGGTGGGAAGGTTGTGCTGTAGAATCGTCTTTACGAAGGTCTGGCTTTCTGGAAGGCTCCAAGTCCCGGGTGAGAGGAGGATGAGATCGAAGATAGCTTTGATAGCATCGAGGGATCGTAAAGGGCTGTTCTTGGTCTGCTCAGCTTGTTGGCGGACGATATCAGACGCATCTTCAAAGATATCGTTCGAAAAGGTCGAGCGGAAATTTGGAATTTTGGACGTGTCGACTCCAGACGCGATAAAGGCAGCAAGAAATGTAAATTGGGCATCCCGATTTTCCCATTCGCCGCCCCAGAGACGCTGGATATCAAGACCTGAGTCCTCCTGAGCTATCACCAACAGCGCGCTAAATAATCGAATGAACTGTTGTGCGTCAATTCTCAGGCCATCCTTATCGAATTGCCGGAGCAACTGAGGCCAACTCAAGGGATGGACTGGCTGATTCTTTTGCAATGTTGAAACAAACAGCTCGGGGGAGTACTGCCGCCAATTCTGGGAGATAATCATAAAGAGAAGCGCGTTGGCGATTTGTTCCTCACTATAAGCCTCCGGTCCTGCAGAGTTGATAGTCTCAAGGATCGCATCCTGGCTAGCCATAGATTTTGGTCCGCGAGTTTGTATCTGCCGTACGAGGGTCATTCGAGGATCGGTGAACGAGAACATTTGTAGAGCGGCTTCGATATCTGGCGGCACGTCCATCTCGGATCCCTGGTATCGCAACCGGGCAGCGTAAATAAGTTTTCGTTTCAGATCGTCGTTAAAATTACGAGGAGGGTTCAGGATGAAGCGTTCGATGGTGAAGGCGATGAAGGTTGGTGCGAAATCTTTGTTGGAGTCGGATATCGTAGAAAGGCTCTGAAGGAATTGGGGGATAGAAGTTGAGAGAATGGCATCCGCTGGTCGCCATTAGCGTTGGTATATTCGAACGTGACTTGAGAAGTAGAGGAAAATCGACTAACCTTTAGTTCGCAAATCTGTCCTTGTAACATTCTTGAACGCCAGAATGAGGGCAACTTTAGCAAGTGGATCCAACCTGAAGTGGTCAAGGAATGTTGAGAGGTCAAAATCACGGAATATATCTCCTTCCGACGTGTCAATAGTCTCAGCGATCCTCTTCGCTTGATCCATATCCTGAGATACCTTTTGTATCTCTTGCACTAGCAATGGGTAATTTCCAGCATTTTCGACGGCCTTGTTAGTGCCTGGAAATATCTGCGGTGCATTGCCAGACAGAAGGCGACGGAAATACTTAGAGAACACTTCCATCCCGTTGGAGTCAACAAGCTAAGCTCTCAGTCAGCATGAAGTGATGGCTGGAGGAAGTGACACGCGTCGTTGGGGAGTCCTTTACCTTGTGAATTTGAGCTGCTTTCGTTTCCCACTTCTCTTTGCCTTCTTTCTCGTTAATAGAGTCGAGGAGGAGGAAGACCTGGGCGACAGAAATCTTGGAAAGGGACGATTGACTAGAGCTCAGGCCAGCACTCGAAGTGGTGGCTGTAATTGGTTTATCAGACGGAAATCCAGTTGGAGAATTGACAGTGCCTGTCAAAAGTGGAGAGAATGCAGCACCCCTTGACACACCTGTACCTCCTCCGCCTCCGCCCCCGCCACTACCGCCGCCTCCAGCTGCTGGAGCCGTTGAGGACGCCAGGTGCGAAGCCGACAAAGGTGTAAGGGCCCTAGATTTTGGGGATGTGAATGACTGACCGGTTTGCTGCTGTTGCTGCTGTCCGCCAGTGTGGAACGAAGCAAAAGAAATTGGAGTCGAAGCGGGTGAAGGATTGTTTCGACCGGTGGGGAAGCGAGTGGTAGAGCTCAGGACGGCAGAGAAGGTCGACGTTAAAGGGGATGTTGCGGACGCGCTTGGGGCAGGACTGTGAGACTGAGGAGGCCGTCGTGATGGAGATCCACCACTGGAGGAGGATGTGATATTATTTGTCGCGAGCGGCGTGAGGCCACGACGGATGGTGGGTTGGGACGCAGCAGTGCCCCAAGGTGACTGCTGGGACCGCACAGGTCGAGATGATGGTTTATCGGTGCCAGAAGCAGTCGAAGATTTGGCAGAATGGGAGGGAGAAGGGAAGGTCATCTAGGAGACACGATCATCTGATCTGACCGGTAACGAAGAGATTGTGTGTTGAGGACGTCCGGCGCAGGGTTGCAGCGCCGACAAACGGAGAGGCGACCTAGCAGGAAATCAACTGGACAAGATGAACCTTCGACCTAGTGTATGGAGCTTCGCCTGCTCGAATTCCGGAGAAGGGCAACTAAGGGTAGCGTGCAATGATGAGGTTGAAGCGGAAGACGATGGTAGGTGTGCTCTGCCAATCTTGAGGAAGTGATTTGTCCACGGAGGTTTTCAAGGAACAGCAGCAGCGAAAGTACGGCGGGGCAGAGGGGCCAATGTGGCAACAGTCCGCCAAGGCCAGCCAGCTCACTTCCACGACGAGTGTTCCGAGTAGAGAGAGCGGTGTTTCGCTTCAAGCTAACACTTAATAAGGTGAAGTGAGTGTTATTTCTGAGTTTATTGAGATGATTGGAGTTGGAGATGAGGTGATTGTGAGCTGCAGGCAAGAGAAAGCACACTTCAAGGGACCTGGTGACAGCTCCACCTCTCTACGCACAGATTTTGGTTGAAGACATCAGCTGTGTTGTTAGGCACTGATGCTGTGGTCATATATAAAGCAGTGAGTGATGAGTGCCATGGACTAGCTTCATACAAGCAAAATAGTTAAAAGCCATTAGGTGGAGATTTTGTTGGTATCACGATTTGTCCCTTTTGAGGACATGGACAATGAAGGCTGATCTTGATTTCTCCAGAATGCAGTGAAATGGTCCCTGGTTGATGGCTTCTGGATGCGCACAAGACACATCATACAGCAAAACCCACAATGCTTGTGTGATTGATTGGTTGGTTTAATTTGCAGTTGGACTCACTGCAGCTGCTGAATTGCAGAAGAATTAACATCAACGGCCAATTGATAGCCTGAAGGAAGGTCTCACCTCCTAGCAGACTAATGGTGTCATATAGGCCCTCACACGCCATTCCAGCATAATGGAAATTTACTGTTGCTATTGCGAACTCGATGCGACTCGAAAAGGCGAGCCGATCTTCAGCAATAATGGCTGGTTTCCTGCAGCTCGTCGGAATCGGAGCTAGCACCTCACTAGCAACAGGGATCATAGGGTGGCCGAGACGGCGCAGTGTGCATAAACTGGAGATGCACACAACCTTCCGCACTGAGAAACCAGAAGAAAAGGCGACAGACGCTTTGTTCTCAACTACACTTGAAGCATGCGATCATTGCCTGATCTCGAGGAATTCCTGATGAATCGTTGGGATAAGGTTGAGGGCCTGGCCGAAAGTGGAATGGCGGAAAACTATGAATAGCACCCAATCCGCGTGGACGTTGGTTGTGTGGCCCGTGCGCACGTCTGTTGCCCCGAGAGACGGCCAGGTAAACATGGCTGCTCGACAAGCCAGCTTCAACTCCCATCAACGAGCTGCAGATCGCCACCTGTGCAGTCATTTCTTCAAAGCGCTGGTATTTTGCTTCCATATTTTGGTGCTTGAGGTTTACTTCTACTTTTCCTTCTCGGGAATCTTTCATTTCTATCACGTTTGGCGTCCTATCTTGCTCTACTGATTCTCAAGACGAGATTGATGGGGAGAGGAAGCTCCAATTTATCCAGATCTCAGACTACTCCACTCCGAGATATTGAAATTTAAGAATGCCGGGAACTGTCGCAGGTCCCCCATCCGTCTCGCTATCATGTAAGTAGTCGTTTCGCCGCAGCTATCTCTCCTGGCTAACATGCGCTCCTTCAGTTGCAAACAATTTCTGGGGCAAAGATGACGCTGGCGTGGGGCCCATGTTGGATCGCATGCACCATGCGAAGGTGACATGCGATGAGCTTAAAGTCTTCTACAACAGTGCGTGGCTTGCTGTCGAGTATTGACTTGTATTGAATCTGGCTAATTGGGTCGAACCGAACAGCTCGTGCTGCTATCGAAGATGAGTACGCTCGGAAACTGCTGGCCTTGTGCAGGAAGCCGTTGGGTTCAAATGAGTCGGGATCCCTGCGGGCATCTCTCGATACCGTACGGGGAGAAACAGAAGCTGTTGGCAAGACACATGCGGCCATCGCATCACAGATGAAGAGCGAGCTCGAAGAGCCATTAGCTGCTTTCGCTGGAGGCATGAAGGAAAGAAGAAAGATTGTACAGAATGGTATTGAGAAACTTCTGAAGATGAAACTACAGCAACTACACGCGGTGAATAAGGTAGGCAAATCTGCATCCACTCCAGGCTATCAATTTTGACTGGGGTATAGTCAAGAGATCGATATGAGCAAGATTGCTTGCGCATAAAAGGCTATCTGGCTCAGGGCCACATGGTCATGGGCCAGGAAGAGAGGAAAAACAAAGCAAAGCTCGAAAAGACACAGATACAGCTGGCAGCTAACAGCAGCGAGTATGAGGCGGCTGTTAAGGTCCTCGAGGATACAACAGGGCGGTGGAACAAGGAATGGAAAGCAGCCTGCGATGTGAGACTCATTCTCGGTAACCAGGATTTACAACACACTGACGCGGAGTCTAGAAGTTCCAAGACCTCGAGGAAGAGCGACTTGACTTCTCTAAAAGCAGCCTTTGGACATATGCAAATATCGCCTCGACAGCTTGCGTCAGTGACGATACTGTAAGTACCATATGCCCCTTTTTTGTACAGCTGGGACTAACCTTTCAAGTCGTTTGAAAAAATTCGCGTGTCTCTTGAGAGCTGTGAGGTTGAAAAGGATATCAGCGTCTTCATCCAGGAAAAGGGCACTGGACAAGAAATCCCTGATCCACCGAAATATATTAATTTTTGCCGGGGAGATCTAAATGATACCGCCTCAGAAATATCCGAAGAAGACAGCTACTCAGTAGCCCAATTCCAACGCACAATTAACCCTGCGTTTAGAAGTTCCTCGCCTCAGCCGTCAACTTACGAGTCTCACCACGATCCGAACTCCGAACTTGCAAAGAGGATGAATCACAATGAGCCCGTGACTCCCTCAAGCCGCGAAACCACAGTGACTCCACAGAAGCCTGCCCAGCAGCCTTCGTCCTTGGGCTCAAGGCACGGTTACAATGTCCCGCCAAACTACCTACCAAGCCAGCATGGAGATATTCCGAGTGTCCCGCATAATGAATATCCTGCTGACGGAATGACAATGTTTTGTCGCCAGGGTCCACCATCCGAAAGGAGTTCGGCAACCAGTGCCAACCGTCCTGGTAGCCGCGATTCGCAGAGCGAATGTTCTAACCCGACCTCGTTCTCCAGCATGGAACCACCAAGCGGCAAGCAATCCCCGTCGAAACCACCAACCAATGGCGTTGCCATGCCAGGGATGACACCCCAAAAAGAAGTTCAAAAGAAAAGGAGCGCATTCTTCAGCAACAGTCCATTCCGAAGAAAGAGCAAACATGAGAAAGAGCGCCAATCTTCCAGACAGCCACCAGCCGAACAACCTGCCCCAGCGCGGTCACATCGCAATACTTGGTCCGCATCAAGGACATCTAAAGCCATTACATCTGGTTTTCACCGCCAGCAATCCAGCTTTAATGGTGACCGCCATGCGATGAGCCCGGAGCCGGTCGATCCTCGTGCTAATTTCCAGCTTAACGTTGGCAATAACGTGTTCGATGTTGCGTCTCCAGACGCTGGGTCAAGGCCGGGTACCGCGGCAAAGAAGTCAGCCGAAGAAAACCTCGATCCAATCGCCCAAGCCCTTGCCGACCTCAAGGGAGCAGGAAAACAGTCATCTGGACGAGTTACCGCGGACCGTTACCATGGCATAACCACTCCTGCACCACCTGCTGCAGCTCCTCCAGCTCCAATTCAAGATGGGAACACTGGCGCAGCACAACGTGGAACTCCGCCACCTGCATATAACGATGCTCCAGTCAAGAGATTGGACGCACCACAACCGGCATTCACGGCGGCACAGATGCAGAAAACTACCCGGAAATACGTGGGCAAAACTCAAACTATGTTTAACAGCCCTGCTCGACCTGCCAGCCAGCGTAGCAACCAACCAGCTCCCGCCACAACACGCGCTGTTTCTCCTGCACCCGCTCCAAGAAGGAGCGCCAGTCCTCAACCGCCTGTCAGTGTGGAACGGCGACAGACCCAATATACTGCCCCAGCTCAACCAGCCCAGCCAGCTCCAGCGGCAGCCCGCGCTGTTTCGCCTGCGCCTACGATGAGAAGAAGCGCTAGCCCTCAACCACCTATTGAAGTCGAAAGCCGACAGCCCCGATATAGCCCCGCAGCCAAACCTGCTGCAGCTACATACCAGGCCCCTGCGCCGAGAAGGAGTGCTAGCCCCCAACCTCCGGCTGCTACCAGCAACCGAAACTCTCAGTATGGCAGCCCGGCTAAACCTACTGCAGCGGCGCCATATCAATCTAGCAGTATGAACAGTAGATATCAGCAGTCTCCAACTATGACTCCTGCGAAACCCGCTGTGGACCACTCCTACTCGCCTCAATACTCGCGGCATAATTCTCCCAGCGATGTGCATCGCGCCGTTTCACCTCAACCGCAATTCAGAAGACAGGAACGTCCTGGGAGCGCAAATGGCATGGAGCTGCAGCTCTCGACCAATCAGGTCGATATGCATGCTGGCCCTCATATGGGAGGCGGGTACGACAATCATAGAGGACACGGTCGACCTATGTCGATGTACTATGGTTCGGCTCCAGATGTGGGATCCGGCGGCCAGGGAGTATACCGAGAAAGAAGCCGGAGCGTAGTGATGGCAGACCCCGGACGTGCATTGAGTAGAGATGGGCGCCCGGTTATACATTTCGGTAAGTCCTTTTCCATTCCCTTCCCTTTTGTTGCCATATATCAAAGTTTGCTTGCTAACCATAACTGTTTACAGCTCGCGCAATGTACAGCTACACGGCCGCCATCCCCGAGGAATTAGGATTCATGAAAGGCGATATTCTCGCCGTCCTTCGGCACCAGGATGATGGCTGGTGGGAAGCTGAAGTGACCAACCAGCCGACTCATCCAGGCTTGGTTCCCAGCAACTACTTGCAACAGTGCTGAACCAAGTCCTTCATTCATTCTTTACTGTTCTCGTCTCCTGCGACGTTTCAAGTAATGACCGTGCGATGATGTGGATATGCGACGTGATGTGATTCGATGTACAGGCTATGATTGCATCATGTATGTTGTTGTATTTCGAAGTTTGTCATCCTTGTGGACGCACAAACCTGGCATACCCCTTTATTTTTGTCTTTCTTTGCTATCTGCCTTTTGCATGTTGTCTTTGTTCTGAACTGCCTTTGATATTTTTTTGTTCAAATTGTTCTGAGTTGCTGGCGACCTTTTTTTTTTTAATTGACTACCCCCTTGCGCGTGCTTTGAGTACTTTATTCTGCAAATTCTTCTGGCTACAGCATTTAAATTGTATTCTGTATGTGGCCTGAACATGACTTCTCCCATTCTTTTCCCTACCATCAAACCTGCCTTTTGTAATGACATGCTTATGAATGAACAACCATTTTTATATTGATTTCCCTAGTAACATGACACAAGAGGATGACATGGTCATTCATGGGGCAGGATTTGTTCAGGAGCCTGGTAGCTTGCCAAACAATATAGTTCTCTGGGGTGCTGATGAGAGCTTTTGCGGTTAAAAGCGTCCTAGACTGAAATTGGGGCCTGGGAGGGTGCAGTGAAAAAATCACGTCTAGAGAGCTCAAAGCAACTTTATATAGCTTTAGATAGGCATTACAAGACGATGGATCAGGTGCCGGATAATTCATAACCAAGGCGTAGTACACAGATAGGCACTTGTCAGAGACTCCCATCTTGCTTGATTACGGGAATAATTTTCAAAAACAGCAGCTTGTGGCTGAACCCAGGAAGAAGCCAATCCTCTGACCCAACGAGAGAGCATCTGCTACAAGCAACAGGTCATCAGCGCATATATGCGGGAGCCAAAAGGAGGCAAATCACAGCACGTAAATATTGATATATACAAAAAAAGGCAGCTCTGCTTCAAAATTCCGGGTAGAAACAGGTCCACGACTGGCATGGAAGTTCTGCGCGAACTAGGCGCAGTGGGGGGTATCTGGAATGGAAGCAGAAGCTCCCGGAGAACAAAATGATAGTTGGTGTATGTTCATTCGTTATCAACGAAGGAGTTGGCCAGTCGGCCAAAGAATGGGACCTCGTAGTGGTCAAGGTTATCAACTTCGATCATCAGCAATCGATCACGTTTAAACTGGGTTCGAGGTTGTCAGCCCTTACCATCGCGATATGCATGAACGCTCAGGAATGCAATGAGGCAGAGGTCGCCAACCAGCAGAAGCCAAGAAATCACACTTGTCCAAGCAAATATCATATGAATAACCTGTAGGTGGTTAGGTGATTTCTTGTCTCATAGATGGGCAATAGCGACGTACAAACAGTGATGTGAAGAGCATGCTTGACTGCCAGGCATGGAATCTAGATCTCGTTGATCAGTCCGGTTACCAACTTCGATGGCGCAAGACCCTGAAAACGTACCGCACATAATCGCTCTTATGCTCTTGTCTCATAGATGGGCAATAGCGACGTACAAACAGTGATGTGAAGAGCATGCTTGACTGCCAGGCATGGAATCTAGATCTCGTTGATCAGTCCGGTTACCAACTTCGATGGCGCAAGACCCTGAAAACGTACCGCACATAATCGCTCTTATGCTCTGCAACCAACAGAAACACGCCTCCCGCAGGCGGCAGCAGGAGATACGCCAACATCGCCTCGATATGAATCGGGATAGGCAGACTCGTTTCAAACGCGCCCAAGCTCAACCGGCCCTCCTCGACATTTCTTTCTCTGCCAAAGCCAGAACCTCCATTATTATCTATACTTCCTCTTCCATGGCCAGCAAAATGGCTCGGTGAAGGGAGTCCTCCCGAGTTGGAGATATTTTGTACGGGCGGAGAGGCACGGGGGGATTTGGTGCGGTTCGGGTCGGCGAGGGGAGGGGAGAGGGCGCGCTCGACGTCTGGCGATTGGTCTTGGTAAGGCGCAAAGTTCATGATGCGGGAGGGTGCGAGGTGTCTCGAAAGGTATTCATCCGCGCTGATGGTCTCAAGCTACTCCCTACATCCCCAGAGGTTGTTATGCTGATGACTAGTTCGTTGCGGCTGAGTATCCGGGGAGCTTGGCGGAACGCGTGACCTCAACTCCTATCAAGCATCACCAGCACGATTCGTGAGTGTAAATATGATATCGGACCGAAAACGCGAAGATAGTTCTCGCAAAGCATCTAAGAGCATTTTCATGAAGCGCGATTAAGATTACCGGAGAAGAATATCCACGTTTCAGTATTACCTGGGGTATCTACCTCCTATAGTCGATAGGGAATCTGTTGGCGGGACACTTGAACCCCAGGGTCTCTGTCCCAGCCCAACAATGACATCTCCGTCGGAACATGAGCACGAGGCCACTAAGAGCCATACCTTAGGCGGATCCTTTGATCATTTACTAGGACCACTCCAGGATGCGGAGTCTGCTTTAATAGGCACAGAAGCAGCTTTTGCTATTGATATAGCATCTAAACCTTTCTTAATCTCTATGGGTGTTTGAAAGGCAACTTCAGTTATGACTCCTACCACCCACTCGTGAAGCTCGTCATCCAAAGAAATCTGAAGGCAGCCGACCACCACATCCGGAGCGCCGTTCCCAATCCCATCAGCGCTGATTCAAGGACTACCCTCCACCTTGCCCAATCGTGTCCTTCCAACAGACACCCCCGGCTGCAAAACACGAGCAGTTTTGCAAACTCTTACCGGAAGCACATTTACTCCGCGTTGAAAGAAGAGCTCAAGGGCCTCTTTTGGAATATTACGGGCCTTGATGTGGCTGCACGTGCCGTCCTTGGGTAAACTCCGGAAAGGAGAGGAGAGGCCCCACCTGTATGATGAAAAGAAGGGATGGAAGGACTGGCCGGGGCACACAATAGAAAAAGATATGCTCAAGTGGTTGGCTGATGTAACTGGAGAGCTTGCAGGGGCACATGATTCTGCGCTGAAGATCAACCAAAGGCAGCTCATGCGGCCCGCCCAGCTTCTGGATGGATCCATCACAGCACGGAAACTTGATATCGGATTCATCGACAACCCGGATGCCATCAAAGACTCTAGATATTGGTGGTCCCAGATCCTCATCCCTGGCGAGCTGAAAAATGACTGAAAAACAACGGCCCATCAAGCGCGTGGCTTGATTCGGGAAGATACGCCAGAGAGGTTTTAGCCGCCCAGGATTCTCGACATTTTGTTCTGGAATTCACCCTCTGTGGGCCATTCCTGCGACTGTGGCTGTTTGACCACCTTGGAGGGATAGCATCAGAAACCTTTGATATTAACAAAGAAGGGCTCTGCTTCGTCTCTGCAGTTCTCAGGTTTCTTGAGATGGACCGCGAGCAGTTTGGGTTCGACCCTACCACACGGCACGAAACGCTGTATTGAGATCGAGAAGGATGGCACGAAAGAGTGGTTGGTGATTGACGGGTTTATCTGTCGCGCATGTTGTATTGCCGGTCGCGCCACAACATGTTTGGAAGGTGCATCGCGCGGACGAACAGGGTACGCGCCTGGCGGTCAAAGATTCGTGGCAGTATTCAGAACGGGACGAGGAAGGGCAGCTTCTGCGCTAAGCAGCTGAGTCTGGGGTCACCAACATTGCAAGCCGGACGATGTCTCAAGCATTCGTGGTGGTTTGCATGTTCCGACAAGTAACCAGAAGACAACCGGTTCGAAGATTCAAGCGGCGCCACTGGGTGGAAATGGTCTTCTGACCATGTCGACACAAGGTTTCCTGCGCCGCCCAGCAAACATACAAAGTTGCCGGCCAGCGATAAAGCACTGAAAAGTGTGCATCGTCGCGTTGTCGTCCGGAACTAGGGCTGCATTGAGGGATACATGTCCTTCTATCAAAAGCAGGTCTGATTAAAACGACATCTCTCCCCAAAGCTTGCTGGTGAATGAAGACAAGGACAACCCTTCCTGCCGGGCCTTTTTGATCGATCTTGATCTCGCGATCAGAGTGGATCTTCTGGAGTGCGAGGGAAGACCGGTACCAGGGCGTTCATGGTGATTGGTGTGCTTTATGGTGAGAAGCACCCGTTCATACATGACCTTGAGTCGTTTTTCTGGGTTCTCTTCTGGATATGTAATCATTACGAAGGGCCTGGCAAGGGGAGAGTAATTGAAGAAAGGCGTGATTAGTGATGAAGGAGATTTTCTCAGGATTGCGGAGGACAATTTCACTCTGTTTTAACACCCGCGAGGGTTTGCAGACAACGGCCCTCGGAAATGCTCCAAACCTTCGCTGTTGTATCATAACTTCCGGAGACAACTATATCCTCGTGGGTATCCAGACATCATACACTGGCCTGATGGCCTGCTAGTACAGTTTTACATACGTCCGCAGAGAGATCCCAGACTCATAGGGCGGTATCACGGGATCCAGATATAGCTGTATTTTTATTGGACATCTTCAGGCACCGCACTGTGGAGGTATGGCCGCGAAGCCTGTGGATATTTGCACTAGACAAGAGGGTGTTAGCTGAGAAGAAACGCAAATCAAAGCACCAGGCTTACCTGGTGGCCATATCCCAGACACAGACTTCCTGATCACATCCACCGCTGACAAGCAAGTTGTCCCAGGGAACCACTGCCCACACCCCCATCACATGTCCATGTAAGGTCCTCTATTTGCCATCCATGTCAAATATATGTATATTCGCGTTATCCAGCGCGATGATGATATACTTATCCGTCAGGTGAAGACTCATCACCATGCCCTGGTCTGGTATAGTCAGCCTCCTCTTAATGTGTCCCCCTTTCCTCCACACTGCCTTGACCATATAGTGTTGGCTTGTGGACGGATGTAGACCACCAGATGTTGGCAAGTATGTTGCGCTTGACTCCCCACCACTACTGTTGGCTTTGTTGTCAAAGGGAGTGGATTGTCGATGACCCGAGCCTGGCGGGCCCGACCACGGCACCATAGATACAGAGACAAGCGAGAGAAGAGCGTTGACCGCAGTTAGTCTGACTGAGCTTCACTGCTTCCGCAGCTTCTGTGGTTGTAAATCTTCGACTGGCGGTTGGTTTCGCAGGGCTGAAGATAGTTAGGCGAATGAGCGTTAGCTTCGGTTCCTGATTCAATCAGCTGAAGGGTTTCGAGGATAGCTCGCCCCTCTTATTGTACAAGAAAAATTTCAATAGGTTGCTCCTGTATATAAAAAGGTGTGTCTGTCAGGGCACGGTGCGCATGAAAAGTCGGAGTCCATGCATATGGGTGGGAGCGCCGAAGACCGAGTTGGGTGACGGCAACGATCAGACAACCGCAAACCGCCACGAGCCGGCATGAGAATAAGGATTTTTCAAGGCAGCATGATGTTTTTCAGGGTGATATTTTGGTTTTACAGTATTCTATATGTAAATGAGGTCCGGAGGAAAGCCATAAGGCCCAGCCATCTCACTGACCCTTCACATAGAGATTAGTTATGGGTTCAGGGCCAGAGTTGAGAACGTAACTAATCCACCACCAGATGGCTGCAAGAAGATTATATACAGAGCCGTCCTTTAAGCAATCTTCCGATTCTGTGTTTCTATTAACAAACTACCGGCTGTAAGATTTCAACAAAACAGACATGCATTCATTAATCCGAGCAAAACAGCGCCAAAGCTGTCTGAAAACAGAAATGTCTCTCAGCCAAAGAGAGTAAATACTGAAAGCAAGGAGCCACTCTCCCCAATACACCCCAATATCACTTCTAATTTCTTCGTAACAACGATTTCTTTGAACCTCGGCCAGGCGTTCCTTCTGGCGCCTCATGTTTTTTTCTTGCGTGTCTATTCAGGTCTTGTTTCCAACAGAACGTCCGGGGGCAACTTTGGCAACGAAATGGTTTCCCTCTGGGCAAGCAAGGTGCCGGCGCGGCCGACTGTTGATTGGGGGCGATTGGTCTCAGGGGAACCCGATAACCGTCGCTGCCTTCCTGTAACTGAGGCAGAGGACACGAAGCTTCCGGCTCGTCAGGTACAGCTTCTCGTGCCCTGCAGCAGAAGGACGTTGTTAGAGCGGAAATTTGTAGTGACTGGGCTGGTTATTACCTGCTGCTGGCACCAAGGTTGCCCATACTTCGGTTGGCCCTCGCCGTTGAAACGTCCCATCCGGTTGGAATGGTTGGAACCCGCCCGGGCTCGCTAGCGTATATATTGGTCATTGCAGAAGAAAGATGCCGATCGACTCTTTCGGAACCCAAGTTGCGTTCGTCCTGATATTCATTTACCAATCCAACACCGCCAGTACGCTCACTAACAACCAGCATCAGCTCTCAAAGAATCTCCGGTTAGCCATTGCCTCCTTAGACAAAACGTCGACAGGAGTGTCGATGACAAACTCCTGGCGGGGAGAAGCATTTTAAGCTGAACATTATTGCTAATGATCCAGCGGACAGGCGGGGATTCTGCAACTGTATTGCAAGGCTCTTTCATGCGCGTTAAAAGTTACCTGTGCCCGGAAAGGCGGTTTGCGCTGTCCATCTATGTTGTCTTCCCTTAAGCTGTCTCCCCGTCTTGCGCAAGCCTGTTTTGTCCTTGGCGACAGTACCCTACCTTGACGCCTTTCCGAGCAGGACATTTACAGTGGATGGCTCAGCTCATCTCAACTGCCCCCTTCACATATTTCTATCGCGGCCCTTTGGAAGCTCTCTCTCTTGTCGCCCGTTCTTCGGTAATGTTGGGCCGCCGACGTGTCGAGGTGTCTAATGAAAACTCTGTCAGTGCATAGGGCGACTCACCAGACCGTCCCGGTAGTGGAAGAATAACGAGAAATACTGTAGTCCGATATGGGATAGCCGAAACATTCATCAAGGTCTTCCATACACAGCCAACAGTAGCAAAGCCCGCGCTCATCGGCAAAATATAGCGCATCGCTCCTATATGGACAACTCATCTCGAAAGGTTGGGCAATCTCATAAAATGGAAGAACAGAATTGAGAAAGAACATGACAAAAAAGCAGTGGAAAGGTAGAGAAGAGAGCAGATAGCGCCATAATTGGGGGTGTTGACCGGTATTTATGTCCAGGGAATCGCCAATTTGGGGGGTCAGGTGTCGAGGAGATTCAGCGTCTTTACCTTAGCAAATAATTGGCTGCAGGAGCCATAAAGAGGAGTAGGCAGGCCGGCCAATACGACGGCAGAGAATCGAGCCCGTCGCTGAGGGCTGTGTCATGCGTTGTAGTCGACGCCTGAGCCCGTCTGGCCAATATGGTAAGCAGAAATCGAGCCTTGTTTGAAAGGTTCCGTCATTCCACATAGCCGAAGACAAACGGCCGTCCAATGCCACAACCGAGATTCAAGCTCATTTCCACACGACTTGAAGCGCGGCGTCGAGTGTGCATTGCCAGGCATCCAACCCTCTACGAATGATAACTTCGGAAATCAAGCAGCATGACGTCTGAGCGGCCGTTGAGAAGGACGTTCCCGCCGCCTCAGTCCGGCCCCAGATCGCCCCAGAGATCCCAGAGGTGAAAGATCGCACGGCTGCTATCCAGTCGAAAAGGAAACCTGGGCAATGACGCATTGGCTCGATTTCTGAGTATTTGATAGGGAGTCGTTTATGGACCACGTCTGGGACACTAAGGTAGACCAAGGCGAACAGACCTCCCAGCACAAGTATAAGAAGGTCCTCTGTACCCTCTGCATCGCAACTTGCAATTTGTCTGTCGCTCTCACAACCGACCGCCTGCTAGCCTGAGCCTCATACCCACCCCGCCTCAAGAACTGTAAGCATACAAAGTACACAACTGTTGTAAGTGCTCTACATGCAGCTCAGTCCGGCCCGAGCTAACTTGCCAGAAGACTTTAAGCCGAGCCGCGTCGCGAGTCATCATGTCGACAGCAATATTTCCTCTTTTCTCGGTCGCACCTTCGTGCTGCGGCCTTCAGATGGATCTCCACCGAACCCGGGTTAACCGCAATGGCAACTTGAATAGATGGCTCTATTCCTGCCACCTCCGCCGCTGCGGGCGCATGGTTTTCGACGATTGGGAGGGTATCAGGGACGGGAACCCCGTGTGCGACTGTGACAGGATTTCTCGGGTCCAAAGAGAAAGGGGTGCTGCTTATACCTTCCGCTGCGCGAGGGAGGAGTGTGGATTTAACCGGAGAGCAGAGGAGTAGGGGAAGAAGCGGAGGCAGTCTCTCCTTATGGATGTCTGGGTGCCGAGATCAGGCTGGGATTAAGGTTATTTGAACGAATTCTTAATTATATGATGTTTTGTGGTCCCACCAAAAGAAGGTTCCCGAAATCAGCCACGAAAAGTTCCACCAAAGTCTCGCAGCTAAATGTTAGAAGACGCACTGCTTTCAGCCCGAACAGATTTCTCATAAATTTAACAGATAAAAACGTGTCGATGCTGTAATTTTCAACAATATTTGATATAGAGACTTCATGGTTTAAATTCACTCTGAATGTATAATCATTAAAAAACCATGCTGAGATGAGAAATCCGACTTGATTATTTTGGGGTGGCATTAAATATAGAGGCCGTTCCGTCGAATATCAGATTTGTATGAGAAAGCCTTTTGACCAGTACTTCTTTTTCTTCGGCACTGATATTGTGGTAAACAACCTGTTTAACACTGGGACTAGGGGCAGGAACACCTTGTGCAGTATGAAAGTGGTGGCTACTTTGATCAAGATGTAAGGGGAGGTTAAGAAGTTAATCCCGTTGATAGAGTCATATTTTGTTCTCTGCTCCTCAAGCAGGAGGAACCCGTTCAAACTTTGCAAGAAGACAAGTTGAGAATCCAAAGAAGCGAGTGTCATGAAACAATTCAAACAATCATAAGCTGCATACGTTCACGGGGTTCAGTGTCTTGTTCTAGAAACCCTTATGAAGATTTCATGCAGCTTTAACAGAGCGCCAACACAAGGAGGAACCCACTGTTAGAATGATTAACCACAAAATACAACGCCCGAAAGATACTAGGCATCAATAGGAACGTAATAGTTGAAGCGGCCCTTAGGATCATACTTCCTCTTCAGCGCCCTTAGCTTCCTCAATCTCCATGGCTCATATCCATACCAGCTCTTCGGCCCTTCATCTCCGGCAGCGTAGTTGATATAAGCGTGCAATTCGTCGCTTCCGCTCGCCCGCTGGAGGATCTTGCGAGCTGTCTTACCAAACTTCTTTGCGGCGCTATCCAGCGAAGGATTTGGTTCATAGTTCACGACAAATGCCACGATGATATCATCGCCGCGATGAGGAAACGCGGTAGATTCCGCAGGAACAGCTTTCACGGCTTGCGCTGTATATCCTTCGAACAGAATCTCAGACTTGGCAAACTCTGGCGTTTCTGCGGTTGTCCGTGCGAAGGTGTCGAAGACGGCTCTTTGGGCGCGAATATCGTACCGCTGGATATTGATGGGAAATCGGACATTGTTCGTACCTGTCTTCTTGCAGACGGCGGATTCGATGTCAATTCCCATCCACCTTGGCATGTCGTGCAGCGTCCCGGTTTGCGAGATAGCTGATGCAGGTTTGAGCTTGCGGAATGGCTCCGTGAATCGAGAGTCGATACTGGGCTTGCCTCGTTTAAAGAGGGATAGGGTGATAACTGGCTGTGAGGAAGTCAGCCTTTGTACATCGTTCAGGGGTCATGGGAACAATACAGACATTCTCTGGATCAACCTCCTTATTTCGAGAGAAAGCGGAGAAATTAAGCACGTCGGTTTCATTAACCCATAGCTTGTTGATAGTCTCGTAAATCTGTTCAACCTTGTCCTGCTTGAATATAAAACGCTCGTAGTGCCACACATCGGCATCTTTATCGGTATCATAAATCTTCAACGTCAGGGAGGTGGCAATTCCGAAATTGTGGCCGGCGCCCTGCATTGCCCACCAAAGATCGGGGTTTGATTTCGCGGATACTGTCTTGATCTTCCCGTCCGCTAGGACGACGCGCATCGAAACGAACTGGTCCGAGACCAGCCCGTATTCTCCTTGTAGGAATCCGTGGCCACCGCCAAGACTTGGGCCAAGCAGGCTTGTGCATTCACAGGCACCCGTCACTTCAAGGAAGGTCAGCTATATAATATAACGTGAGGAAGACTTGGGAGTCGTACCAGTCTGCTTTTTGGCCGCCCGCAGAGCATCAGATACTTGCTTTGAACGCACACCTCCTCCGAACGTCGCTGTGTCTCCCTTCGAAGAGATGGTGATCTTGTCGAGTTGGTTCATCCAGATCTCGATGCCATTTTTGAACTTGCTGAGGCTATATGTAACGCCATGACCGCCACTATTTGCGAAAAAGGGGCATTCGTTGCTGTTCGCGTATTTGACCTGACGAGGGTTAGCAGGTTCATCCTTTCAGCAATAAAACCAAGCTGGGTCATCCAACCGTTTCGGCTACATCTTCTTCTGTTGCCACTTCTACCACTGCGGCAAAGGAGGGGGTGCTGGACGCAGACCAGCGATTCGTCGCCTGCGGAAATCTGGGGGAATCCGGGAGGATGATGTGAGCGTTTTTGGAAAGACGAGGCCCCAAGGTCGATTGAATATCACCCTTCCAGCAAGGCTTATTTATCGGAGCGGCGTTCGTCGATGCAAGGCTTCCGCATACGTGGTAAACTGCCCATGTGGCCAGCACTGCTAGTACTTTCATTTCGGGAAGATGTACAGCTGCTGAGAGCTCTTCGAATCGAAACCAGTACCGGGAATGCCGCTTTTTGGCCGATGTCTGCAAATGATGCCTGAGCAACCGCTCCACAAGTAAAGGCCATCTTCAACAGCTTTTATACTGATATGATGACCGAGCATTGCTTCTCAGAAATCCTGATGAGGTGCGGAGATTTGTTTGCTTTGACATCATTCAATGTATGGAGTAGGTTTGTTGCGTGGGATATGGGGAAGTGGTTCCTGAATTTTTGACTAAAATCTGGGGCGCGGACCCGATCCAGCTCACTGGATCAACTCCTCCGGCAACCTGAATGGTGCTCAACGACGGATTTTCCTCTTTTCCGTTTCTAAATCGTGGGGGTTGTTGTTGGCCGTTCGAAAACCGAAGTGAACCCCCACGGCCGCGTCGCGAGCACTCCAAAAACGGTGGCACCGTCAGGAATGGAAAGCCGGGACTCCACAGCATTTTTGGAGCTGTGATTTTGCTCTGCTGCGAGAGCCACCAGTTGTTGGCCCCGGAGATCCGGAGCAGCGACAGCTGCCGAGAAGCATCATTTCTAGTGAATGCCTCATGACCCGGGCCTTTCGGGGAAATAGAGAGGTTTACTCCGTTGGCGGCACCCGGCACCCACCATCCATCTTCCTGAGCGTCAGATTCCGAATGGGGGGAGCGATGACGGCCTGTATTGACGCGGGCGGATATCTCCTCAAAAATTCGACCAGCTCCCCAAGGGGTGCGGAAGGGACCCGCGTTTCTTCTGTAGCTGTGGCCGGTAATATCTTCTTCTTCATCAACCTCTATAGCACTCTCCTAACATCAGCAATTGAACAGGAAGGAAGTGTTCTCCACCGAGATACGTGACAGCCGAAAGCCATCAGGGCCTTGTTAGGAGTAGTCACATAATCTGCCTTTGGGACAGACCTGGGCTTCATGAGCTTGTACATGAGTGCCTATTGCTTGAGTGCAGCTCAAATCCCCCCACAGGAGCAATTGCGCCTCTGCACTGTTGCTGCCCTGTTGCTGCCGAGATCTCGGACTTGTTTCTGGTGCAGCCGCCCGACCAGATCGGGGCCGCACTGCCAAGCGAGGTACGGTCAAGGAGCTTGACAACGACGACAGATGCTATCCAACCAGTAAGAGAGTAATCGCCATATGGAAATCGCCATATGGACAATCTCTTTGTGTGGTAGGGTGACCGGACTTGTAGACATGGCCCTTTGGCGCCAAGGTTCTATGCCCTCCTTTTCAAGCTGGGCGCCCGATTTTCGACACTCTTTGTTGATACAGGGTAGCCAAAGCCCATGATCGTGTGCGCGCAGCATCCCATTATTGGCTTTGGATGGAGGCACCGATGGCAGTAGAGAATTGGTTGGCTGACCGCGGAATAGACGTCCTCCTCAAGACTGACGTTGTTGCTGTTGTGTCGTCTGCTTTCAAAGTTATTTTTAGGCTCTGGCGCCGCTAAGCTTTTCTCGAATTAGACTGTGCAGGGGTACAATGGCTGAAAGGAGGTCGGTCCAACGCCACAGCAACATCGATTTATGAATTCTATGACCGGTAGATGCGGGTTTGGCAGGGGAAACTGGGGTTGATAATGCACTCTCTCAAATGAGAATCTAATCTATTGGCTGATCGATGGATTTATTTATTTATTATATTTGCCAGTTTTATCAGACAAGTATGACAGGCCGAATGGCTTCCAAACCACCATCCAATCCAGCTCATTGATTCTAATCTACATGCCCGAGGCGAATATTGCGTGCCTTTCCTTCCGCTTGCAGCAATTCGAGAAACAAGAAGGTTTCTTTTCTTCCTTCTAGCAGTGATAGTCGCTCAAGCTGGTATCGTACTGAAACCGGTGACAATTCGAACGGTTGACGTCCAGGATGCCAGTCGAACAGGGCCTTAGCCACAGGATCGGGCTTTGGGTCTCAGACGGTTCCGAGAAAGTGGATTTCCACGATTTTGAAGGGTCGATATTTGACCTATTTTTTGGCTCAAAATCATCCCTTATCATCGGTCTCAATATGGTATCACACATTCAAAACAGGACATAGAAGTCTCAGTCTCATTCACGCGACGGAATTGGAATGTCGTCGCCCTGTGGGACTTTTTGCATGGAGCAAAAGAAAAAAACAATGCATATGAAAGCTCAAGATGTGATAGTTGAAACGTGTTGAAGTGTGTGGTTTCAGAACTCTTGGCAGATCTGAAGTGTCAGGAAACTAGAAGAAGTGTAGGCTGTACAATCAGTTGTGAAGTGATTCGCAACAAATGTTCTTCAGAATTCTGCAATGCAGAGATCTGAGAGTGCTGAAATCTGCTCTTGAGTGATCAAAATGACTTGTAAAGGTGACCATGTTGTCTTTCATACCATAAGGTGCAGTTTATATAGAAATTGTAGAAATGGAGAAAACTCGAAAAATTTAATATCAATAGACAGGAAGGACTTCTGGTCCGCAGGATATAACCTATATGCTTTCAAGTTATATTCACTGGGAATATCCTAATACATCTGTTAATTTAGATTACATGAATGGAGTCAGCGGTTCATACGGTGCAGAACGAAATTTGGCAAACTCCCTATGACCAAGGATCTCAACATCGTTCCGTTAGACAAGTCATTGATTCACATTGGGACCCTTGGTCTCGGTCGTGGGAAGAGAGTCTCTAGCTTTTACATTAACTTAATAATAAATATCCTCAGTGACGGAGAGATATTAATCCGGGGAACAAAGTCACATGACCCTATTGCATTGCAGGCCCTTAATCTGTTATGTGAACCCGTTACATCGCCTTGTCTTTCCTGATGGTGGAAGAAGTTGAATCCCAGATCTACATCAAGGAACTCCAACATGCACAGAACTCGAATGTCATTCAATAGGTTCATTCAACTCCCAGCCTCATATTTATTCATGAATAGGTCTTATCTTTGCATTTTTCGTTTGGTCTTCAGCCATACTGTACAGATTGTAAACGAGAAAAGAATGTCAAAATGCGATATGCGATCAAGCACACTTGATGTCAAAACTGACAAAGACACGTAAACAGGGTGCATCATTGTTTCAAAGTAAGAAAAGCTGGTTGACCTAAATATTTGAGGCTTCTCTGCTAACTCTTGAGTCAGGGGATCATCTCGCAGACACTATATAAATTTTTTGTACATTATTTAGAGACAAAGAACTTTAAAGTTAACAGAGATATGAGAACATGGAGCTTTGTAGTAATTTCATGAACGATAATTAAACTAGATGATAAGAAATTCGGGGACAATGCAGTGGTTTTTCCACACTCGCTTCTGCCTTTTCGCAATCATGCCAAGTTCTGCTAGGGAAAATACAATTAGACCAAAATTCTGACGGGTTGAGACATCCGGCGGAGCTTTGTTCATACATACTGTAATTTCTGAAGTGCGCTGGACGAGATTAATAGGCCGCCGGATCCACTTCCCACGATGTGATCAATCTCCATCCCCTATCGCCGCGCTTTGCGCGTATTCTCTGTGTGCGGTCCTCCGGAAATATGATGTATTCTAGGATGTCTCCTCGGTATGAAAGCCGGAAAGAACACCCATGCTTCACTTTTCTCCTCCTGCCAGTGGGACCACCCAGGCCAATAATATTAGGCGCCCTCAATATTTTGAAGCCCCTATCACCGTAGAAAAGGTATTCTGACAGTATCCCTGATTTCCCCTTAGAGAATAGCCTATCCAGAGGAAGATAAGCTATTTCTGATGCCAGAGTCTGGACATGGATGATAATTCTGGATGGGAATATGATCTCGTGCTTGTGTTTGCTGTATTTCCAACCCTCCTGAAGGGACTTATAAAATTCCTTCCTGTGGTATTGGAGCTCACCAGTCCAATCATATTGTATAAGGAAACAGTACAGGTGGTTGGATGATCTGTGTCACTGAAAGTTGCTCAGGTTTGGGCCTATAAGAAGAGAAACATTGTGATGATCTTCCTCTATCACAAGTTTTGCCCAGCTGTCATCCTTGAATATGCTTTGCCATAGGGCTGCGAGTGTGTCCAACATGTTTTCCACGTCTGCCGGAGAAAGAAAATCCTTGATGCAACGCCAGATATCCATTGGAACATCTTTTAAAGGCATCATGTAATGTTGCAACAATTATGCAGGATTCCAGAAAAAAGAGCAATATTTAGCGGTTTGTGTTAAAATCTGATTAAACCTCAAAGCCGGGAACGCGCTGGTATAAATACAGTCCATAGACAAAGGGGATCGCTTCCGCTAGCATTGCCATCAGCTTTGTTAAGAATGCCGGATCTGGAGATCTGGAGAAAAGGCTTTCTGGATCTTCTTGACACTGCTGCGCGCAGCCAGGCATTCTCCAGCCACGACGGGCACATTTCCAGGTCAGCACGTAGAAGAAGGATTCAGGATCATGCCGATATGTATGGTCAACATTAAGAAGCGCCTCAATGGCCATTAATGGTGTCGGTCTGGTGTCACGCCCCATTTCGCGTACCCTTGGACTATCGCGTAAACTTGACCGAATGTGATGATGCTTTCAGCAGGCGGGCGACTGGTGGAGAGACCGGGTGATTGAGGCTGATGAGGCAGATGGTGAGGATGTTACGAAGGGGTGAGGACGGGGTGAGGACAGAGCGGCGAGCCTCCCGCACTAATCCGGATGCGGCGCTGCCAGATTCCCGCGTAACAACTAACTGATTTCCATGACTTGATTACAGCCCACGCACTCGTCCTCGGCCTCTGGCAATGTTAGATCCCCTGTCAACAGGAGTTCTCCTTGCGGTGGATGATGATGATGATGATGATGATGTTGTTGTCGTGCCTCTCGTCGACGGAAGCCTAGTGGTACTTCTCACCGTAGAAGAACTCTGGGTCGTCCCTGAAATGGATGGATTCCGACCTGCAACGCGTGTCCTTCCTCTTAGTGTTTGGCGTGTACCTCTTGCTGAAGCCGTGGCTGCAGCCTGAGCCCTTCTCCGTTCGTCTTCTTCGGCTTTCCGAGCCAGAGCCTCTTTGCGTTCACGTTCTCTCTGCTCCGCAGCCTGTTGTTTCAAAATCGCTTCATTTTCAATGTCGGCTATATCCTGGGTAGCACCTTGCCAGGTCGGATTCAGTATGAGCCTCTGGTTATGTTCAGTTTGAGATAGGACACGCGTCCATGTATCGAGGAGGGTAGACGCCGAATTGACGGTTCGAGAAACGGACTGTTGCAGCGGTTAGCATACGGCACTCTCTTGGTAACCATAATCAAAACCAAATTACCCCCATATTGCCCTTTGCGCGCTCCAAACTCTCGAGGACTTCCTCTATTACCCGGTTGATATCCTGTACCGTCTGTAGCTCGTGTCTCAGGGCCGTTTCCCTATCTTCGCCGTAGTTTTGCGAGCCAGAGGACAGGGGGCGACCAGCACCTTCTCCGTCTTTTGTCGATTCCTGTTTTATTCGCGGCTTTGCACCCCATTCCTCGTCTGAGCTGGCTGCGATACGCAGACTATCCATTTCGTCAGTGGGCGTCGCCATTATTCAAAGTCCGCGCGGTGAGCTTTCCACAAGACAGTACGGAGTAAAGCTTGCTCAGTCAAGATTGGTTTCCTCTAACTCGCCAATATGACACTGAAGGAGTCCTGTTGTGCGTGCAATTGTTCGAGGTTTAAGTGGTGATGCAAGTAAATAATCCGCGGGTGGAGTGATTCGCTGTCAAGCCACCAGAGCATCAGCCTCCCCATTTTTCTGGAACTGGGTGGCTGGTAGGCTGCATTAGGCTTAACCCAATCTGTGACAGCAACCATCACCATCCATCGCCCAACAACCTCCATCACCGCGGACTTCACGCACATTCTTGGTGCTCCGTTGGTAGACAACTGTGTTTACTCCAATTATTCTTCTCTCTGGTCTCATTGGAGAGAGAAGCTACTTTGATATCTTGTTACCCGTATTCTTGACACCGCATCGCCTAACTCGGAGTATCTTACATCCATATCATCTTCTTAATCAACCTTCAAGTCTCAATGCTTTAGTGAGGTAGGACCCCGAGCTGACTCCCTATACTTTGAGTGTTGACGATACGCGTGCAGAAGAAGTTACCCCGCCTAAACACCGCGACGAAAGCCTTCCAAATGGCTACCACTCCACCTCCTCCCTCCCGCCTGCGCACTCCTCCCGCCCCTCGACATGGCGCAGGGTACGGCACCTATTGTCCATATTCGCCTCGACGGTCTGAGCGCCTCTCCAAGCGTGATATAACACAAGAACCTCCACTGTCTCCTGGGTCAAGCTCAATGAAGACTTGTGCAGCAGACGGGAGATCCCAACCCTTCAGTAACGGCTTTGATGGATCATTATCTCCGCCTCATTCGCTTCAGGGTTCTCCTAGGAGAACAAGGAAAAGTGAGGGGAACCACACCAAGGTTGACACACTACACAATCACTCTTCAAACTACGCTAAGGACCAACCCACAAACAACACTCTCGCTTCACTTCCATCTTCCCACAACTCCGCACAAATTAGCAACTCCATCACCATGACAGGAGGGATGCTTCCAACCCCAGCCAAAACCCCTCGAAAGAAGGTGGTTCCCGACGCGAAGCTCGCTGCTCGTACTCTATTTACCAGCCGGCCCCAAGATATGGAATTGGAGCTCCCCTCGTCGAAACGTTCCAAAGGCAAGAAATTCAGTGGTTTTTCCCTGGAGAGTTTTCACGCCGGCTCCCAAGAAGCTGGGGATGAGGCGATCGAGATTTTTACCGATTCGCGCGATCGCGTCCCGCAAATCAACCAGTCGATGGACAACCCGTTTATCAGCAAACCACGCTCAGCAACACCCCCAACGAACAATCTCGCCAATGAGAAACCAAAAAGGAGAAAGATAGCTGGTAGAAGTCACGAACGGGATGAGAAAGTGGACAATGCAATTCATCGTGACGATGGTTTACTCTACGTTTTGTAAGTGTCTTGTTCTAGCATGTTGAAATATCGCCAACTAATAAACTCGATAGCCGCGGAAAGAAAATGTTTCGCCGTTTCCAGCCAGAGACTGAGGAAGAAGCTGATGATGGGACTGACCTGGGCCTCTTGGGCACCCGATCTAATGGTCTCGACGGATCTGCGCTTTCCAACACCCGTCCCCTTACTCGATCTTCCATCAAACCCCGTGTTTTATTCCCTGGTGCGACCCAGAAGCGCCCTCGTCCGGAGAAAGCCAACGAGATTAGCGCACACGATGCATCGGATACCGAGGAGATCGAAGAATTAGAACAGCCGGATGTGCAACTTATCACAGAGGACGCTCCTAACCCGCCTGCTACACCTCCTTCAAAGATCACTCATGTCGCCACTCCATCATCTCCATTGGCCTCAGGACGCTCTCTTCGTTCGCATACCAGGAGAGCAGATCCCGAACTGCTTGCGACTCCTGATCAACAAAGTGGCCCTTTGCCTAAGCGTTTCAGTCCTTTTGATCGCTGGTCCCGGACCAAGTCGTCGACCCCTACAAGGGCGAAAAAGAGACATACAAGCGCTGCGGAAGGCACAAATCAGCGTGAAGCGAAAAAGGCCCGTGGAGCTGTGTAGGGTTTTGATAATCGCCGGATTCCTTTAAACAACAATTGCACCTGTGCCGGATCTTCCCTTGGTATCTTTTTTACTGGAGTTTCACCTATCTTGCCTTTGATTCCCCTCTCTGCAGCACCTTTTTAAACCCGGTGGCTGGAATACTCCTGCTCTTTTTCTCCCTTTCTCTGGCAACAATGATATGATGACCATGACTGGCGGCTGTTTTCGCTCCAATATTTCTTATCTCCGTTCCCCTGCGCCCTACTGGTCTTTTGTATTTCTCAATCTACACACCACCCTTCTTTTCCAGTTTCAATTTTCCCTAAGTAATTTCTTTTAATCAGGCACAGGCATATCGGTCGTGTGGCGAGAGCGGAACATACATTTTACTTTGCTCATTTGCTTTTCGCCAGACCGATCACTGTGGACCACAATTAAATTGCTCCATCGAGCGTTAGGATAATATTTCAGCTCCTCAGCTCTTTTAGTACCCGATGTCAGGCTGGGAAAGCCTGTCATTCCACCCTCTCCTTGTTAATATATGTGCATTTTAAGAATTGAAAAAAAAATCAGCAATAGATAAAACACCGAATCAAATACGAAATTCCCATTCCCAATTGCCTGCCCCATAGCAATCGCCAAGTCCTTTATCCCATTCGAAAAAGCGGCAGCCAAAGCCCAAATCCCCTCCCAGTTGTTCAATGCTAAACAATATCCAAATCATCATCATAATCCACCCCATCTCCCAATTCTGTCCCCAGACTCTCCCTCCCAGCCTCGCGAATCCCCTTTGCAGTAATAAAACGAGTCTTTTTCGGGGTCGGCTTAGTATTGTTGTTGTTGCTACTGTTGCTGGTAGTGTTGGGAATATTATTGCTCCCCTCACCGGCGTTGCTGGCCTGGAAATCCCGCTTTTTTAATCTGCCGAGTTTGACGGCGTTGGCGTTCTTGTTGAGGTTGTCGAGTCCCAGGATGTCGCGTGGTTGTGAGGATGAGTCTGTTGTGCTGCGAGACGAAGGGCGGTGGTGGGCAGAACTATTGCTATTGTCTTGCTTCCCAGATGCAGCGGAAGAGGAGGTTTCGGTGTGATGTGCGCGCAGATACTCTGATCCAACGCTCTTGTTCAGACCTCCAAGCTGCCGCGCGATATTGCGCTCTTTTTCCTGGTCGGCGAGTTTCCTCCTCCAGCGATCGGCTTTGGACTCACCGCGATGGAGGAACGGGTCATCTGCGTCCAGGAGGTTTGCGGCGAATCGCTGGGTAAAGGGATTTGAGGAGGAAGAGTTGGAACTCGTCGCGCCTCCGTTCCCGGGAGCGACGTAGTAGGTTGAGGCCGTTGATCGATCATACGCTGCGCCTTCATTCCGAAGACCATTTTGCCCTCCTCCTCTCTTGAAGAGACTATTTTGACCCCCTACCCTCCCGCCACCGCCTCTGACCGCACCGCCAAAGCCTGGTCCGCCATTGACTTCCATCCTCCCGGCCGTGGTCCTGCGTATCTGGATATCAACGTGGAAATCACAGAACTCAGTCTTGCGCCCGTCGACCCAGTCGCCGCATACTTTGCCATCTTTCCTCACGGCTTTGCAGAAGCCGAGATGCTGCGCTGTTCCGATTTCAAGAACGGTGTCGTCGGACGAGGAGAGGGTGAGGCTGAATGCGTTGGTATCTGTTTTGTGAGGCGGTGGCGGCATGATTGAGGGATTGAGGATTGCGATGAGAGTCCCCGGGGTCAGCCTGTAATATCGAGGAAAGGCGGTAGAGAAGAGGAAGAGGTCAATGCTCCATTTGAGGTCGGTGAGGGTGATAACCATGTATTTGTTACTGCTGTTGCTGAGGCCATCGTCATTGGGATCCTTCTCCCTTGGAGTGGCGTTTTTCTTCTCCTTTTGCTCCCTCGGGCTTGATTTGGAGGCCACAATACCGAACACCACATAGTCACCCTCCACGTCAGGAGGGTCGAAAGAAGGTCCTTTGATAGTCTTTAACAAATGGGGTATGCGCATCGGAGTTTTGGACTCTAGAGTGCGGGTCAGAAAAGAGTGTGGTAGAATGCGGGTGGAAAGATGAATTGCGGAAAAGGGTTCGAATTTGGTTGCGTCGGGCGTCTTCTCAGCACTCTCTGATGTCGTATCGTGCTGCTTGGTCTTTGGGTCTCGTCTGGTGTAGTCAATCCGCGAAGTTGGCTCATTGGAATTCTTCGAGGACGGCCTATTGTTCTCAGTCAAGGCGGATGCGCTTTTATTCATGCGCATAGCAGACTGCGGTCGATTGTAAGCCTGTACGATATCCTCCCGGCTGAATTCCGTCTGTGTTCTCGCCAAAACAGGAGCGACCGGCGCAGCAAGTGACTCTGATGCAGCAGCATGAAATCGCTCGACCTCTTTCTTATCTATCCCGAAACCCGTATTTCGTTGTTGTTGTAGATTGTGCGCCTTCTCCCTCTTCGCCTTTTCTGCCGATCTGCCCTCTCGAATCCGGTCACTAAAGCTCTTTGTCCTGGGAGAATCCTCATGCATGGAATGACGAGAGGGTCGCGAAGAAGCGTCGTCAAGTCGAGAGCTGAATGAAGTTCCTGGCCTTGTGTTATCCCGTGCACTTCGCGGACGTCTTAGGGAAACCTCTGCACCTCTCATACCCTTATCAATACCAAGCATAAAACGTCTTGGTGATGTAGGGTCGGTTGGCGGCGCGGACTTTTTCGTTGGCGACAACGGTACATGAATTTCTTCCTGATATTTCATCTCGGCTGCTTTCCTCTTGCGATCCCCCGCCGGACGACTGCGTACGGGGGATCCGTCGGGTGGGAAGGACTTGGAGAGGGAGTCATCTTTATCCAGTGCAGTGCTAGTTGGTCTTGATTTTGTCGCGCTTTGCTGCAATTTCTTCAGCTTTAGACGAGTCTCGATTGCCGCAAGTTTCAATTGAAGCGTCTCTTCATCGTCCTCGTCGTTGACCTCGTATTCCGCATCATCATCTAGCAACTGGCTGGCTTTACTCTGCGCCCTTCCTGGGGTATTCGGTCCTGCGCGAGCGTCACGTCTTCGGCTGAGGATATCTTGGTATTTGCGACGGCCACCAGGGGAGCTAATCAGTGCCTCGTGAGGGGATCTCGGAGGCCAGTGAACACCGGCCACTGCGTGTAATTCATGAGCGAGAAGTAGCCAGACAATGGGGATGTAAGCTTACTTGTGGCCATAAGTTGACCAACAGCGCCGAGAGTGCCGGGTCAAAAAGAAACGTTTTGGCGTCTGAAGAAATCTACTCCATCATCGAACTATGACGAAATGGAGGCCGACACGACGATTCCCCAAGGCGGACAAGAAGAATTCACACAATGTTTCACAGTAATAATTGTTTCCATTCCGGATCAGAAACCAACAAGTGGTGAATTGCTGAGAGTGCCACTTCATCATGAAACCGCTGGGATGCTGCAGTGACCTGGCAACCAAACGCGTCCAGCGCGTAACTTTCGCGTCTCTCCGACCGCGATCTTAATTGCTGAGCTTCGTCCAACCACCACCAATGCCGACATAACATCTTCGAGCTTCACCAAATATCTTCCAATGTGAAGTTAGGGCCATCCTCACCCAGCATGAGAACTCGTTCGACTGCTGCACCGGCACAGGGAACCGCCCCCAGACCCCCGACCTCTACCTCCGCCGCCGAACCACCGCGGAAGTTTCTTATTCTCCCATCGGATACCTGCGAAGATGCGCGCTTCGTTCAATTGGAAAATCCGCGGACGGGTGTCTTGACTCGATACTATTTCTGCCCTAAAAAGGGCCTCTACGAATTTACCTCAATCGCGCCGACAGCAGCCTCGTCGCGGAGCATCTTATGCGTTGATTCATCGCCAAAGACGGAAACTGTATCAAATGGCGAGAAAGCGACAGACAAAGATTCAGAGGAGGAGGAGAGGAAACCAGAGCCTGAGAATGGCTTCGTCACAAAGTCAGCAGAGATGCTCCTCGCAACGCCAATTGACGTATTATTCTTCCTCGTCGCGGTACTAAGCCCGTCAAAGAGCGCGACACCGGGCCGTCAACTCTTCCAACCGCTAGACGACATTCTCGATTCCCGCGAGGATCTCTCAAAGCACCTCCGAACCATCCTGCTGAACAAGTCCTTCAGACCAACGGTTGAACGCAGAATGGCTGTGGTGTGTGATACCCTCGAGGCCGGCGAAACAATGTTCAGACTCAGTGAAGATAAGCTGGTCAAGGAACTGTTATCCAAGGCGGAACGAATGGTGGCTGCAGGACTTCCGCCTAGTATGGAGGAGCGCTTTGTTCGGAGAGCGTTGGAGCTACCTGTGTTGAGCGTGAGTCGGGAGACGACAAATCTTGCCGAGATGACGATAAACGAGAAGAAAGAGAGCAATTCACAGGGTGGCAACGGCGTAGACTGGCAAGTTTCTACTACTTCCTCTACGACAACAACCACCACCACCACCACTACGACTTCCACCATCATGACTCCAAGTTCTGGGCTGTCAACCCCCGCGACACAGGAAGACAGCCAACAACCAACCCCAAGCACAAAAGACACCCGCATAACCCATCTCCTCCGTCTCCGCACAGCTCTCTCCTTCCTCCTTTCCTCCTACCTCCCACCACACCTCACCACCAAAATTGAATCCCATCTCACCTCCCGCTCCACCAGCACTACCCCAGACTTTACCCATCTAACCACCCACATGAAACACATCGCCAGTCTCCGTGCCGAAGCAGCAGCCTCAAGATCCATGTACGATAATATATCCCGGAAGCGCGGCCTAGATGAGGAAGAAGACGAGGCAGCGGAGAAACGAAGGAAGCAGGAGGAAGAAGATGAGAAGAAGAAGAAGAAAATGAGAGAGAGTCGCGGGGTGAGAGATTTGAAGAAAGTGGATACATCGGGCATGAAGAAGCTGAGTTCGTTTTTTGGAAAGCCGCCTGCGAAGAAGAAGCAGGGGGGAAGGGGGGTCATTTGATGTGGAACATCATCTTAGCGGAGTTGGTGGTATCTTCGCATATACTGCCTGTTCAGCAGACGGTAAACTCGGTCAACGCCGAGAGAAGGCACATCGCAGCCGCGATACCATTTGCTCCGACGCGCTTGAAATACAGGCCCCGGTCCTCATTCCCAGCAAGGACGTGGTCCCATTCACACAATCGAAGCGGTGGCTTGCTTTCCAGGGGATGGCCGGTCTATTTGGGAACGTCCCCTCTTTTTCTCCCAATCGAAGAGTCCTGAGAAAACTGTGTTGGAAGAGCTATGAACTTGGTTATCTGTTGGACAGCAGGTAACTTACTGCCTGCTTGGGTAGCGCTTTGGTTAAACGCTAGCTCCGTCCTGAATGGCGTATTCCCAGGGCGGCATGCAGCTATAGCTGCGTTTATACTCGTGGAGCATGGGGCACGGCCTCAGGCACATTCCGGTTAATATATCGTAGAAAGAAAATTCCATTTCCAGCAAACGATAGATAGGAATTATAGAACTGAAATGACTGAAGATCGAATATCTCGATTTGAAATCCCATCGCATCCGAACCAATGCACCCCATATTTACAACAAAATGTAAGCCCCATCAAGAAAAACAATTCAAATGAAAATCGGCCAAAGAAAGTTTGCGAATTAAAAGGAGACCTGGAGAAATAAGACATTAAGGACACTCGCAATCCCAAACACAGCACGTTATTCAGCCAGCCGCGCTTGAGAACCTTCACCACACTGCTCGACAGCAAGACTCGCTTTTGTTGTTTTTTGTTAGACCGTATGAAACCCGACTGGAACGTAAGAGGTAATAGCGTGAAGAAGCGGACAGATAGCGGTAATAAGCATGGCAAAACGCTGTGGATATCAATGTGGAAAGAGATGGAAAACAGGAGACCGGGATTAAAGACGAGTCGTTCGTATCAGCGGCGAAAGAAACCCGTCAAGTAGGGTGTTAAACTGGAAAAGATTAATGGCCGCTTCGTTTCTTCATCACCGCCCTCCTTTCTTTCTCCTTGGCTGTAGCGACGAACGTCAGTAAATGCTCATAAAACCCCCTAAAAATTATCTCCACTCACCTTCATCATAAACCAAAAATTCATGCAGCGCCTTGCCAGCTGGGACCATAGGTAGGACAGGGACCTTCTTGTCTGTGCAGACCTCGAGCAAAGCAGGGCCATCGCTTTCAATAAGCCATTTTAGGCTGTCCTCGACCTCAGCTGGTGTTTCGCACTTTCGTGCCTTGACTCCCATGGCTTCCGCCAGCTTGATAAAGTTTGGGTTTTGTTGGTGGGTGTGCGCAAAGCGGTCTTCATAGAAAAGACTCTGCCATTGCGTGACCATGCCCTGCTCCTCGTTATTAAGGACGATGATCTTGACACCGATGTTGAATTGCGCAGCTGTGGAAAGTTCCGTGAGAGTCATGTTGAAAGAAGCGTCGCCGTCAATATCAACCACGAGGGCGTCCGGTCGGGCGACTTTGGCACCGATTGCGGACGGCAGACCGTATCCCATGGTGCCCAAACCACCGGAGGTGATCATGGTGCGCGGGTGCCTCCATCGAAAGTGCTGTGCAGCCCACATCTGATGTTGGCCTACTCCGGTGGTGATGATAGTCCGGTCTTTCATATGTGCAGTAAGGTCACTGAGTTTCTCGATGACGGCCTGTGGTTTGATCATCCCGTTGGGAGTCTGCTTTTCATACAATGACAAGGGAAACCGGGCCTTCCAGTCGTTAATCTGCGCAAACCACTCTGGGCGCTCTGCGACAGGTTGGATCCGTGGCAAAAGAAGTGCGAGGTTATCGGCGCAGTCACCCTCAACGGCTTCTGTAGCTTCAACAACCTTATTGATATTCTTGGGCATCACTTCGAAGTGGACAATGCCACCCCGGCCCTCCAGGGCAGCAGCTTTGGCTTGCGGTGCAAATTTCGCAATGTTACCAGTCACACGATCGTCAAATCGAGCACCCAGTGCGATAATCAAATCTGCTTCCTGCATAGCCATGTTGGCGTAGGCGGAGCCATGCATACCGAGCATGTGGAGGGATTTCGAGTCGAGTTCATCGAAACCCCCGAGACCCTGTAAGGTGGTTGTAACAGGGATGCAAGCCTTGTCTGCGATTTGTTTCAGGAGAACAGGTCCGTCTGGGCGGGCGATGACTCCCTGGCCAGCGTATATCACGGGCTTCTTGGCGACGTTGACCAAGCGGGCAACACGATCGAGACTCGCTTCCAAGTGGCTTCTGCTGAGTTCTCGCGCAGCAATGGTAGCGGCACTTGGATGGGAGGGAAGAGAGGACGTCATGGGAATGGGTTTCCGTAAAATTCCAGCAGTGACGTCTTTCGGCAGATCGACGAGGACAGGGCCGGGTCGACCACTGGTAGCGATCTCGAAAGCCTCTTTGATCCTTCTTGGGAGCTCTGCTACATTTTTGACCATGACATTCCATTTTGTACAGGCTCTCGAAATGCCGATAACGTCGGCCTCTTGGAATGCATCCGTACCAATGGCTGTGGTAGGTACTTGACCACAAAAGACAACCATCGGGGTACCATCTGAAAGAGCGTCCTGCATTGGAGTGATGACGTTAGTGGCCCCGGGGCCTGAAGTGACCAGCACCACACCTGGCTTGCCAGATGCTCGAGCATAACCCTCAGCCATATGACCGGCACCTTGTTCGTGCTTGGGAAGAACAAAGTCAAAATGTTTGGAATTGTAGATAGCGTCGAAAACGGGTAGGATAGCACCACCAGGGTAGCCAACTATGGAATGTCAATGGACGTCATATGAACGAAAACGGGGCCAACACGTACAGACATGCTTTACATCAAGACGTAGCATCATTTCGTGGAAGATCTCTCCTCCGCTGAGCCCAACGAAACTAAATGTGACCGCCATTAGACTTCCACCAGGTAGAGTATAGAGCTAGGGAGTAACATACGAATCGTCCAGCGCTGGGACCTGTCGGTTCTGCAGTGGTGAGACATCCCGCCCAACGTCCTGATTGAATGCAGGGCTGGGAATTGGCCTTGTTGGTCTGTTTGAAGATTGACCAGAGTGTCAGCAGGAAACCAACAAATTGCAACTTTCGAGCAACTGGAAGAGTAGACATACGAAGCAGAAGCAGTGGCCGTACTCTGACCTCGTTTTGAGGTGTCTAGCGTCGAGGGCTTCTGTGCAATGTGACGATGCGGGGAGAGAGCGGCAACAATTGGTGTGGAGGAGAAGTGCCTTGATCTCAGATATGGCGCAGGCTGGATGGCGCGAAAGGCACTCCTGGAAGGCCTTGTTGACAGCATGATGGCAAGCTGTAGAGCATCCAACTAGGAGGACAGAGGGAAGAGGAGGATAAATTGCAAACTGGGGAGCAAAGAGAGAGGAGAGAAGCGGGCGACGAGGTCCAATTTGAAGCAAAGCCAGGCCATTCAAGCGAGAGCTATGACTGTTTTTTGCAGGGCGGGAGACACCTTTTTCCCGGTCCGGCCTGCCCACCGTCCAAATCGGGTTCGCGCCGAGGATCGGAGGCCCGACTATCAGCGGTGGCAGGAGCTCCGATGTTCGGCCAATGGACGGCCGCTGATTGGCTGTGGTAGGGAAAAGTCAATTCTGAGTCAGCACTGCAGGTCACGTGGACCGGGACTGCGATTGCGGGAAATGTTTGCTCTGTTTGCTGTTATCTCACGTGAGATTAGTAAGATTAGCTTAGTCAGCCACTCCCAGTCTCTTTTCTCGCTCTCCAACGGAATAGACGGCGCGAGCGTCAAGACATTGCAAGACTCGGACTCTTCCAAAGGGGCATCTTCATCTACTCATGTCAATGTCAGTACTAGGACTGGTCGTCTCTGTCTTCACCTGCATTCAGTGATCAGCCCAGGCATGTGCTGTGTAACAGTTTCCATCAAGGCGGTCTGGTCGGAAGCCGCCTCGAGAAAACGGACGAGAGAAGAAAGCCATCCTCAGCACCACCAAGCTGGAACGATCATATTCTGATCATATTAGAAGAAAGATAATGCCCTAGCTGTGTGATGTCGCTGAAATGGGAAATCGACGGTAGCAGCGGTGTCCTTCCCCCCTTATATAAAATGTCCACAGCTGGTCTGTGTTATGTGCGCTTGGAGTCGGAAGAGCAGCGAGGGAAGGCAGAGCGACATCCGTCCCGACGTCACACCCACCACTCTTCCCAAGGTCACCCCATTGTGCCCTCACCACGGGTGTCGGTCCCGCTCTATTTACTCTGTGCTGAAGTAGATAAAATATATACAAAATTGAACCCATAGTTTCTTTCCAAGCTCTCCTCAGTCTCCTTTACTACGGACACCGCCTTCGTACTCTCAACGCTGCAAGGAAGCTTGTGTTGTTTCTGCCCAGCCAATTTCCGTCACTGCCCCACCAATCGGCCTCTGCTCCCACACGCCGCCCACGCGCATCCGCCCCCGCCACAATATTTATCCCTGGCTTCCGCTCTCATTTATGATGGCCATTCCGCCCAACGAGCTCGTCCCGCAAACTCAATCGCTCGCCGATGTTTACACTGCAGATGGCTCGACTGCAGTTGCTCCAGACCAGCAAGCCAGATGGAATGCGCTGATCAATGGCTTCAAATCCCAGTATGGCGGGGTTGCCCCTAACTTCGTTACCCGGAGCCCAGGCAGAGTCAACATTATTGGGGAACATATTGACTATAATCTCTATACGGTGTTGCCGACTGCTCTCCGGGTAGACGTTTTGATTGCTGTCAAGACTTCTCCGTCGCAGGGTCAAGATGCCGTCGTTAAAGTCGCCAACACCAATCCCAAGTTTCAACCGGGACAGTTCACCGTCCCGAAAGATCGGGAGGTCCAAATTGACCCTGCACGGCCGGACTGGGTCAATTACTTCAAGGCTGGCTTGCGGGTGGCTGTAAAGTTCTTGCGTGAGAAGAAGGGTGCCGACTATGTTCCCGTTAGCATGGAAGCCTTGGTGGATGGCAATGTGCCTCCGGGCGGGGGAGTCTCAAGTAGCGCGGCGTTCGTCTGCGCTGCCTCACTAGCTGTGGTGAAAGCCAACAACTATGACATGTCGAAACAAGAGCTGCTGGATATGTCTATCGTTTCAGAACGTGCCGTCGGCGTCTACTCAGGGGGGTAAGTATGGGAATACCTACTTCTCCATATCCATACTTACATGGTTTACAGCATGGATCAGGCGGCATCAATCTTCTCCCGCCGTGGCTATCTGTTATACGTCCACTTTTTCCCAACTTTCCGGACTGAATACGTCCCCATCCCAAAGACAGAGGAAGAAATCACCTTCCTTGTGGCCCAGAGCTTCGTCACGTCAAACAAAGCAGAAACCGCCCCCGGACATTACAATCTTCGCGTTGCAGAATGCACCCTTGCCGCCCAAATTCTGGCGAAACATCACAATATCGTCCTTGAAAAGGATTCCAGCTCTCTGGGCTATAGCCTGCGAAATTTTCATCACGCGCTTATGCAGAAGGAGGGTCGTCTGGAGGACCCACTCGAATACCAACTTGACTCCCTCATCCTTGGTGTGCAAGAGATTCTCACACAAGAAGGGGGCTACACACGCGAGGAGATCGCCCAGCTCCTTTGCCTGACTGTCTCTGAGCTAGAAGCGAAGTTTCTTTCTGCCTTCCCTGTCCAAGCAGAGAGATTTCTCCTCCGCCAACGTGCCCTACATTGTTTCAAGGAAGCTCGCAGGGTCCTAGACTTTAAAGCCTGTCTTTCGCGATCCAACCACCTCGACGAACATGGCCTCAAGTACCTAGGACAGCTCCTCAACGAGTCCCAAGCTTCCTGTCGCAACGACTATGACTGCACCTGTCCTGAAGTCGATGAGATTTGCGACATTGCCCTCCGCGCTGGAGCCTTTGGTAGCCGTGTTACTGGCGCCGGATGGGGTGGGTGTACGGTGCATATGATTCCGCAGTCGAAAGTCGGGGCCGTAACGGCGGCTCTGAAGAAGGACTACTATGACAAGCGGTTCCCGGGGTTGAGCGAGGAGAAGCTGGCGGAGGCGATGGTCATCAGCAAGCCGTCGAATGGCTCATTTGTGTATGTCTCTAACCCCTAGGTCCGGCAAGCCCGATTGCATGAAGGTTATGATGTTGACGATTGCTACTATTAGGATTACCGGTGCTGCTATCACCGGCGTTGCTTAAACGGCCTTATCATATCTTCATCTTGAATTTTGGATATGAGGACGTACAATCTGGTCTTGAGGCCCTTGAGACGGTGGAATGGAATTGCTGTGGAAGTCAATAATCAGCTTCTGAATAGATCGTCCAATAATTCTAGCATATAAGCTTTCAATGAGAATGAAAACAATATGATTGTGCTCTGTACGGAGTAGTCCTCAGCTCTGCCGAGGCCCATCTGTCCACGTGACCTATGAATCTCGCCGCCTGTGACGTTTTGGCTCTTGGTGGTGAGCTTGCACCACAAACATCAAACACAGGAAGCTTGGAGCCTTGCCTCAGCGGCCATTCTGCAAATTCACTCGCCTATTTTTCAATTCGTTGTCTTTTCCTGTCGACTGCCTTTACATTCCTTCCCCTATGAATGAAATGAGGGGATTGCCCTGAGCTTTCACTCCAAAATTTCCAAGCCCATACCTATTACCTACGCAGCCTCGCGATGGCATCGCTCCCGCCACAGTCCTCAACGTCGAGAGCTCGACAGTCAAACTCGCGAGGCTCCGGCGATCAAAACAGCTCCTCGCAATCCGGGCTAAACCTCTTCCCATTCTCAACCAACGCCCGACAAGACTCACAAGGCGGAGAGGAGGAGCAGACGAGCTCCGTTTTCCCAGACTCAGTATCGTCGTCGTCGTTTACCGAAGTGCATAGCGCGGAAGTTCCCCCGCAACAGGATATTACACAGGCGAGCCATGTACCAACAAGCACCACCAAAAGCGGCGGCACACAGGAAGAGAGTGGGGAAGAGGAACGGGAAGAGCCGCGAAAATGCTGGATCTGCTATACCGATGAGACGGAGGATTCGCCGCTGAATAGCGAATGGCGATCACCGTGTCCGTGCGCGCTGAATGCCCACGAGGCATGTCTGCTGGACTGGCTGGCTGATTTGGAGAACCCTAAGTCACGGAGATACAACGGGCAGGCGGCGGGGATGCAGTGTCCGCAATGTAAATCGGAGATCGTGGTCGCTCGACCCCGGAGCTATGTGGTGGATATACTTCGAAGGCTAGAGCTAGTCGCTGGTCGTTTGGTGCTGCCGGGATTACTCTTTACAGTGGGCGGAACGGTGTGGGCTGGGTGCTGTGCGCATGGCGTTTACTCGCTGTATTGTATCTTTGGGCGCGAGGAAGCGCATCGGATATTAGATACTGGGTCAGCCTTGTCGTGGAATCCGCGGTTGAATTTGGGGCTGCCGATGATTCCGTTGACGTTGCTCTTTTCGAGAACGAGGTATGCGGACAGCCTATTGCCTGCCATTCCGGTCGTGTTCTTTGCGATACATCATCCTGGAAGATATGAGTTGGATATGGACCTGTGGCCACCAAGCGCCGCTATGACTTTTGCTGCATTGCCCTATGCGAGGAGCTTCTATTGCATGCTCTATGAGAGGTTATTTGGAAGACTGGAGAGGAAGTGGATTGCCGACGTTCAGCCACGGTCAGGGGAGGCCGAAGCGGAGGCGGCAGAACAACAGCAGCAACAGGAAGCGCCGAATAACAATCAGAATAATAACCAAGAACAAGTACCCCTACCCAACAATGATGATGGCGAAGTAGTGATGGAGATTGACTTCGAGTTACAGTTGGGCCTTGCAGAGGATGAAGACGATCTTCAACGTCTCAACGCAGAGGCGATGGGCCAGGCCGGAGAAAACGACCACCCTGCCGGAGCCCAACAGCAAGCACAGCAGGGAGGAGCGGCAAACCAGATTCTTGGAGGCCGACAGGGAGAAATTATTGCCGACTCGACCAACCTTGCTGACACAGTCCTCGGAGCGCTGCTCGCCCCCGTCATATCAGCGTCTATGGGCGGAGTATTAAAACTTGCGCTCCCGCGATCATGGACGACTTTATCGCCATTCGAGAAGGGCAGACCGGGATTCCTTCAGACGAGATGGGGAAGAAGCGTGGTGGGAGGCTGCCTCTTTGTCCTGCTGAAAGACGCTTTGGTACTCTACTGTCGATGGAAATTGGCGCAGACACACCGCAAGCGGAGGGTACTGAACTATGACCGGAAGAAGAAGCGTGTCGTGGATCCATGAAGAATCTCTTGCGGTTCCGAGTCTCTTACCATTTTCGTTTTCGTTTGTAGACTGGTGCATTTCATCTTGGGGCGTTGGATTTTTGGGTCTAAGGGAAAGGAATGGACCACGCTCCTAGGTATGATACTTACGATTTTTAAGTAGAAAGAAGAATCAAACGCATCTTGTCAAGCCTTCCCTCCCAAAGCGCATAGTTGCTCGACAGAGAGCGGGCGCTTAAATATCCAATAACATTTCACCACCAAGCGCCTAACGTCTTGGCACCAAGAACCCAAAATCCAAAAGTTCATCAACAGCATCCCATCCCCGTCGCCGTCGAAATCGAGACAACCGGCCAATCTCGCTTTTGAGAGACAGCAACCATGAGACAACAGCTCTCCCCCGTCCTCGCCTCGCTGGCAAACGTGTTCAGAATCCCAATTCGCCCACAGTTCCCCTCAACCTCGCTGCTGAACCGAACATGCAACAACTCACTTAATTCGCTTGGGGGAGGATTCCCGGTCGCAAGCAGACCTTTCTCATCGACTGCGCCTGCTCAAGCGAAGAACAAGAAAGCCGCTCCCGATAAGCGCGTCAGTAAGTAACCCTTTGCTCTCTCCCGGCACTCCATTCTGCAACCTTCCGCCCAAAGAATAGTACTGTGCTAACCACTATCCAGCTCTAATCCGCTACTTCCTAAACCACCCGCTCACTCCTCGTCCCCTTCGCTTCTCACGTACCCGCTACCTCCGCCACTGGACCATCCACCGCGCCTGGCAACTGCACAAGACCAAACTGCGCGCCGCACGCGATCTCGAGCTCCAGAAGATGTGGCGCAGCATGCACAATGCCTGCGAAGAGCTGCGGACGGGCGTGGGTGATGGGGGCAAATTGTTTCGGTTGTCGATGAATAAGAGGGGGGTGTTTAGGGATGGGGTGCCGATTGAGTATGGAAGGTTGCAGACGGAGAGTCCGGCGAAGGGAGGGTGGAATTATGATTGGAAGCCGTAGGGAGATATTCGTGGTGTCGGGGATTAGAATTGGATTGTGGTTGGATAGATAGGAGGCTTTCTTATTTTTTTTTTGATCCGTGCATGGGTGCCGTCTTTTTCTGCTGTATCTTGTGCTATATATCTTGTTGTCACCAAAAGGTCGAGAATTCTAGCCAATTCCCCCGGCTTTTGTCTTCATTACCGGCTCATACAGCAGTCGTGAGCGTGTAAAAAGTGTGCCACTGAGTCGTAAGCGCTTACATATGTATCCATGTAACTAAAATAGAGAGAGGATAATGAACCTAGAAAGGCACAAAATCTGGACAATATTCCGGTGAGATACAGTGTCGGAATCTGGATATAGGAAGGACAATATCAATAAACAACAAAATTTAAAAGTATAGATATCATCGAATAGGGACTAAGAAGTAAGAATTTCTGACAGTTGCTGAATCATACAATATGGATATTAAACTGGATAGTATACGACCGAGAAGAGCGATCGATCAAGACAGGTGACATGAAGTTAGTGGAAATGGAAACAAAAACGAAAAACCCAAAGCAACCGCAACGCCGCCTATGCATGACATTTTCCTGATTGTGCAGGTAAAGGAATTCCCAATTTCAAACCCGCTTTCGTCCCCTGCTCGAGAGGGGACAAGCGCCCCGGGGGAATACGAGGCGGAGCGGGGGAGGAAGAGGCCCGCCACAGACCATATCGAATGGGATCCGGGAGAAAGAGGGTAGGTGGCTTGAGAAATACATATTACCAGTCTCATAAAATGACACAGCAAGAACCTCTGTCTTTCTCAAATGTCAACAGTGCGGCACGTGTAGCTGCCTCGAAGACGTCGTCGACTCCTTCACCTGTCAGAGACGAGCATTCCAGATATTTTCTGGCGCCAATTTGTGCGGCGGCTTCGCTTCCTTCCTTAGGAGAAACAAAACGCAGCGATTTCTTCCTCATTTCTTCAATCGCCAGGGGGTCCTCCCGTAAATCTTTCTTTAATCCAACGAGGATAATCGGCACTTCGGGGCAGCGTTCGTTTGCTTCCTCAATCCACTGGTGGCGAAAGCGTTAGCAACGTGTGAGGCGATATAGTCCGGGAGTATTAGTTCACCTTGTGCTTCACGTTCTCCAGTGAGTCAGGGGTGTCGACGGAGAATGCTATCAGCAGGACGTGGGCTTTGGAGTAGGCAAGAGGTCGCAGTCGCTCGTAATCTTCCTGTCCTGCTGTATCCCATAATGCTAGTTGTACGGATCTGCCATCGACACGACAATCGGTGACGTAGTTTTCGAAAACTGTAGGTACCTAATCCGGAGTGTCAGGGTCGTACAATGATTCCGTCCTCTGGTCCTCGATAACTCACATAATGCTAAATTATCAGTAGTTAGCACATGTACCGAACAGCAAAAAGAACAAGAATCTTACTGTTGGAAAGTAACCCAGTGTGAAAACGCTTAGCAGACTTGTTTTCCCGCAGGCACCGTCTCCTGTGATGACGAGTTTCCTAGATGGAACATGAGGATTAGACCCTCGATTTCGAATACGGGATGGCCGTTTCAAAGGTAGACAGAAGACCAAATTTACCTCCGTAGGACGTTTTCTTGCTGCTGTTGTTGTGACATGGTTCGTAGTCAGGCTCCTCCAGCCGTGGAGTTGTCGTCGTTGATTAGATTGCTCCCGCCCTAATTGCAGGCTATGTCTTCAATTATCCGAAGCCTAATGCTCTATTGACCAGGCCACAGAAGTATATAGTAGGGATATCGACGATGGTCCGCTTAGATGATCGTAGAGGAGGCTCCGGGACTCGGGGAGATGGGTAGCCTTATGAGCTTAAAACAAGCCAAGTTCAACGGGTCAGCGAAGAGCCCGAACAGAGTGGAGCGGGAGAGTAAAACAATTAGTCGCTCGTATGTCTTACCACAGCTGAAATGTCTCTGTCTTCTGTTGAGGATGAAATTTGGAGCTGACAGTTCAGCCCGACGGGAGCCTGGGAGGAACACCAGAGGGAGCACTACGATTGGCGAAAATGGCAGAGCAGAACCGTTTCACCCTCCAAGCCTGATTTGAGAGCGAAAATCCTGTGGTCGACACTGCGAAAAGTCCAATTGTCTGGTCAGGCTAGCGAAAGACCGCGTCTCGGAGAGGGGATATGCCAGATCAGCCACGATGACGATCAAAGCGAACGGTGGGATTTTCCAATGCAACAAAGAGGTCTGGGTCTGAAAAGAGTGAAGGTAAAGTGAACCCAGGCTGCTCTACCAAAACTCCCTCTAAGAATGTAACCAGTTTATGATTTTGCTGTTGTTACACACTGGCTGATGTATTTGTTTGCTGGGGATGGGGTTTGTTGTCAGTCAGTTGTCTGGATGGGAATGACAACAGGTACCAGCCGAATACGGAGGTATCCGCGGGCCGCGTAAGGGAGGCCTGGGGTACTTCGAAGTACCACGACACAGCAAGAGTCACTCTGCTAGCAACTTTGTATGGAGGGGTACTTTTGTATTTGTATTTCACTGGCCTGCACTCAGAACGCGTGGCAGTCGCCCTTGTCAGCCTTGTCAGGCACGTAACACGTTACAATACCAGGGGAGGGCGAGGTGTCCCAAAGAGGAAAGGCGCGCTTTGGTCGCTTGGGGCGCCTAATCTTGCCGGATTGGGCCAATTGGCGCCCTTCTCTGCATTTTGCCGTTTCCACCAATCCCATCTGGCTCTCCCAAACTCCCACCATCAAGAAAGACTGACGAGCCCATGAACCCGCTATCGATCTCTCTCTCGTCACGATCCTACCGCCAACGCTCATCGGCTGCAGGGACTGCCTCGGGGTACTAATAGACCACGCACCATTCGCCCCTGACACCACAGACCTCTTGCAATTCCCGCCAGAACTCCTCCAAATCCTCCGCTCCCCCATCTACCACATTGCCATAGCGACCGGGTGCTGACCTCTAGCTTGACTGCTCTGGTCGTCCTCCATCGTCTCAGAGATACCTATCTTAATTTAGGCTGCATTCTAGCCATCCAGCCGCGGGTTTTTTCTCGTCGTTCGAACCAACCTTATCCAAGCGCCAAGTCTTATCTCGACGGGCGAGCTGGCGAGGCGGTTGGTGAGATATCAGCATGCCATCCAACTCGAAACGTTCGGCGGCACACTCTTCAAATCCTCCCAAAACGAACCCTCCTACCAACGCGAATAAGAAGCCTGCATCAGGCGTTCCGCAGCCGGCGGTGTCCAATAGTGGTGAAACGATGCATTCAGAAAAATCCAACCCAGGGCAATATCGCGATGCCTCTTCACAAGATAACTCGTCCAAGGCACCGGAGACACCAGTACCGGGCGTGAACCGGAAGAAGCAGAAGCGGAGGCAGAAACAAGCTGCTCGTTTAGCTGCGGAACAGCTCAACAGCGGTTCACATAGTCTTCACAACGGCAGCGCTAATAATCATGTTGGCCGCTCGGTCCACGTCGCTAATCCCCCGCAGAATCACCATTCGCCGGAACACATCCACCGTGAAAGCACATTCGGAGAGCTGGACGAGGCGGTCGACGAGCACCAAGGTCTCAACGGCGGTTTCCCGACAACACAAGGTCACAACTGCCTAGCAGCTCGAGGAGATGAAGCAGGGAGACAGAGTTCGAAGAAGAAGAAAGGCAAGAAAAATCGGTCTGGCTCGCATACTCACGCTGAAGGCAGCACAACTTCCCTGTCCACCCCGACAGTGTCAATGGCCCGCCCAATCGCATCCTTACCGCTAAGCTCCGCATATCGATCAGCCCATAAGGTTTCCAAGGATCGCATCTGGAACACGTCTACAAATGAGGAACGAGAAAGGATAAAAGAATTCTGGCTACAATTGGGGGAAGAAGAACGTCGTTCCTTGGTCAAAGTGGAAAAGGAAGCAGTCTTGCGAAAGATGAAAGAGCAACAAAAGCATTCGTGTAGCTGTACTGTATGCGGCAGGAAACGAACGGCCATTGAAGAAGAGCTGGAAGTGCTGTATGACGCATACTACGAAGAGCTGGAGCAATATGCCAATCATAAGCAAGGCTCCTTCGAAAATGGAACTCCCATCGGAGCGCCCCCGCGTCTTTACCAAACGCCTCTTCGAGCCTTTGACCGTCATTCTCATCACCCTAGTCCACATCCATCAAGAGGGAGAGTTCAAGAGCTTCCGGACGAAGACGAAGATGAAGAGCTAGATGAAGATTACGACGAAGACGAAGAAGATGACGAGCCCTATAGTGACGACGAGCTTGAAGATGCTGCGAGAACTACGCGCGCCGATTTCTTCGCCTTTGGTAACAGTTTAACTGTAAAAGGTAGTTCCCTTGTTGTACTAATACATTGCCTGGAATGATCTAATACATGTCCTTTTTTAAAACAGATGGGATTCTTACTGTAGCGGACGACCTGCTAAAAAACGACGGCAAACATTTCATCGATATGATGGAGCAATTGGCGGAACGGCGAATGCAACGCGAAGAAGACACACAGTACGCTGCTGCATCAGCGGCACACCAATCGATGCATGCTGGACATAATCACGGCCCGCCCCTCGACGAGGAAGAGTATGACGATGAAGAAGAGGACGACTACGACAGCCAGGAGGACGAGGAATACGAGGAAGATGAGATGGTGCGTATCTGTACAGGCTTAGTACCTGCCCTCAAAGCGCTAATCCAGCATGAATTTAGGATGCCATGACGGAAGAACAACGAATGGAAGAAGGGCGGCGGATGTTTCAAATATTTGCAGCACGGATGTTTGAGCAACGGGTTCTGACTGCATATCGGGAAAAGATAGCTCGGGAACGACAGGAACGGCTTATACAAGAGCTCGAAGAAGAGAACCGACTCGATGTGGAACGAGAAGCAAGGAAAGCCCGGGAAGCCCAAAAGAAAAAAGATAAAAAGAGGCTACAGAAACAAGCAAAGGAGGAAGAGAGGACAAGGCGGGAAGCTGAACGAGCTGCAGAGCTAGCGGCTCAAAAAGAAATCGAGGCGAAGAAGCTCGAAGAGCAACGACGCAAGAAAGAGGAACAGCGAAAGAAACGAGAAGCCGAAAAGAAAGCTCAAGAAGAGGAGCGTCTACGGAAAGATGCTGAACGGCAGAAACGTTTGAAAGAGGAACGTGAGCGCCAGGCGGAAGCCGAGCGGAAGCAGCGCGAACAAAAGGAGCGGGAGAAGAAGAAACGGGAGGAAGCAAAGAAAAAGGAGCGGGAAGAAAAGGAGGCCAGGGAAAAAGAAGCTCGTGAGAAGAAGGCCAAAGAGGAGCGGGAACGCAAGGCGCGGGAAGAACAGGCCAGACGAGAGAAAGAGGCTGCTGCTCGAGCCGAGCGCGAAAACAAAGAGCGAGCGAAGCGCGAAGAACAAGCTGCTGCCCAGGCCGCAGCCGTACAGGCTGCCAAGCGTGTCTCGCATACAGGGGCAACTCATCTACCTCCTGGACTGCAGCACCCTCCAGGTCCATCTCTTCACTCTCCTCATTTCCAGGTTGCCACACCGGTTGTACCAAAGGCACCAACGCCGATCCGTCCGCGCCAAACGTCTCAACAAGGCTCCCATACCTCCTCTCCTCGTTCCCAAATTGCACATATAGATATGTCGCAAGGCTCTTCGATATCTCCTGGCGCGACAGGCGCTTCGCACTCCTCAGGGACGTCTAGCGTAGTATCAGGGAAAGGCGCGCCTCAGCCGCCCATACTCCATCACCCCCAGCCATCAGTTCCGATGTCTCCTTTGGGAGGGACTGGCCGTGGTTCACATTCAATGGGATTCAATAGCATTCCATCACTGAATGGAATTCCACCGGGCGGGTTAGCTGGAATGGGTCACCGCGTCCCAACCGGTCATGAAATGTCAATGTTCCCAAATCACGCCGGATCGGTAGGATCGCAGTTCAGAGCATTTGGTTCTCCTGACGGCATTCCACTCCCTCCTGGTATTAGTGGTCCGAGACACCTCGCACCGGGACGGGGGTTTCCTTTGGATCCTCATGGTGGGCTACCATACCAATCGCAACACAACCCATCAGGACCAATCTCCGCGCCTCAACCCCAATTATCGCGTGATCCATCCACTCCCCTGACACAACCGCGACAGCCCTCAATTCCGTTTGATAGGACTCCACTTGAAGCTCAGCCCCAGAATGTGCCGATTTCTCGACCAGCCCCCATTCAACGACCTTCAAGCACTGTCCCACAAGAGCAACAAAAGGACGATTCGAAGGTAGGGACAAAGGAAATCGACGATCTAAGCACCCAGCTTGGCAGTAGTGCTCTACTTGACGACTCTGACGTTCCACTTACATCTCCGCCACCACAATCTGCTTCAACGGGTGCTCCTCCAGGTCCACCAGGAGTTGGGAGAATGGGATTCGGAACCTCACCATTGTTTTCCGAGCCCCTTACCTGTAAGTATCAAGCCCGCCTCAATATCTTAACCTGCTAACAATCTTGCACAGCCACTAAAATCACACACTTCCCATTAGGTGCTCCTGGAGCAGCCGGCTCATGGGGATCACAAATGCCTTTCGGACCCCCCGGATTCCCGCCTGCACCATCCTGGGGAACCGCAGGTAAGTTGATATCATTGAACCTCGAGATAATTTCACTCTTAACTAACATGTGGCAGGTGCCGGATGGCCCAATAATGCTTTTGGTGTTATCGGAGGACCGCATCGTGTACACACCTCAAGACCGGTCGCTATTCGGCTATCAGTGATTCAAGCTTGCAAACAACTATCCGCAAGCAGCGCTTCGGATGGCAGCTCCAATTTCCACAACGTGAATCAAGTTCTTCGCCAAGTAGAACAGCTGAATACTCCGAACGAGCCTCCAGTCACCCTCGACGAGATGTTAGATATCTGCGATACGGAAGGCAATCCCCAGAACGGCGGTGGTTCTTTCGTCATCAAAAACGAAGGAACTAACGGGAAATTCGTCAAGTTCGAACCAGACAACAGCAACACATCGTCCGGAGCCAGAAGAAGTATTGTGCCTGGTGATATCGGTAGTCCAATGCCTGGGAGCAGTTTACCCGCTCACGGGAGTAGCGCGAGACAGGTCCCTCCTGCTAACATTGCTCCCCCGGCAGGGTTTTAAGCTGGCTAACCCAAGCTACGCGGTTTATCGAAGTCAGCCGTCTTGCTGGCTAATGAGTTATGTCCTACTTTCTTTGTTACGACAACCCTGAACTCCCTCGATCTCTCCCACTTCTCAATCTTAGTGGACATTATCACTATTCAACCACTGTTCCTCCTCAACCCATACCGTCTCCGTCTCCACCTTTCACCGTCGCCTCTCTTGTCACCTCCCACATAACTTACGCTACGCCTATTCTTATCATCATGCTTCCCCTTCTCACGAGGTTTTCCGTGGTCATACCACTGTTCGCGTATTCATTTTGACTCGAGTTTGCAGTTTCTTTTTCTTTTTCCCGAGTTGACTATTTTTCTCTTTTCTCCCGCACTCTTCTTCTTACACTGTTATGTGGCATTTCTCATGTACTGTACTACAGCAAGGAAAGGCAGGTTATGCTTGAAAGGCAGGCTTTATGAAACAGCTGGCTAGCTGCTTTTAGGGGTTTTGCATACCCCCCATGCATATGGCGTTACAGAATCGAAGTCAATTGCTAATATTCCAGGAGAATGACGTCGTCGTATCACATGCTGTACGACTTGAACTGCGCTCAATCCCACGAATCGTAGGTTCCAGATCAGTGAAGACCGCTAAAAATAATTCCAGTATTCGTAGTAGACCTGAGTTTTACTGGATATCAAATAGTCATCTAGACATACAAACATACATGCCAACCAACTCGGCCCCCACCAGGGAAACAACAACACCGCTTCCCACTCCACTCACTGCTGTCCTGCCTCCGTAACAACCCCCTCATACCCCCTGGAGCGGATATACTCCAACGTCCTCTCAAAATGGCGCTTCGGATTCTCCAGGCTCGAATTCGTCACACCATCGACCTGATTCGAAGATAGATTCGAGTGAATGAGCTCGATGAGCCCGTTTAGATATTTAGTCGTCACGTTCTCGTTTTGCTGGTCAAAGTAGTAGACGTAGCGGTTTAGGATTTCGACGAAGAGTTCGACGGAGACGGCTGTGTCCATGCAGGCATCTGCGACGCGGAGGGCGCGCTGCAGACATTCGAGGACGCGTTTGCCGTCACGGTAAATCTAGACAGGGTGTAAGTTGGGTTGAACTTTTGCGTCATGGAGGGTAAAGTAAAGCGGTTTCCTTACGATCTTGGGTTCATCCCCTTCCTTTTGAGGGGGTTCTACGACCCACCAAAGATGGCTTGCTAGATATACTGCTCGACACTGATCTGGCTTTTTGAGGAGCTTGCTTCCATGCAGAGCGGCCTTGGTGATAAGCGTATCATAGTTTTCCCTTCCGAAGCTTCTTGTTCCGTGCAAGGCGCTTGCAAGGATACACACAGCTTGGAACTGGGCTCGAGAATCACTGATTGAATCCTCATAGATAGTGAATGCCTGGGCAAAGAATTCGTAGCTAAGATCTTCGAAGCCAGTTTTATCCGCTACCTGGCCGCAGAGAACGAAGAGTCGTAGCGACAGGTCCGCGCACCCAGAGTTCACCCGTTGATATAGGTGACTTACGCACTGGTGCATGAATCTGAAAAGTGCCGAGGACTGCGATTGCCAGTTATCGTCAAAATGTTCTCGTTGTTTGAATTTTCGAGCCAGTTTCAGGGAAGCGGTGATTATGGCGGGTGTCGTGTAGCGGATGCGGTCATTTCCGTCCGAGTAAGCGGTTTTGGTCGCTTGTAGTAGCTGTAAATCTGTAAGCAGCATTTCTAATAGGATATCATGGGAGGTCTTGCCTTGAATTGGGTATCGTTATCGGTGCCTTGGAGATAGTGAACTATTCGCGCGAGCCATCCCTGCTCCTCTATCGTTTCATCCGTTTCTCCTCGACGTTGCGAAGTAAGGCCGGGATAGCCAATCGGCTGCTGCACTCCCTCCTTTATTAAGACCTTCAGGACCTGTAGAACATTATCAAGGTTCTCTGGCGTGGTGATTAAGGTTTTGTTTCTGATGATACTTCGAGCGACCTCGCCGGCCACGGCACGCCGGGTCGGATAAGACTGTGCAGTAAAGAGTGGTATATAATTTGGGAGAGACAGTGCGGTGAAGATCGATACGTATGAGCGGGTCGGTGCAAGGAGGAGATTCAGAAGACTTGATTGAGCAGGAGGAGAGTGAAGGTCTGCGCTATCAGCATGTTCTAAAGTCTTTTGGGTGGCGTATTCGAGGATTTGATCGACGTATTCTAAGGGATTGTCAGCACCTGTGCAGCAGCCAAATAAGGGGATGCTTCGAACCTAGTCGATCAGGGTATATATGCCTATCATCCTGTTAGTCTATTTCCGATATTAACTGATAATTGAACTTACAATGCAAGGTTTGCGAGTGACACCAAAAGGGCAATGGTGTCGTGAATTGGTAAGCCTCGAGTCTTCACCAAGTTCACAACTTGATCATAAAATATTTCGTAGAGTTTAACATCACCCGGCAGCTTCGGTCCAGAGGTTTCGCTTTCTACGCTCTCCTGAGCCTCAGGCGAGGGTTCAGGGGCAGCGGCTGTCTCTGCACTATCTTCTTCTTTCTTCCCTTCTTCTGGTTCCGCCGTGCCGTTTTCCTGTTGCTCGGCCGGCTTGGCCTCCACAGGCGCCGCTTTCGCATTGTTCTCTTTGGACAATTTAAGCTTCTCCAGCAATTTCCGGGTTGCTTCCTCCTCGGCTTGCTTTTTGGACTCGGGGGTCCGCTTTGACTCTGCATCGCGCGCTGCAAACGTGGAGAGCCTGTCCATTAGGCCAATAGCTATCTTCTTCATATCAACATGCGGGTTCAGCCTCGAGATCGCGGTAAGGAGGGAATTGAGTGTGTGGAGATGATATTCATCGGGGAAGGCTTTGGTGATCACTGCAGTAGGAAAGCATCAGTACGAATTCCAGAGTATAAGCATCGCATGCACCCATCCTTACCTTCAAGGAGATATTCTTGCGCAAGCACATCTCGGCATTGAACAATCTGTTCCAACACAGGTTGTAATATGACGTTCTTATATGTGTCTAAATCCACCAATTGGCTCAAACGAACCAAGTTGCTCCCAACCAGAACCTCCAGCTCCCTTCTCTCCTGTGTCCTCTGCTCCCTTTCTCTCGAGTGGCCCTGATGCTGCAACCGAACCCATAGCTTGTTCATCTCGACGAAATTGGTCAAAATGAAATTGATCGAGTCCTGCACGTTACCTTGCGGTCCATCTCCTGTTCCAGTTGGCAGGTGGTCCCTTGCCTGTCCGGACAGATAATATCTTAAGAACAGACCGCGGATAGGATGCTGTACTCCCCGGGTCATCTCCATCATGTCCTTCATAATTTCCTTAACCGGGGCATCCGGGATGGCCATATATACCGTGCCGACAGTTATCATTAGGTATAATCGCGGGATGATATTGCCAGCATATTGGACCAGTTCATACAAATCGGCTAGGTGGTTGACCGGGTGGCTCTCGCGAAGGTAGTCGGATAAGTGACGAAGGGCATCGAAGACCGCCATGTACAGTTCATAGTACTGTTTAGGTCCCAGACTAGGCGTGCGCAGTTCTGAAATAAGAGTAGAGCTGTATGTTATTAGCGGGCAATATACCGCCAGGCGGGCAGAGGGTTGCGATAGCAATGCTGCAGCCACTCACCCGCATTTCAGCGCATCCATTAGTTTCCCTGGCGCCTCCAAACATTTTCGCATCATCAGCGACTGTTGTCGCACAACCCCCAAAGCCTCTTCGAGCAGACGGCTCTGGTCCTCTGACGACTGCTGACCGCTGGCCATGGTGCCTCCTGGAGGGAGCTAGGCCCAAGTGTAGTGACGATTCCGTCTGGTGTCGAGAGCAATTGGGTCCCGAGGTTTCGGAAAGCAAATAGTACCCAGACCAAGCTAAACTTGTGGTCTCAGTGTTAAACAGTTGAGTCTTGAGTATGAGATCGAATCGGTGGTCGCAAGCCGATATATTGCGGCCTTGGGTCCTTGGGTTCACCTTGATAGACTTGACGCTAGCCGGCGATACCCACGCTAGACCAAGAAGAGCACGATGTGTACATCCCGAGGTCAGCTCCAGTGACGTACGCATCGCTTCAGCTCAGGCTGTGCAGAAATAAGACTGATTTAAAAGCAAATATAGAATTAGAAGGATCAATATCAAATTGTAGGTTATCATACATGAAGAACATAAACAACCAGTAGTGTCTTTCCCACCGGATGAACCATTCATAAAAAGATCATAACCATTTGCTCATTTCACATATCAAAAACCCCAACCATGCTTCCATCCAAAAATAAAACTCCACCTTATGCTGTTGTTCTTCATCCTTCCGAACGCCATACCTCCAGTAAACCAAGCGCTGTGCCGCGAAAGAGTGTTCCCCAGTGACATAATCATGAAGGAACTCCGGGATTTTAAATATTGTAGTCTTTAAGCCGGCGCTTGAGAAGAGAAAGAAAGCCCCAACTAGCATTAGCTCTCTAAATCGACGGGCGGGCCGTAAGAGTGGGAAGATGGAACGTCATCGTGGCTTTGTTTCTGGAGAGTGTTAACGAAGGTTGATGCCGTGTCGGAATGAGATTCGACGATGGCCTGTTAGGGTGATTTGGCCTCGACGAAGGTGTAGGCATCGTTTTTGAAGTAGGATCGGTGGTTGTGGCGGGATGCGAGGCACTGCCAGTTGCGGTCGACGACGGTCTCTTCGAATGTCGCTTGGTTGTACTTGAACTTGTCGTGCTCGTCGAGGTGGGGAGCAAAGTGGCTGTTGTCTTTTTGGCGGTGCTCCGTGTCGTCGAAGGGGTGCTCTTTGTGGTGGTTGTTGAGATCCGAGTAGAAGATGGCGACGACGACGACGACACAGACAACGTTACTGTTGCAACGACAGTTTGCGTGACAGGAGGTCCTGGGACAGGAACAGTGACGAAATCCGGCGTATCAGGCTCCTGTTCAACAGGCCCTCCATCGACCTGCACAACTGAATAAGGGACTCGTCTTCGGGCAAGAGCCAATTCGATCACCGGGCTCGGGGAGAATGGCAGCGAGCTTGCTAAGATCGAGAATAACAGGCTCGACGCAATTGCAGTCTGGCTGGTTATATGCATTCTGACCACCCTGCAACTCAATAAGTTTTCTTTCTCTGTTCAAGTCCTGGGATATATTGGTCTGGTCAGTAGGGGACAGAATCTGGGTTCCAGATTCAATGTATCACGGCAAGAATGAGCAGACATAAAGCTGTCTGCGGGTGTGTTCGAAACATAAAGATCCTTTTCCAGCCTGCCCATGCTGTTCAGGAAGACTTGGGGACGCAAGGGGATTTCATGTTCCCGTTCCCATGTTCGCGAGGTGGTTGGGAATACCAGCCACCTATTTTACCACCCAACATCACGCTCTGAAACCGCGATTCCCTCTGGCCGGAGCTGGATGGCAAGGCAATTGTCAGTCAAATGGAACTGTACTCTGCAACGGCTGCGGAAGCTGAAGCCTGAGATCAGGTGTGACATTCATAACCTAGCGAGCTCGCGTCTGCTGGCTTTGGATTGTTGATGTTTGCTTCTGTCAGGTTTGATGATGAGGGGATGACATAATCAGGTTTTGCCCGGCTTAGGTGACGTCATCGTTCCCCGCAGCAACGACGGCATGAATGATAAATCCGTGCGACGAAGAGTTGTTTATTACGAGGACATCTAGAAGGGGAGCGTGCAACCAAAGAGGTCGATGCAGACATAAAAGCGCTGAAGGTGCATTCTTCTTCTGATAAATATAATACGGCTACTCCGTATATACATTCGACGGCAGCCGACGATAGAGAGCTTTCCTCCAGCTTCGCAGAGACGCCCTGATTGTTGTATGGTTATAATCGAATAACCTATACTTCCCTGACAGCGAAACAGTCAGGCGGGAATGCTGTAACCCGGTATCCCTAACATTCTAAAACTTCAACGTCCCTCGTGCCATGAACTCCAACACGCATCCATCCTGCTTCATCGGGTTCCGACATGGCATGTTCAATGAGAAGACGATGAAGCCATTGCCGCCCAGGCTGCTGGTAATAAGGCCCATTTCGTTGGGCGGCACTGGTATTGGGCCACAAGCCTCTTGTCGAAAGACTATGGGTGGTGACAGCAAACTCGTTTCGGTATAATTACCCCCTACTTTCGAGGGCGGTGCGCAAGATCTTCCACTCGAATCAATCCGCACCCCAAACCTGCACTCGCCCAACCTGCACATTGCTGATTCGGGTTCCAGGCAAGCGCAGTAACGGCAGTTTCCTCCTCGTAGATCGTCAACAAAGAAGGGCCCTTCCCTTGTTCCGACGTAGCTTTCACATTTTCGGCTCTAAACCCATCGTAGAACCTACTTGTGCCGAGCCTTTCTTCCCTGTCTTCTTCATCTTTGCTCTGCACCCATTCATGGGCAAACCAAATCTGCTGCCAGTGCTTAATCTTGGAGGTTAGAAGTCTCCGGAGGGGATTCGAGGCCATCACTACGCCATTTGTGCCTCCGACGAGAATGGAAGGGTGAAAAGGGCTTGAAGGCGCTAGCGCGGAGAGCGGTGCGTTCAGCTTCAGGGTAACTACTGTTGAGAAGAAGCGGCGGATGGGCTGGGAGCGAACGGTGTCCACCTCATCCGTGGATATGAACGACCGAAGATAAGACGAATAAGCGAGATGAGGTGTGCCAATTCGAGTGCGAGTAGTTTCGCTTATATCCAATAATGGGTCGAGAAGGGAGCATAGCTTTATTTGACCATCGACCGAGGTTGAAGCGATAAGGTGAGGGTGCGTTGGATACCCCGAAATGACATTAAGGACGTATGTATGGTGCATTGGGGTATATAGGAAGGGCGTAGGGTTCAAGCATGCTTCATCACGCGACGACGCCGATAAACTCCAGACCCCAAGGAACCCATTTGCGAGGCCGACGGCTAAATCACTAGGCGATAGCCAGCTGAGGCTTGTGCATACAGCTGAAGCAGGTTTTGCTTGGAAGGCAGGAGTCCCAATTTTTTCTAGGATATATATCAGCATAGTTACTCGGATTCAAGGAGCTTGTATGCTCACTAAACTCTGGGCCATCAAAATCTTGGTCCAAACTAATATCCAAAACTCGAACAGCACCATCACCCCAGATTCCAGCTAGTAGTCCTAAATAGATGACGTCTTGCTCGTCGTCCGACCGAGCTTGGCGAGGCGCTGGGCACCAGGCAAGACGTCTAACGTCGCCAAATTCGGAGCAGAGTACTAAACGGAGACGAGGCTTCACGGCCATATCCAGCCTCCTTGGCTCCCCTGTCTGATGCTCAGCCTCAAAAGACCAAATCTGAATCGCAGCAGGATACGGAGGTGACGGTGTAAATGCGGGGGTTCTGGGAACATCGTTACCACAAGCCTCCCTCCTTTGATGTTCAGTCACAGGTACAGCCACCGCTAGATATTGAGACGCGCCGGTACAGTTTGGAGCCCATGCCAGACACTGAACTTTGTTTCCTACATTGAGAATCCACCCTTCACGAATCCATTGTGAGGCTGCCGCTGCAGGTTGCGAGCCTTGGGCGTCTTCGCCATGGCTTTCCCCGTCATCAGCCCGCTCGTCGGTTTCATTCGACTGTTTGCTATCAGTGCCCTTCAGCTCAGATTCTTCCCATGCCGTGCCAAAGTCCAGTGATTCGCCGGCACCTAAGTAGAAAACTTTCTGCATGCCAGCGGGCCCTAAGAGAAGGGTATGCTTCTTGCTTTTTTCTCTCGGTAGATACCACTGAGCCTCGTTGTCGCTGATGCGTTCAATACATTGCCTCTTTCGAAATAGGCCCCCAGCCTTCTCATCATAATACCAGTCCCATCCACTAGTCGATTCATCCTGAAGTTTACTGCTCTCAATACAGTAAGTAGATGAAATTCCGTATAGCTCGTTGTTCTGTGCGTTTCGCAAACTTTCTATGCTCGGAAAAGTCGCATCAAGCCCACCTGAGAAAAAGGTTCTTGAATATATAATCGGCAGCAAATCTTGAGCGCTGGTTCCAAAAGTTAGCTTCTGGTTAATGAATTTAGCACTGTGATCAGATGGCCGGAAAAGGCCTCGAGAATGCGTAATTTGGCGGTCGAGCCGCTCTATATGTCTGCGCGCAGCTTCCTCTGCCTTCTCCTCATCGATCGTCGAGCCCAGGACAGATCCAAAATCGTCCTCGAATGCTGCATAGTGTCAGATTACTGGTTAAGAAAGGTGCTTTTTGTCTTACCTTCATCGTCGTTGACATCAGGCTCATCGTTCATTTCATCAGGTACAAACTCCTCGTCCGAGTCATCTACATCAATTGCCTTTCGGGGTCTCTTCGTTGCAGAACTCAATGTAACATGGCCTGCATCGGCCACCTCGATGCGACCCTCTGTCGACTTGCGGCCCGGTCGTCGTCCCATAATTCAACAGCGCACTGAGTCGAAAGGAACGACCAGCCGTTATCATGGAATATATAGAAGCGCGAATACTCTCATGAGTGCTTGCAGCAATCTCGATGTCGCGTAAGGTTTACCCTAAACGGTTTTATAAGCATCTTCGGTCTGGTCGGACTATATCAATTGCAGTATAATGAGGACGGAAAGCGAATTATCTCGAAGATGAACTTGAAGCTCAGAAATAATGCCATCATGAACCGGCGCGCCATATGTCGGAACCTCCGAGCGATGACGCGGTGTCACGTGATTTATTGCTCTCGAACGCCCAAATCCTCGAAGAAAAGAAGAAGAAGAAACGCGGAAGAAAAAAGAAAAGAGGAATACGAATTCCGCCTTGTTAGCCTCAATTCAATTTATTCGGGGGTTAGCATGAGTGGAATCTTCAGGTCGGCCGCCAAACCTGGCATCCTGCACCAATATGTAAGAGGACAATTCACCCTTTTGTTCCAGCGCAAACCAAGCTCACATCATGACAGTACTCAAACCTCTGTGCCTTTGAATACAGCTCCTCCGCTGGTCCCGAAGACAAGCCTCATGCGCTGCTGTTTATGGGCGGGCTGCATGACGGATTATGTACGGTCCCATACCTCGATGACATCGCAACAGCCCTTGAACCGAAAGGCTGGTCTGTGTTCTCCGTTCTCCTTTCGTCTTCCTATACCCAGTATGGCATGAACAGCTTGGATAGGGATGTCGATCAAATTGGCAGGTGTGTCGAGTATGTGAGGAATTACAAGGCGGGCCAATCCGAGGACGGAGGCAAGCCTGGACTCGTCGTCTTGATGGGCCATTCGACTGGGAGCCAGGATGTGCTGCACTACATCCATTCCGCCAACCCCGGAAAATTCGGCTTCAAGCGTCCTCAGGTCGACGGGGCGATTCTCCAGGCCCCAGTCTCTGATCGAGAGCATATTCTCAACGGCCTCAGGACCGGAAACGATGTTGACTCTCCGGAAGCCCTCACAGAGGCATTCAATGAGCTTGTTGCGCTGGCGAAGGCCAACATCGCCGTGGATCCCAATATTCTATTGCCTCTTTCCTCGTTGATCAGGATAGGGTTCCAGCCCGACGCTGCCATGTCAAGTGCAAGGTTCTTGAGTCTGGCTAGCCCAGATAGTCCCGAATCTCCGTCGCAGGATGATCTTTTCAGCTCCGATCTCACCGATGAAAGGCTAAAGCAGACATTTGGCGCAATTGGGAACCAGAGCATTCTGAAGAATTCCTTAGCAGTTTTGATATCCGGCGCGGACCCCTGTGTGCCGAGCTTTATTGATAAAGAGAAGTTGCTGGCGGGATGGGAAAAGGCCACTAAGGAAGGAGCCCCGGATCGCCTGATTTGGGACGCCAACAGCGGCATCGTTGCTGGGGCAGGGCATTCGCCGAGTGGGGAAGGCCAGGAGGGCCCACGGCAGGAACTGACATCGCGAGTCGAGAGATATGTTGGCAATCTCACTGACTTGTGGATATGAGCTGTGGTCTGCTCGGATGCAAAACATAAATATATAGACACGATCTGCAAAGATATTTTGGGAGTATAAATATGTGCAAGACGGAATAACCTTGGTCTTGAAAAATGTATCTCCATGGGTATTAGAGTCCAATATAGACATAGAAAGAAACACACCAGATAAAAACATGAATTCCCTTTATTTGTACATGCCCGTAATGCCTGGTCAATTCGCTCAATTCGCCGTTTGAAAGTGTAGAAAAATGCATATTTCGGTATAAGGTACCCGCTCAGACCTTCAGCCATAACGAAAACACGCCCCTCAGATACTCCACGATCTCTTCACCTCCGAGCTTGCTTTCTCCGTACAGGCGATCAACGAAAGTGATAGGACACTCCTCCACCTTGTAGCCCAGCGCTTTAGCACGGACCATCATCTCCATCTGGAATGTGTAGCCCTTGCTCTCAGTGACCTTGATAACCTTTTCCAACACAGGTTTCTTATACAACCGGAAACTTCCAGTGAGGTCACTGACTCCGGGCATCAGCACCACATCCGCAATCAGATTGGCACCACGCGATGTGAGCTTGCGGAATAAGTCCCAACCATAAACCCCGCCTCGTAGGTTGCCACGGCTGGCATATCTGGTTCCAGAGACAATATCACAGCCAGACTCTTTCTGAATCCTAATCATTTCAGGAATGAACTTGGGATGGTGGCTGAAATCGGCGTCCATGATAATAACATAATTGCCGGTGGCGAACTGGAGACCGTGGACATAGGCGGTTCCGAGACCAAGCTTCCCAGCACGAGGCTTCAACACAATATGGTCCGAACCCCAGGCCTTCTGAAGCTGCTTGGCGATTTCTTGCGTTCCATCGGGGGACCCGTCGTCGACTATGATAACTTCCCAGTCCAGCTCGCTAAATAGGGAGATAGGTCAGTAACTACCGAGACAATCAATCAATTGAAGAACGCAAATGCAGTAGACTCAACCATACTTTTCGCGAAAGGTCTTCTCAATCAACCAACAGATGATCGGGAGGTTTTTGCGCTCATTGTAGGTGGGGAGGATGACGGAGTACTTGTCAGTGGACGGCATGGTGAAGCCAAAGGATTGACGCGGCGCGCGGAATTCAACGACTGAATCTTGGTGCACTACTTCGAGAGTTGGCCGGTATCGAGGGCCACGATTTGGCATGCGGAACTCGCTGTTCGCAGAATCAGCAAGTCGAGGAACCAGCAGCAGCAGCAACAAGAGAACAACAAGCTGTCGACTGGTTTGTAACAACATTCACTTTCCCCTGACACTTTGGCTGGGATACACTAGGGAGTGTGGCCCGTGCACACACTGGGGGCAGGCACTCACCGCCTGGCAGTACTTCTCCTGCTGCTTGGCTTGCGGGACTCTCCTCCATCTGCTTCGCCTCCCTCACTGTTTGGCATGCTCTTGTTCTCCAATCACTCTTCTTCTGTTCAACAGATTTGGTCCTGTTAAGGAGTGAGTTGAAACGGTTTGTGGATGAGAGATTGAATGGGAGATCTACTTCACATACATACAAAGAATCGCAATGGAATCAGCTAGTACAGGACATCGCCGCAATGTGTCACTCAAAGGTCTGTCTGACGCACAATGTGTTATGCAGAATTGATTGCATTAAACTGATTTATGCCTAGCCACACGGCCTCGAAGTGCTACTAAAGGCCCTCTGGACGCCCTGGATGAGTATGCGCTCCCCTAACGGTATCATGGTGCCGGCCCTGATAGTTTAATAGCACTCCAGCCAGTTCTGATAACACGTCCTTACAACCTCCAAGCCACTCTTTGGAGCATGTTACTGCATCTATTGGGGGCCTATCTATAGCTGCAACATCTCAGCCTGTGAACAAAAACTTCTCCTATCTTCTTCGCCCAGATATCTACCACCCGCTTTCCCAGCTGCAAACGCCTCCAGCATTCCGCACTGAATTCTCCGCTCTTTCTCCTGATACGACTCTGAATTTGGCTCTGTCAAGTTTAGACAGCTTGCTGAAGTCTGGCCGATTTCTACCTGCTGCACATTTCGCAGCATTGATCCTCACCTCCTCTGTGCTGTCCCCGGTGGACAATGTGACAATCTTCTCCTTGTTTTACACCCGTCTGGCTTGTCTAGAGCTCACAGGCAATACTCCACTAGCGGCACAGGAGGCCAAAGCACTGGAAGATTTGACTTCAGCCTTCTACTACCTTGAAGTCGAGGAAGGAGTGCGGTCCCACCACGTTGTACCTTGGCCCCTGCGTGTTCTAGCTGTAAGACTGCAGAGTATTGGATTTGGAGATGCAAGAAGAGGAATTTCGGGGCTCTATGAACTTGGGCTCGAAGCAAGGAAACAAGCATCCCGGCCGGAAATTGGCACCGAGGAGAAAAAGCTATGGAAAGCCCGCCTGAGTGACTTGGGCGTCCGTGTTGTCAATGCTCTGATCGACATGGGCGATTTGGACGCTGCACAACGGTCTTTGGCTAATATGCACGCTTTCAGCCATGGAAATGGACCAGATATCTCACGGATGGTGCTGTTGCACCTTCGAGCAGGGAATTTGGAGTCCGCGCGGATACTCCTGAGCAACTCTCCGAATGTATCGGGAGGTGTCTTAAGCCCTCTTCTTAGTATGGCTGAAGGAAGATATGATGATGCAGTTACCGCCTGGAAAGATCTTCGCGAAAGCCAGGCTGGAAAAGACAACGAGGTCCTCATTCTGCAGAACCTCGCTGTATGCCTGTTATACATTGGGAAACTTGCTGAGGTGACTTGCACGTTGTTATGTGCCGAATACGGATGGCTAACAAGTTATGTAGTCCCGTGAAATCCTCGAATCACTCGTTGAAACAAATCACTCCTTCCAAAGTCTTACGTTTAACTTGGCAACAATTTATGAACTTTGTTCAGAAAATTCACAGGCTCTTAAGCTGAGATTGACCGAACAGGTTGCGCAACATCCACACTCAGCAAAACGGTACTGGGAGCAACCGAACACTGACTTCAAAATATGAAAGAATGCTACGCTTATATCAAGGAAAACGTAACATTCTCAGGGCACAGCAAGTCTTCAATTGTGTGGCTCTAATAAATCGATCTGCCTACTTATGGAGGCCCTCGGCCACGAATCATCGTTCACCGGTTACCCCATACCACCATCGCAGCGGTGTCGTTCGGAAGATTCGACGGCTGGATCACGGCCCTACTGGTCGCTTCTGATCTACAAACAGCTTTCTCGCCCTTATGACCACTTTGGCGCCTTCCTTCTTCCAGCCAAGCCCTTCTTGCTCGGCCAGCTCTTCCCACGTGCAACTATCCTTGCGCCCGGTACAAGACCGCAGGGCGTATTCCGCATCCACCATTAAATAAGCCCTACCAATGGCTTTTAATGTCCGTCGCCGTACTGTGTCAACAGCCCAGTCCATGAGCGACCGGGTATACCCGTCGCCATCCCCCCTCGCCTTCCAGAACAGAACCCAATCGTCATGCGCTAAAGCGGAAAGAACACGATCAACGACGGAGTTCTGATATCCAAATCTGACTCTTGACTTTGCGCGTAGTTCGTATGCGGCAGAGAGATCGCCTTGCCGGCAGGCGTAGTCAAGGATCAAATAGGTCGTGAATTCCTTCACGATTGGTGGATGAAGGGGTTGGGATTGCGGATTCAGATGCTTTATGAGGCGTTCCAGCGGGTGGTAATACGACGGAGGATGGTTCGCTAAGAGGGCGGTCCGAATGCAAAATATGTGGACGCTTTGCGCAAAAGGGATAGACGTCTTCGATGCTGTGGCCAAGATTGCCTCCCTTAACTTTCGAAGGGAGAGCAATATGGTGGATAGCTCTTTGCCAGCCGGGGGTATTGTCCTTACCGGGATTTTTGCCCCCGGTTGCTCAGATGTAGCAGGATCCGGCGACCCTTCTCCGCTATTGTTAACTCCCTGATCAAGGCCAACACCGGATTTTTGAGGAAGCGGTACTGGCGGGTTCCGTGTGGCATCATCTGAACGTTCTCGAGGAAGAGAGGCAAAAGCGGAATCGAGATCGTCCGCGTGGTCTTTACAAAACTGTGCATATCGATCCATAATCCGCCTATAGTATGCATCTTGAGCTTTGGTATCAAGAAGCCTTGTCGTACGTTAGCGTTAGATCTCTACCTTTGAAGACAGTACGCGCTCTTCATAACGTACTTGGTGTCCCCTTTTGATACAAACCCAACCTGATCTAATGGGTCAGGCGGGGGCCTTTGCCGCACACGCGTGGCAGAAGATGGCCTTGCATTGGGAGGAGTTCCAGATCTAGGGTCCCCGCTTGGGCCTAAAACAGCTTGCTCAAGCTGGTCTGTCGGCGACCTGTGACGGCTGCGTGTGGATGGCGTTGATCTTGACTGAGCTGCTCGTAGAGCCGGCGGCACATACTTGGCCTCTCCTTTCGAGGTGTAAGGGGTTCGTCGCTCCAGCGAATCTGCTGGAGATTTCTGGCGGGGTTGAGTGCTGGATGTAGCTCTTGGGTTGCGGCGTTGGCTGGCCATTATTGAGCCTGTAGAAGCACGACTTGCTGTCAAGGCCGGGAAGCCGCAATTCCGAGTTCTTTGGATGCCATTAGCTTGTAAGCCAGCCCTGGAGTGTTCACATATTGCAAGGTTGAAGCTCTTGGTCTGTCGTTGGTGTCGTCGGAGTCGGATGTGCTTGCCCTGTGTTCCTCCTGTTTGTGCTGTTTGCATCAGCTGCCAACGCCGAGGCCAAAACTGTTGGGAGCTCTCGAGATTCCCAGTTCAACAAGCTCCATCGACCTTCTGCCTCGAAGACCAGAAGACCGGCCGGGAGATGAGTCAGGGAGGATGGGGGACAGCACGTTCGTACGTCAACGGCGGGGAGTGAGCGTGCAAGCGAATGGCGAGAAGAAGACCGTCAAAGTGGTTGAGGAGACATGGAAGCGAACCGTTCACTGGGACGACCTACCGCACTGGCTTCGCGACAACCAGCATATCCATACAGGATATCGGCCGGCCTCTGCTTCATTTGTCAAGAGCTTTCAGTCGCTCACATATATTCACAATGAGACGGTGAACATCTACACCCACCTCCTCCCTTCGCTGTTCTCCGTGCCTTTCTCCTTTGCTGTCTACAGATCGATATCCGCGCGCTACCAGACCGCAGACCACGCCGATGTCCTCGCGTTCAGCAGCTTCTTCACCGGGGCAGCGTTCTGTCTTGGGATGAGCGCATTGTACCATACGATTTCCAACCACTCGCCGCTCGTGGCATACATCGGCAATGCATGCGACTATGTCGGTATAGTGGGACTAATAGCAGGTAGCTTCGTTCCCAGCGTATACTACGGGTTCTACTGCATGCCGCAATTGCAGAAACTCTACTGGACGATGATATGCCTCATTGGAATTGGCTGCGCGATTGTCTCGACCATCCCTCGTTTCCGAACACCTGCCCTGAGACCGTTCCGAGCAACCATGTTCGTGGGCATGGGTCTCTCCGCCGTATTCCCCGTTCTTCATGGTCTGAGAATTTTTGGCTTCGACCAGATGCGCAGACAGATTGGCCTCTCGTGGCTGCTGCTGCAGGGCTTTCTCTATATTCTTGGGGCGACGATATATGCCATGCGCGTTCCGGAGCGGTTGCGACCTGGCAAATTCGACATTTTGGGCAGCTCACATCAGATATTCCATGTTCTGGTGGTGCTTGCGGCTTGCTCACATTTGATGGGTCTGCTTGAGGCATTTGACTACCGCCATAGCGGCCTTGCGCCTGCGTGTACATAGATCATAGATAGCTATAGATTCCACTTTGAGTCTGCTATTCTCAGCCCATGTACAAAAGAGAAGCTCACCTCGATCAAGAGTCGTAGTTTTAGCTTCTTCATTATATATTATTCCATTTGGTGTCTAAGCTCGAAACTTTGCAAAACAAAGACCTCTCAAGAATGAGACGACCTCGGCTTACGTATACAAAGCAAGTGCTATGTCCCGTAGCCTGAACATCAACGCTCAGACGGTCGAACCCCAATTCTTCCATCCTTTCTTAAGTATAAAAGTGAGAAGGAGAAGTCACTTTATTTAGCTCTTGATTTTACCCGTTTGCCAAATCGTGAAGGCCCAAAGCTCAAAACGAACGGACCGCATACATTGAGAGCTGAGGTCGCTGCATCCATAGGATTGGCCGCCCCAAGACCACCTTTTGCAGGCGTCTTCACATCTAAACTACCCCAGGTGCTGGCGGGCCAAATAGCCATTGTTAAAGGCTCGTGTCAAGGAACTGGCGCGGAAGACACGCGCCTGTTCGCGAAGGAGAGCCACCAAAGTCGTTGTTGCAGATCTCGATGCCGGTAACTATCATCCAACTCCAACCGAAATATATATCTTGTTCAATGATAAATATTAATAGAAAGAATACACAGAAAAATGTGAAGATACGCAAATGCTATCAATGATGCTGGTCCCAGACGGGGCAATTGTGTAGCGGGAGTCGTTACGGATTCAGCATATGTCAAGAGAATGGTGCAGTAGGTGGCGGAGTCTGGGGATGGGAGGATTCATATTATTGTTAATAAAGCTGGTTCAACATGGGATGGAGCGATTCCTAAGGTCTATAACTATTCCTTCTCCCAGTAGTAGTACAGGTCAGTTGTCTATAGCCAAGGGAGGTACGGATACTGAATTGAACTGCGTCGGCCTACATTAATGATTAGCAATGGAAGAAGATGCTCGCAGTCTTCGCCGTACTGCCGTTTAAGCTTGTCCAGCAGCGACACCCTATTTCCGAGCCAAAAATGGTGGTCCCCGAGTTATCGTCGACATCAACAGCACCTGCGGCATGCGTGCAAACGAGTATGCCTCAATCACCATCTCGCCTACCATTTTCTTGAAGCCAGAAGCAAATTTCTCATCACTACCGAGTATCAACGGCCAAGCAAATTACGCCGTGGGCAACGCTGGGATGGTCGGTCGAAGTAAGACCATCACCAAAGAATGGAGTCCGCAGTCCGGAGTCCGAACCAACACCATTGCATTTGGCCTCGTCATGACTCGCCTTACCCAGTCCTGGGAGGCAGGGGCTTTTATCATCACCCCCGAGGGCGAAAAGGTTGCACTAGGGATCCCCGGAAAGCAGGTAGCAGGCAGCAAGTAGGCAACCTGGAGCACTATGCTGATATTCCCCTTCGCGATCTGCCAGCGCGACGGAGGCGGCGATGACGACCCTGGGTGTCGTTATCCCACTGTTTAGGTATGCCAATGGGCAGACTATTATGGTGAATGGTGGTAGAAATATGGAGGTAATCGAGATCAATTTTCGATTATGGGAGGGAGCCCTCCCCTCCGACGCGATTGTATAGAGCGCCTGAAAGGCAACGAAGAAATGGACATGCCCATTTTTGCAGAGAAGACGAGTGGAAACAAAGGTTGCGGGTGGATGGCCTTGTACAGTCACCTGGAGCAGTCTGCAGTTTCGCAGGGGAGCTGGCCCTCAGGGAAGACGGCCTTGAGCATCACCCATGCCTTCTTATTCAGCTCTTGATGGCAGGCAGGCATCCGAAAAGCAAGAAGAAGAACAGCCTGTATGAGACAACCTTTGCCAGGCTGTAAGCATAGCAATGCACCACGAGGTGGATATTCATCGGGTATCAAATGAACAAGTCCAAGGGAGCGGAAAAATCACGGAGATACGCATATTTGTCGATGGAGTTGCGTGACGGGCATAAAGATCCCTCCATCCTTTGAAGGGTCATTCTGCTTTTCCGCGCGCATCAGCGTGTCCCGAGACAGGGCGCAACCTCGTCCTCTCACAGACTCGATCGATCCTGCGAAGCGAGTGAAACATATCCGATCGAATCAGAGCACGAGTTAACAAGTCCATGTCGCGTGCATGAGGCAGACAAAGCGGTGGAGGCTTAGACCTGCACCTTATGCAGCCAAGTTTCGGAGAAGATGCCAGCAAAAGGCGACAGGTCCACGGATGCCGCTTTCGCCGTTCTTCTTTTCCGGGGCAGAGGAACTCCGAATTGGATGTATGGCGGTTCCCCGCGAAAGAAAAATAGAGATGTCACCAAATTCGGCGATCTATGCTGCGAATGCTAAAAGGCCGTCATAGAGGCTCACAGTGGAAGAGCGTGCAGCACGAGTGCCTCTTGTCGACGTACATCTATTCTACCATGGCGATGCAACCACATCACCTTGCTGGTCTCACGAAGAAAAAGAAACACGCCAGATTAAGCTCTTCACATGCTCAACTTACCAAAGTGGAGGGGAGAATGTGCATAACGAAAGATCGAAAAACAAAGATACTTTGGCAAAAAGCCCAAATATCCTTGCAACCAGAATCCGGCACCTGTTTCTCAGCCAGAGGCCGCTAGTGGTGTCCTGTCCAAAAGTTTAAAGAGACTGAAAAATCGACGATCGCGTCTGATGGAGGGCCTTTCTTCAGTCTTCTTTGTCAAGACATGCTCGGGCCATGTCGCTCGCAGCCCAGTTTGCAACACCATCAGATCTCGCTGCAACCACACCACGAGCCACTCAGCTCGTCATGTCGCGGCGCCGGTCCGACGCACTCAAAATGCAAGCGAGTTTTCAGGAGAGACTGTCTCGTTCGGACATGTGCAGTCAGCCAGATAGTAATTGGTCATCGACCGAAGAATGCATTCACCTCGCTCTCGGCACAAAAAAGGAGCTCACCCGCTAGCCGACAATGATTTCAAATCAAACCAGCTAAACAAGGAGCTCTCCAACTAGCAAGGGCCTCAAACGGCCGTGCAGGTGCCCTTGTCGCCCTCCTCTTCCCAGCTCGCGCTCACACTTGAACTTCAGAGAGGGTATGAGGTGTCTAGTCATCCTGCTCAAGCGCACCCGGTACCCAGTAGCACGGATGACCTCATGCACCGGCATTTCGTTTTTCAGGGTGTGGGTGTACAGGGAACAGACGCGCTATCGATGTGGCCGCCTGGTCGGCATCGTTCTGCGCCTCCGACGTCCGAGAGCACAAGAAAGGATTCCTCCGCAAAATTGGGTAATCTGATTCTCTCTCTCCTGACAACCAGTTCCGCATCCCTGCATAATGCGGGCGGACGTCGTGGGCGAAGACATGGACAAGAGACCTTGTTCTGAAGCTCCGTCCATGCATCCATCCTTGAACACTCCGTCGATGGTCTGATCGCCAGTACCCCAGACGGGGATGGGATCTCAATCAGCTTGTTCATGATGAGCGAAACTTTGCGCTCGTTCGAGAACACGAGCAATCTCCGTTGAAACCCCTTGCTCGTACGAGTAAAACGGCCTGCAAGATTTGCGTAACAAGTCGAGCGAGGGATCCTCAGACGCAGGCAAGCGTCAAACATGATCTTGATTGTTTCTGAATATAGAAAAGAACAAGCAAAAGGATAACCCCCCGAAAAGCGCTTGTTGAACCGAAAAAAAGGCGCCAATCTGGGGGACATATTTTTTTTTTTTTTTTTTTTTTTTTTTTTTGAATTCAGCTCGATGCACACAGTTTTGTGCACCATGGCAGGCGAGAAGCCAGCACAGCCGAGGAACCGGAGCAGTTTCACTGATGTCTGCCCGTGGTTCAGGGGATCAGATCAAGAACTTGTGACGAATTCGACTTCACTCCCTTGGATCGAGGAACTGAGCAAGAATGTACAAGCCTGATCACTTGTTCCTCAGCTGCGATTGATCGCTGTTCAGCGTTGACCAACTACATAACCTCCTCCCCAAGCCACTCCGAGTAAAGCCGCTCCGTGCGAGGTTCCATCCAACTTTTTTTCCTTTTTTTTTAGGAAGAACCTTGTTGTCACGAAAGCGGCCGCTTGCGATCAGAATGCCCCTTTCATCGATAAAATACCTCAATCAATCGGTGGGTTGGGCGGGCGCGTACGTGCGTATGTGCGTGCGCCCCGTGAGGCTGGGATGGCTAGAGTAACATCGTTTGCAGGTGCGAAAGGGGCAAATTCTCCGAATGAGCTATGTATGGATGGATGGATGTATAACCATGTAAGAAGAGGCTGGCGACTTTGCTAGCGTCGAGATTCAGGTGAGCTTTTAAAGGGAGTCTCGTCTGTACGGGTATGGCGCCTTAGCTATCCTCGTTGGTAACTCGGCTGAAGCTCAAGGTGGCTCATTCGGAGGCAGAAAAGCTTCCGAACGCGAGGATATCGTCTTGTTAAATTTGCAAGCAAGGGCTGGGGTGCTGCGGACTATACAGAGGGATTGATGGACTATCGCGATTAGCCATGAAATAAATTACTTGCGGACGTAGACAAGAGGTTCAAGTACTAAAATATTTACTTTGAATGATAATCTGCTTTGATTTATGTACAAATGTATATCAAAAGGCAGTCATCTAGCCCGCACCCCGAGGCCACGAGCGGGTATTAAACAATTAAAACGACGTAGAACGCAAAAAGGCGAAGAGTAGAATGTCAAGGAGACATGATGCAGCTAAAGAGCATCTCAAATAAAGTAGAGAGCGCTGAAAGGGGATAACGATTTCGGGTATCTGTTAACGACAGCGAAGAATATCCAGGAGAGAGTAGAAAATCAAATCAGCCACCTCCTTCTAGGGGTAAAAAAAGCACTCAGCAACAACAGCAGGCAACGGAATTACTCCCAAATGCAGGTCTTGACTCATTAAGATAAACCGATCCACCAACCAAGGGGTCCAACGCCGGAACAATGCATTTGCTTTCGTGGGTCAGCCTTGAAAAACGCCCGGCAGACTCCGTAGCATAGCCTTTTCGAAAAAAGCATAAAAAAAAGGCAAAACAAAGGGGAAATATTACAAGATTTGTCGAAGGTTCGGAAGAGGACGAGACTGGTGCAAGGACATCCTCTTCCTTTCGGCCAGATGGTTCTGGTCCAAAGGTAATTGTGTTGGGGTATTATCGGCATAAATGCGAAGGTAAACGGATCCCTTTTTGCCGTAAATAATTTTCAACTCCAATCCTTGGTAGCGTAGGGAAAAAAAAAAGTAAAGAAATTCGTTGAGTGGTGTGGAGTCGTAGAAGTTCGGAGTGGAATCGGGGCCACCAAGCAGAAAGAGCTGAGAGACGAGGGCGCAGCACGTTTAGCACACGGCCACCAGAGGCTCCAAGGGGTAGTGGCGCGCAAGGGGCTTATCCCCGGCATCGTTCAGGGGAATAAAATTGCCCCAGCAGTTTGCGGGGATGGTCGGCGGTACGTATCTGAATTGGCCATTAGGCGTATTGTGCGGTGCGTATTCAGAAGAGGACGACGATGAGGCGGACGAGTCGTCATCGGTCAACGAGGTATCCGAAACAGCAGAGCTGGAATAATCAAACATAACCGGCTCTGCCGGGGATTGCAAGTAAGGATTAAAAGCGAGATATCCAAATGGCTGTTCTTTGGTGTAGTAGTGGCTCTGGCAAGGTGACGCGGGTGTGACTTGAAGCATGGGTCCAGGACGGATGGTGAACCGCGGGCATTCCAGGACAAGCTGGCGGAGTTCCGCAATGGAGATCCTCTTCTGCGGATCGCATTCAAAGATGCGCTTCAGAATTGCATTGAGCTCAGGTGACAGAGGCAAGATTGTCCTGAGAAATTCGCGGTCCTTCAAGTAGGCGAGGAAAGTCGAATCCTCTGGAGAAGCTTTCTTCCAGGGGTTTCGACCGCAGCAGAGATTGACTAGGATGACTCCTAGGCTCCATACGTCGTTTGGCGCAGATGCATAGGGCTTTGCATTCGACTGGAGGCACTCTGGCGGACCTGTTAGTAGCTGACCCCAACGTAATAGACAGTAGAAAATACCTGGTGACATGTAAAAGGTCGAACCGCAACCAAAATCATTGGTCAAGTAGTCCATTGTAGCAAGGCCAAAATCAGCGAGCTTCACCGACATGCCGTGATCTGTTACCAGAATATTTTCCGGCTTAAGATCCCGGTGATAGATTCCGATGGAGTGGCAGTAATGCACGGCATCCAAAATTTGCAAGAACGCACGTCTGGCCAGGATATCATTGCCCACAAACTGGCCTCGTTCCGTGATATTGGAAAACAAGTCACCTTCGGGGCAAAACTCAAGTACAACAAAAGTACAATCATGAGAATCCATGATGCGGACCAAGGAAACCACATTGGGATGATTGCTGGCCATATGGTGTAGCTTTATTTCCCGCTGCTGGAACTTGCGCTGCCGCGGGTCCAGACCGGCTTTGTTCAGGGCCTTCACGGCATATCGCACACTGGTCTGGATATCAATTGCGGAATATACCACTCCATAAGCGCCCACGCCGAGTATACCGGTCAGCTCCAGGCGGTTTGCGAGGAGCAGTCCCAATCTATCCTCGGGGGCATCGCAGAATGATACTGGAGGCGGCGACTGAGGGGGGGTCGGGAGCATATTTCTGTTCACTGGGATTGCTTTTCTTGGTCGAGCAAGTTGAGAAGAAACGAGGCGGATGGTTGGTAGATATAGTCGACCAGATTGGTAGTTTGGTCCAAGGCTCCCACAATCCAAGCGAATATGAAGGATCCTGATCCTTAGAGAAGATACATGGGTCGTTGATAGCTTATTTGTTGTTCAAAGAATGGATTTGGGAGAGAACGTGTCCAAGCTCCAAGTGGATAGCGGTCCAGAGAATATATAGTATCGAGGTAAAGGACAGAGACCGGAATTAGCTAGTCCTGAGGAGGTAAAGTAGGGTGTATAAGGATAGTCAGAGAAAGTAAAAGAAGATGTACGGCAGCTAAGAACTGGAAGCTCAAGTAAAGGAATGCGGCAGTGGGAATTGCGATGTAGATATGCCGGAGTGGTGATGCGATGGCTCGAGTCAGGAGGCGGCGGAGGCAAAATCGCCATACAAATCCGCAAGGGGAATAGCTTAAGCCTAGAATTCCATCCCAGGTTCGAAGAACAGAGTTGGACGGGCGAAAGCTTCTGGGAATTCACAGGAAGAGGAACGGAAAAAAATTTAAAGTGATTGCTCAAGGGTCTCGCTCCGCTGGGCGAGGCGGGATCAGGCTACAAATAACATTAGAGTGTCACCGATATTCAATGCGACCATGGAACCTTCGAAAGAGAATGATCTTGTTGCAGGTCGCCTTGAGAGAGGGAAAAAAAAAGAAGGTTCCGCCAGACAAATCATGCAGGGCTTTTTGGGCGAATCACTCCTGGCTGTGACTAGTGAACCCAGACGCTTCGTGCTCCATTCCCTTCCCCCCTTCAGGCTGCCTACCAGGCTGGGGCGAATGGGGCGTGGGTCAAACAGATGGCGGGATGGCGCATGAAAGTCGGACCCGCTACTCGTAGTCTGGAATTTCCACCACTCAACCCTCACTCCAGTGCTATATTTGATCAGCACAGTTGAAAGCGCTGATTATTTGCTCTGGCTCCTCTCGTTCGTCATCCTCGGCACCACCCAAACACGAAGACTAAAACGGCGTCGCTCGCTCCCCTCAAGGTGGGCCGATTGGGTGATGTCCTCATACTTCTTGCAAGATTCCCGGAGTTAACAGGATCCAGACCACGGGGATTCTCCATCCTCTTTCGAGGAAATGATGGAAAGTCAAAGGGACAAAGAAGGAGGCGAGGGCGCTACGGAGTACTTTACATCGGTCTGAGTTTTGAACAGGATTTCCGACTGAAAGGATTTTTGATGATGCTTTCAGTCCTTGCTGCAACAGGAAATAAATGCACGAAGCTTTAGTGTGGTCATTGGTCAGGGATAAGCAGCATGGCCCGTGGAGAACGTTCCTCGGTGGTGGGTACGGCACTTGTGTTGAGGCTAGAGACCGCTGGATTTCATGATTCTTGTCATCACCCTGCAAGATCTCGAAGGCCAACCGCATTGGGGCGAAAAAAAGTCTCATCGCGTTGGTCTGGTGGAGGGGAGGTCGTGGTTCCACATTTCGACGCTTCAAGGCAAGGAGCATTGTCGGCGTATTTTTGTTCAGGCTCCGTTATGCTGCGTTGTGCTTGGCTGAAATGCGGAAAAAGCGACGCAGCCAGCCGGGACCAATTTTTGATGAACAGCCTGCCGTGATAATCCGAGGGCAGGCCGAGCTCAAGGTGCGACGCAAAGCGTACTTCTCATCACTGCCTCCTTTATGCACGTCACACTGCCCCTGTCCCATGCCTGCTTCACGACCAGGGCTGGGATCTCGCTGGGTGGTTCATCGCGCGGCTTGGTGGCTCGTGTCAACTGGTGCGGACGCCCACCCCACACAGGCTTGCTGATCCTTGGACGACCGAGAGGAGGAATAATGCTGACAAGGCGCTCGCTAGCCTTTGCGTGGAACATCTCCTCTTGTGGCCAGCCCCCTGATGATGAGTCAAATCAGTGAGCAAGCCGTGGCGATTAATGGTGGGGAGATTCTGCCCAGAAATGGAATGGGTGGCGTGTGGCCATTGGTCAGATGCTCACTTCTGGAGACTCAGGAACCGCTGCTCAGATTGCTGGAAACCTTGGCTTTGCCAAACAGGATGTGCAGGGAGAGGCGACTCGGACGCTGTCTTGTTGAGTGCTCGCGAATCCATGGGTTGAATGTCGGGGTTCTTGACGGCCTGGCTTCCTGACATCATGAAGCACAAGGCATCGGGAGAAACTTGCACTGCAGGGATGGATTCAGGATACGGCAGTGCCTTCGCCATTGAGCGAGAAACCAGGAACGCCGGTTTTGAGCGAGAAACCAGGAACGCCGGTTTGAAGTTCCGCTGCTGAGAACTCGTACATTGTCAAGCAGAGAATAATCCCAATCCTGTTTGATCCCTTGTTTCCCTCTGTTCATCGGCGGAATCTCAGCCGTTCATGCTTCGCGTCCTCTTCGATGGTCAGGGAACGGATGCAAAAATGGAGCTGGTTGGCCATTGGCTCACAGTCAAGTAGGCGGCAACGCACTGACATTCGCATGATTCCCGTCTGGAGCCATGCTCCTTGACCGCCCATCAACCATTCTCAGGGGCTGAGCGTGGCTGAATCGCGAGCCAATAAACTTGCAAAGAATGCTGAGCGCTTAACCCGAAGCGATCTTAGTGCTTCGGACAATCTTTTTGGGCGCTTCAGCGGGATGTGTTGGCATCACAGGGAGCAACGATGTGCATCGAAGGGTGCTGAAAAGGGGTGTGATGATGCAGAAAGTAACTTTTTCCAGAAGTCTTGATGCCGAAAATCCAGGACTCCGCCAATGAGAGATCGGCGGCTTGGGTGATTCTTCTGATCGCGCCACATCCAACCCATCGCGAGCGAGCTGCCGCCTGACCGAGGAGTCGAGGGCTCACTCGCGTTCAAGACAAGGAAGACGTTGGTCTTGTCGGCTGGATTCTGAACTGCCCCAAGAACCACCTTCGATTCTTCATCTCCAGTCCGCCTTCGAGTGCGATGCGATGATTGGCTCTGCAAGGGACGTTGATGTGGGATCAGCAGATCAGAGACATTTTTCCTCTGATCTTCGGAGCCTTTTTTCCGCACAGTGCTTCCACGCCTTTGAGAAACATGAATGGTGAGAGCATCGAGCATCGTGTGACCGTGATCTTCAACAATCAAGCGTCTTGTTGATGTCTTCTCCGATTGCGTGAGGGCGCCATCGCCGCAACCGATGCTGAACTACCCATGACATCATCTGTACATCACGTGATAAGGGGGCTTCGATGTTGAGCGACAATGAAAAGCCCGTGATTTGATGCAGAACGCCCTGAATTTTGGGGCAAAAAAAGAAAAGTCAAGTCCCAGAACACCTGAGGACAGCCTTGCGAAGGGGTTGGGAGGCAGGCTGGAGTGACTTGTCTCTGCTCCACCCCACCGCTTGGTCTCGTCCCCATTCTTCTCGCCATGATCGTTTTTGTTCCATTCGCTGGACGTCGCTTCAACAAGGGCGCTCGAACTAGTTTTCCTCCTTCGTATTGGCCACGAGAAACAGAGGCTAGCGGCACATGTGGGCAGGCGAGAGGCCTCAAGAGAAACGTCCGGGAAGTTGACACGGGTATTTCTCAGAACGGCCCGTTTCTGCGAGAGCATGAAAGAGCTTCCGGGCATTTGACTGTGAGTGGCATGGTCCTCTGCTTGAAGTGAGGCTCGCCATGCTTCCCGCTTGACAAGGAACGCCTGAGAAAGTTCACCCAGGCGTGTTTCGACGCGCCAACAACGCGCAAAGCATGCTGGTCCAAGAATCATGCCAGTCTCGAAACACCACGGAGAGCTCCCTTCCTCTCTGTTTCTCTCCACAAGCTGCCTCATGTTTCCCTGTCAAAACTGAAACTTGCCCCTCGCCCTATCGTATCCCATACTGGGGTTAAAGCAAGACATCCTGGCCAGGCTGGCCGCAGAATGATTTTGGCTTCTGAGATTTTCTCTTTCCGGGAAGTTCCGCCTCTCGATCCTCGCACTGCTGCAACATCTCTTGAATCAAGGGTGCAGATCAAAGTTGTTACCTGAGAGTGGCCGCGAACTTCAACTCTTCTCTTCGACTCTTGGATGTTGCCCAAGGCATTACCTGGATCGTGTTCCAGAACACATTGACAAACCCTGGCGCTGGAGTGATCTGCCGTTGAAACACGAGCATGAGCGTTCAAGGTTTCAAAAATTATGAATTTCCTTGAAATCCGATGCGCATCCTCTCATTATTCTCCTCAATTTGTTTTCGAGTATCAGGGTACCCGAAGATCATTGTGGGGTGGGGGCCCTTGCGCCCTTGTCATCTTTGCTTTTTCTGTGAGAGATCCTGTTGAATCTTAACGGCGAGAGATGTCACTGGCTGGCCTTTGAACAGGCTCCTCAAAGTTTCGTAGCAAGAGCATCAATTTTGTTCGATCAAGACGATCTCGTTGACGACGAGTTGGAGAATTCAAGGAGAATAATGGCAAACAGAGTGTTCGTATCCGTTCAAGAGAGCAAGCCATGATGGCGTCGCCGACCTTTCCATTTCGGGGGATGGTGAAGAGCAGTCATTGGATTCCCAGTGCAATGGGCCGAATCTTCTCCATTTGCGTGAGCATTTTTCGAAAATGTCCTTTTCAAACGGCTGATTCCCCGTGACTTGCCATCATCAGTCGTCAAGCTCGCCTCAGTGCTGATTCCAGGTGGACGGTTGCGTCTTCCCTCAAAGCTTCCGAGGAAGCTTCTGCTGATAATAGCTTCGTCCGCTTCAGGAGATCGCCGTTCGGCGGCCTCAGCAACTCATTGGTTCCCAGCAAGTGAGTGCCCATCGGGAACGGCTCTCGTCGATAAAATTAGGATCTATCAGCAACCTGTTTGCAGAACAGCCTTACACTTGTTGGTTCCGCCACCTTTGGCGACATCGCTATATCGGGACATTGTTACTGACTGGCTATTGCTCCCAACTGGATTCCGGTAGGATGGAAACGGGGGAGCTCGCAATCCTGTCTGCTGGCCTGCTGGAAATCTGAGGATTCGCTGCAAATTGACGCCTTAACCAAGGCCTCCTGAAAGGCATTGTTGAGGTTGAGCTTCTTGTCGTCGTGCGCTTTTCCTAATCGAGACATTGTGACGACCTCACACCCAACGTCCACTGGCTTCCGCTGGTATGGAATACTTTCCGGACAATAAACACTATCATTGCCGATTTTTGGTGCCGACGAAGGCGGCTACTTATCCAGAAACGGAAATGTGTCTTTAACTGGCAGCAAATTCCACTGGCTTCCGGCTTGGTGAGAACAAGGAGCTGAATTTCCATGTACCAGACTGATTTTGCTTTGGCCTGATGATAGCTACGAAGTCTACATTTGATGGTTTACCAAACCCAGGCTTGGACGCGGGATCCTTCTACTAGATATCGTCACTCTGGTGGCGATGATTTTCGCCCGTTCATCACCAAACCCCAGAATCTGGCCTCACAGTCACTAGCTGGAAACAACCAGATGCCGGAAGTCAAAAATGGCCTTCACGATACCTCATGCGGAAGCAACGCCGGTTCACGATAAGCTTTGGCCACAGAAACTAAAACTTGGACTATATGCTCGGCTCGACCGCCGAACAGAGATATCTTTGTTGCCCTCTCTGCCCGGTTAAGAGCATACTTCAGAGCTAAACGTAGCGAAGACGGAATAGGTAATAGGGAATCAGGCTTCAGACAAGATGGCTGGTCAGCCAGCGCGGTGGCTGCTGACCCAGCTAGAGGGTGTCTGGTTTCGCGATGGGAGGGATTCCATCACATTGGGAGGCTTGACTCTCCTGGCAGCCTTCAACAAAGGAAGCCTATCATTACAGAGAGTCACTGAGTCAGCTGAGTGAGTTTGGCTTTTTACGTGGCTGTCATTGAACTTTGATAATGAATCTTGCAAGGTTTCTGATCACTATCGTTTGCCCGCGGGATCAACCTCTGAGCATTTCGTACCGATACATACTGCTTAAATAATTGATGATGCCTTCACACTTTCCTGCGCAAAGCCATCTCGAGCAACCATGGATAGATGCTGTAAAACTCATCCATTTCGAATGTCGTGACACCTTATGCAATCATGCCGAAAGCGCCGAAACGTTGATTCTTAACTTTCCTCCCATTCGCTCATGGACTGGATCGGAATGATAGAGCGGGACTGAACACCGGGTTACAACGCATGAAGAAACAACCATATGGCTATCATGGGGTATCCTGCAACCGGTGACAAAACGATAGAATTTTCTTGCAGAAGTGGTTTTGCCCCTCCCTGAAGTCGTCGACAAGGAAGGCTGTGATGAGTATCGTTTCCTTTTCCGCATGTCCAACGTCGACCTGTACAACTCTAGGGTCGCTTGTCATATCGCCACACAATACATCGCGGATCAAGCAAGCACAGGCTGCAGGGCTCCTTCTTGTACCCTTCACCCTTCATTTCGGTGTTGAGCAGAGCAACCCTGTACTTGCAGCATTCCCCCGAGGTTTTGATATTGTATATTGTACTCCGTAATTGCCTGTCAAAACTTCTTCTACCTTGCCTCGAGCCCCATCTGCCCCCTGAAAAAGAATAAGGGGGTGAACTTGACACAGAACTTGAACTCAGATGCAGACCCACCAATACATGTCACTACAGGGGATCTTCAACTTCAGCATTGAGCGCTTATTTCAATCTCATCCATTCCTCATTGACCATCCATGATCCGTGCAGCGATCACTGGGCATGTTCCCTGATTCGCAGCTAAGCAGCCCACACTCTTGCTGCCGAAGTTGCGTCCCCCCCACAGAAGCATTGCTGCCCAGTGCCCATCAACAACCCCCATACATCCCCTCGTCCATATCCACCTACATATTGTATGCATGGTCGTCAATGCAGAGAGGGTGGACCGTGTCTTACAGCAAGACGCCCTCCGGTAATTTAGAATCCCGCCGTTAAGTTATTACCCTGAAAGCCGAGGAAAGGACATATGTCGATCGATCATTCGAGATCAATGGGGATTGTTTCTATTTTCGGGTTTCGCTAGCTGGAAAAAATCTCAACCTCTCATGCGGATATGAAGCCAGCGCTTCGAAGTTCATGGTTTCCCCAACGGTCCAATCGCTCCCCTGTACTCCGTACTTGGTGCCTCAGTTCATGCGCACGGCCCTGCATTTGTCGCCGACCTTGCGCTCATATTTCATCTACGGGTATACGAGTACGCAAAGCATCGGAGTGGAATATCAATGCATTAACTTATAGCTGGAGAGTGATATCCAGGGATAAACATAACGTACATCACAGAACGGTAAAGTTGCACCTACCACAACTTCCTAAGCCCGCCCGTCATGGACAGAATTAACATATTCCTCACCCGCCCAACGAAAATCAAATAACCATCCGAAACAACTAAGCTTTATTTCTCGTAATAAACGGATGCCTTAACGCTTCCGACGGCGTGCATCTCTTCTCCGGGTTAAGGCTCAGACACCGGTCTAGAAGGTCAATAAAAAGAGAAATTTCTTTCGCCTCTCCGTCATCGAGCCGAGCTCCTTTCCCCATTAACCTCGACTTCAAATCTCGTGTCGGTTTCTTGAAATCCAGAATCCGCGTAACCATCCGGCCTGTCACCTTGTCTTCCTCGACACTGCGGAAGTTTAGTAAATCGTCGAAGTGCAGATGCGTGAGTGTTCCACGGCGTAGGAACTTCGGGGGAAATTTTCCCCTGCACTCCATTATGAGTCGCAACATTTGATTGTTATTGCGGCCTGTAAAGAGGATCTTCCCAGAGTAAAGCTCGAACAGCGTGCATCCAATCGACCATACGTCAATGGCATAATCATAGGGAATGCCGAGTATTATCTCAGGGGCACGATAGAAACGACTGGCGAGGTAAGGTGTAATCTCAGCTTCGGAGGCCGGAGATGCGGACCCCAAATCACAGAGTTTTAAAAGGTTCCTGTTTTCATTCACAAGCAGATTGTCAGGCTTCAGGTCGGCATGCAGGATGTTGCATTTACGCATCAGGCTCAGCCCAAGGAACATCTGCTGCGCGTACGTCCGGATGGCACGTAGGTTGAGACCAACATCCCGCCCGAACTTCTTCAGCACTTCACGAAGATTCATGCTGAGGTTTTCAAATACCATGCAAAGATGGCCCTTGTGATCAAAAGTTCTGTCGAATCGGATGATGTGCTTCTTATCCTCCGGATCTGCAGCGCGGAGTTGTTGCAGAATTTCTATCTCTTTCATCCCTGCCTTGCGCATAGTATCGTTATTCCGAATAATTTTGACGGCAACCAGCTTCCCTGTTTTAGAATCGGTGCCGCGGACGACCGAGGAAAACATTCCCTTGCCCAAATTCTGATGAACATGGTATCGACCATTAATCAACTCACCCAGCATGACGTTATAATAGCCTTCGGGGTCGTCCCAGTTGTCCATCATACTCATATCCAGTTCCTGAGGCTGGGCGACACTCGGTTTGAGGGGTTGGGTGTTCGCATCGTCGGTGGTGCGAGCTGGCTTTTCTTCAGCAAACATATCGTCATCATCTTCGGCGAACATATCGAAAGGGTCTTTGGCCGTCATGTGCGTTGGGTGCTCTTGTGTCGGTTCTGGAATAAGCACTTCTTGTTTCGTTGCTTTCGTTTCGTCGTAAGCGTCAGCTGGAACATCATCACCAAAATGTCTCTTGTCATGCCTCATCCTATCTTGTCTCATATCGAGAGTGGGATCATAGTCTGCAGCGGAAGGGCCGTCCTTTTCAACCCCACTTCTGTCACGCAAATCGGTATTGGCGAGATCTTCGTCGCGCGTGATATTCAGGTCGGTGGGAGACTGGGTGCCAGATGTGTCATCTGGAGTTGGTAACGGAGATACTTGACGCGAAACTGCAGAGGGCAATCCGTCAGATGCGAGTTAGAAATATAAAACACGGGAAGGACGTACCTGAACTATCCTTCTTCGGAGAATCCTCAGCCTGGTCACGGACAGAAGGTTCCTCAGTGCCAATTTGCAGAGCCTGTACGAGAAGAGGCGTTGCCTGGCCACGATACTTAGCTTTGATAGCTTCACGACGCTTCCGTCGCAATTCAATTAGTGTAGCCTCATCAACTGGTTCAGGAGGCTCCTCATTTCCGGTAGTGCTATCACCATTAACCGGTCTAACAAACATACATAGTCAGTAAAATGCCGAACTGGATAAAACGGGGGACTGACTTATCTGACACACTCGAATCGGCAATAGGAGCTCGCCGCATCTGATTTTCTCGATATTCAGCATGTTGCTTTGAATGAAGAGCGCCACCTGAGGGTCCTTCCCGTTCGGTCACTAACTGTTCTTTAGACAATTTTCTATCTTCAGCACGGCGTGATCGATTGTCGGGAGCGCGAGGTGGCAGCCTTTCCCTGTCACTCCTCGCCTTCTGCTCGTCGCTTGAATATCGTCTCTGCTTCCGCGACTCTCGAAACGGGGATCGGCTTTGCGTTCTTGGACGCTTCTCCGACCGTCTATCATACTCATCATTGTAAGAAAGATGCCTATCGTGGGCTTCAGTGCGGTCATGATCGTAGTAACCATCGCGATGGCGACGAGAACCACCTCTGTGGTAGTACCTATCATCGTCATATCTTGAGCCGTAAGCCTTCGAGGGAACTGCCCGGCCGCCCTTATCGTATTCATAGTCATCGCGTCTCCGTTTCTCGCCTCTCGACGAACGGTAGGGTGAACGGGATCTCGATCTCTCACGGCGCGAAGACCGGCCTACAGAGGCCGGCGACCTGGGGGAGTGTGCATCGTGTCTGGGGTTACGGTCAACGTTTATGCCATTAAAAGAAGTCTGCGACGTAGTTGCCTTCGTATCTGAGCCAGACTCGACAATCTCACCCTCTGAAGGGGTCGATGGGGACCTCGACCGTCTCGATGCCATCTGGACACGAAAGCAACAAAGAAAGGCCGACTAGAATGATATCGGCCAAGTGCAGCAGGGGAGCTTGGAAGTTGCGATGATTCCGTTAGCACGAGTCCCTATTGAAAAGTGATAACGTTGGGTGACGGTGAATGTCCAACCCGGCTGAATATGCCTTTTCCCACCTGCCTAGTGCTTAAAAAAGCGTCTGACTTGTGTGAGAACAATTCTCTCAACCCGTACTGCTTCCGCAATGAATGAGACAAGCCCGTAGCGATGGGCTGAGTGAAGCTGTTGGTATTGTTGAGTTGCGATTGAAGTCGTTGCGGGCTTCATTCTGAGAACGGGCAGGAAGTGGAATTGTACGCTTATCCTAAAAAGGCATAGTGCCCGACAGCCTCATTCTCTCGATCCTCCGTCGTGGAGGAGGGGCAACTTCAGTCGCGACGAAAAATTTCTCTTCGAACGCTCCCGAGTCGAAGTTCCCAATCAGATCGTCTATTCCCTAATACCGATAGCCATGGGTGGTCAATCACGAGAAGGTGTGCCGCTCCCTTCGCTGAGATATTCCCCTCAAGGCTCTACTAACATGAACTTCCTCCAGGCGGCAAAGTCAAGCCCCTCAAGGCCCCGAAGAAGGAGAAGAAGGAACTGGACGAGGACGAGATTGCCTTCAAAGAGAAGCAAAAAGCAGGTACGGCTTTGTTATTCTTGAATGTTCCCTCATATACTACAGCGACCTGGCCCTGATCCCGACTCATTGAATAGACGCAAAAGCCCGAAAGGAACTGGCCGATAAGGCGAAGGGAAAGGGCCCCATGAACTCTGGACAACAGGGAATCAAGAAGTCTGGAAAGAAATAAATCTGTTCTCGTTCCCCCTGATAACCTTCATTTGACTGGGGGGCCGAAACGGATCCCCTTCCACATTACGACCCGACACGAATTTTTATTTTCGGGGACGAGGTGCAACGCTTTTTCGCCCAGCGACTACCCTTCGACGCAAGCCAAAGTTCTTTTTAATTATGTCATTCTCGATTTGATCTCTTCCGATGGAGTTTTGATTTAGGAGTGGGCTACAGCAGAATATACCACCTTTGAGCCTTGGGAGAGAGATATGTTTTTCATTGAGTAGACATGAATACATGTTGGAAGATGTACAGAACTTTCAAGACATGGGAAGAGACCCAGCCTCTTGTCCGATCCAGCTTCCAATAGCTAGCGGAGAGTCCCCCCACCAGAGCTGTCCAGATATCATAAGAAAGAAGAAAATAGAAGTCGAGGATATATCCCAGAACATAGGCCCTCCAAGGCCGTTAAAGATGCAGAGACAGATAGGCAAAAAAAAGCGGAAAATAAATGGACCAGCCGTCAGGTGCGAATATAAAAGAACAGAGACCGGCACCCATCCTAACTTGTCACTCTTCTGACCCATAGTCCCGAAGGTTCACAATAAAAATCTGCTTCGTCTCTCTTCTTGCAAGCCCTATAAAGTTTCATTCCTAACTCGTGTTCCTCCTTCTTGATCTCCGCCAGCTCATTATTAAGACTCTGCACGGTCTTACTGACCTCGCTCCTGGTTGCCAAATCATATGCAATGGAGCTGGGTTGTATGACTTGAGTCAGTTCATGAATGATTGTGTCAATATTTCCCCGGCGGCGGTTGAGATCCCGAAGCTTTGCTTCCATTGCCTCGATGCGTGAATTCGCCTGGTCTTCCCCAGGGCTGTGTGGTAGTTGTTTCGACGTAGTCTCTGTGATCTGGGACGGTGTCGGTTTTCTAGTCGTTGCCTTGGAGGGTTTCGCTGACCGTTGCGAGATGCCGCTAGGGATTGTTGGGACTGGAGGAGCATTCCCACCGGCCCCCATTGATCCAGCAGTGCCGGGTGGGCTACCCGCCTCTGTGGTGGCGTACGTGGTCGTACTGAAACGGCTAGATAATTGATGCTCCAGTTGTAGGCTTTTCAGTCTGTTATAATCAGGCACTTCGGTGGGTGGTTTTGATTGAGTCGGGGTCACAGATGAGGACGACGGCACGTCTTTTGGAAAAGAATTGACAGATTTGTTGGGCGCGTCCCGTTGCACACGCAGTCCCACCGAATTGTTAGCAGGGCCACGAATGGGCGTGGCAGTCGGATCGGGACTACTATCTTTAGGCGGAACGGCGGGCGGTTCAGAGGTAGTCTGGTGACTTGCAGGCTTGGTTGACGATTTCATTATCGCTAAATGGGCAGGAAGCGGTAACAAGTCCATCCGCGTGCGGCTATTTTTGCGTGGGGCGAGAGTCGTTTGTTGACCCGCCGCAGTTTTCTTCGTTTGTATCGGATTAACAATGGCAGATCTCCCACTCGCCCCTTTCCAAGGCTCTCGTGGAGCTGGGGGTTGCTCAAGGTTCGTATTGTGTTTGCCTAGAAATTTTTTGCGGGCCTGATCTAAACCCTTCGTCCTGGTAAAGAAGCTAAACTGATGCTTGTTCGACGATTTCGGCTTTGAAGGTTCCTCGAGGGTGACATTCCTAGGTGCAGCTTGCCCAGGCTTCCCTTTGTCGGTGATTGTTGGCTCGCCGGAATGACCATCCCGTCTTGTTTGAGTGGGCTGGTTGGGGCGAGGCGCGCCAGCCTTGGATGGTACGGCAGGAGGAACATCCTCATTCCCTTCGGCGGTAGTTTCCGACCCTCTGTTCTTTGAAACCGGTAGAGCGCTAGAAAAGGGAGCTTTGCGATGGGGAAAAATGATCGGTTCAGGCATATCATCAACAGGTGAGATATCAGGGCTTCCGTGTATCCCTACATTAGCGTATGGTGCTGGCAGAGGCGAAACAGGAGCCGATACGTCAGTGTACTGACTATCGCGGTATCCGGATTGACCTGCACTGGGACGCCGTCGATGGTTTGCAGCAAGGCGACTGTCTTGGGTGGAATCTGGGTGGGAATATATGGACGAGGGTGCCCGTTCATGGGAGAAGGACGGCGGGGTGAGAGGGGTGTTTGTGTCCGCTGGATTCCTTGAAGTCTGTCAGCGGCTGAAAAGGCGACCACTAGCGCATAATCGGGGAGATATACTAACCGCTGTTTATGATACTGACCACCCTCATGGCCTCGAGGGTTCAACGTGCGTCCCGCTGCTCCAAAGCCTTGTTGCTTGCCGGTTTCAAGCACGATCCTCGGAGTATTTTGTCGACGATTCCCCGCCGCAGTCGAATCGGGCGGGTTGCTAGACTTCCACATTCCGTCGCTTTTGAAACACCTTTTCACATGTAAGTCATTGTTGTCAAATTCACGGCCGATTTCCTGGCAGGAGATAGATACATGGCCCCCAAGGGTGATCCATACCTTACTCATGCGTTTCCAACACTTTATTCTCGTTTTCCAAGTTGGTACTTGGAAGAATGGATGCGCGCAAGAAATCCGATGTGGCCAGGCAGTAGGCTGCAGAGAGCTGCGCGTGGCTTAGATCTATCTAAGAAACGAAGGACAATGGAAACGAAGGTGATAGAGCTGGTCACAGACCACAAGAAGAGAATGAATGTAACTAACTAGTTCACAAAAGATCAATCCATCTATTCACTCACGCACGTCACAGAGAGAGATAGAGAGAGAGTCCGTCAAGGCTGCTCTCCGTCGTCTGCTCCGCCGCCTTTGCTGCAACACTCCTTCATCAAACTCAAGATCTAGTGGTTATGTCATGCCTTTCATTTCATTGGGTCAGCCAGTGCGACCTAGCGTGGTTTCATCGATGATCTAGGCTAAATTTGGCAAATCTGGCCAAATTTCCCACGTGATGCCAATACTTCCTTCAGCGCTAATTTGATTATTAATACGCCAAGAATACCTTCATCGTCAGCCTTGGATTCCAAGGTTTGTTTGATTTGATATTGATATCATGTCAATGATCCCTCTTCAAAGAGTGAGCCTGTTCAGACTTCTTTGGGATTCTCAAACTGCAGACAAACCCGGGAAAGAAGGGGCTCGCCAGCGAACACGAGCCCCAATCCCCGCAATCGTCGAGCAATTCGCGCCAACTCACCAATAAAGGATTCAATGGTCTTCACACCCTGCCACAACGTGAACGAGTCACTGGCCTTGCAGCTGTTTTGGGAATAAATGCCGTCCTGAGCCGTCCTGGGGCTGTCAAGAAAGCCCTGGATCCGCGAGCACTCGTATAACTATCTTTAGATTATGGGGTCTCAGCAAGGCGGACATCCTCCTCCATCGGGATTATTTAGATCAGTTGGACGTAGTCCGACGCAGCCGGAGGAAGCCTATGAAACTTCTCCCCCTCGTGTCCCTGTATTCACTCGATGTTATTTTGCGGGTGGTCTATCCTTGATACAAAATGGCGGACGTGGAAGTAGATGTGGGCGTGGCTCTAACTGTGCTCTTCCGCGCTGGCAATACGGAGCACCATGAGCTTAATTAATGGAAGCACGTCACACTCAAGTAACTGCCAGGCCCCAACTTCACAGCATCCGAGAAATACACTCAACAGAGAGTAACAAGTGTCAAGACTCAAAATGGCATCTGGTATGGGATACTGTCATTTTAGCTCACTGCCTGCTTTCAGGATTTGCTAATTTCGTGATGAAAGATGCCGGCTCCTCCCAAGGCGCAGAGGTGTATGTTGGAGCCCTGTTGACGGAAGAGAAATTGAATGATTATACTGACCTCCTCCAGTGCGTCCATCGCAACACCAATTAATTTTATCCTCCTCTCCCTTTTCGTTCTGGTAGTATATACGCAGTTTCGACCTAAACCCCAAGTGACGTTGCCGAAAGAGCCCGGCCCAGTCGTCTTCCGCACATTCACACCTACAACATTGATAGAATACAACGGCACCAATGGCTCGCCAGTATACCTTGCAGTCCGTGGACGAGTATTTGATGTATCCCCAGGAAGGAATTTCTATGGACCGGTATGGAACCCCTTCGGACAACCCTGCCCGTAATACGCGTTGTCAAAGCTGATTCCCCGCGCAGGGTGGCCCTTACGAGAACTTTGCAGGTCGAGATGCTAGTCGGGGTTTGGCATGTCAGAGTTTCGACGAAGATATGCTCACAAAGGACTTGAAGGCTCCGCTAGATGACCTAAAGGGCCTGGACGAAGAACAGTTGGAGAACCTGAAAGGGTGGGAAGAGAGATTCCTGGAAAAGTACCTCGTTGTTGGGAAATTGGTCGCCGAGGGTGATCCGGAAGCGCCAAAATGAACGCTATATTGTTAACATTTCATTTGTTATTATGGATGGACTGGATCAGGAGTCAATCTGCCCTATATGACCCTTCTCGTGTGCCGAATCTCGGGTTCATCTTGACTGCTTTCGACTGCTTTCAGTGCTTGAGATACTGACTGATGCCCGATGAGGCATACTTGACTCCAGACCTGACAAACTCATACACGGGCTTTTCATGATGTTATGTTTATGCCAATGTTGAAACCGCTCCCTTTTCTTGGGCATGGATGGAACTGAAGTCATTTACTCCTAGCTTCAATATACAACCACGTCGATGCTCAGCTTCCTATGATGCCATTACGCTAGATCTGAACGTATACACCCTTCAGCTTCTAGCTGGTTCTTTTCTCACCAAATATTCTATGCCGGTCGGCCGAGACTGCGAGAATCAATGGCGAGAGGGAACACACCATCATAATTGGACTACTGGGCAACGCGGCTGGATGTCCCTTTCTTTGTCAAACGGCAGAGTCTAACCCTGAGAACAAAATCAGTACCGCTCGTTCTCGGCAATCAGATCCTGCATTGCGTGGAGGCGGCCTGGGACAACGATTCCCGTCGCGTCCCCTTCTCGCAATGCCAGGCAGGCCATTTGTCTGGTTTATTATACTATAAACGCAACTTGGCTTCCGAATTAGGGCTTTTAATACCGAAGCATTCTAATATACGATGGATACTCGGCATATGCCAGGATGATGAGAGTGCGCTTGAGGTACGGACTGGGTCATATCAACCTGGTACCGTGGGTTTCTTTGATATTAAGCCTGCGAGTTATATTGAGAATAACCACACTGCCTAGCAGCTCTGTCAAAAAGCCCTACTCTCCATTCTCAAGATTCGCCTCGTACTTGGTTATGCGCGGCTTGAGGCATGGTTATTTTGCTAACATTTCGCAAAACTTGCTGTCCAGCACCAGATCATCTAAGTTGAAACCCCATCTACGGAGGATAACTGGAGTTTCGAATTGTCCCATCGATTTATGATGGCGTGGATCATGCGTGATCGACTCCCACTTCTCTGGTTCGGCTGGTTGTTGCTCTTTCGCGCAGCCATTTGTTATGGATTGGGTCATCTTCATAATTATTAGCTATGAGGTAAGTTGTTGTTTCCTCCATCTGGTCTTTTCTCTCCCAGCCCACGCCCTCCTTGCTAGTTTTCGCTTTTCAGATTGCCGGCCATGAATCCATGATGTGGCCGGGCGCGTAGCCGCATGCCAAGCTCAAGCATGACAACGACTTCCACCAATTGTATTGGTGAACTCACCACTCGCTGTCCACAAACCACAGACTTCATGAGGGCTTCTTGCCCGGCTGGCGCTTAGCAGGTCTCTGGCCTGGTGTTGTCGCCTCGCATTTCGGAATGGATGATACTGAGTGTCCTAAATGACGATGGGCCGTTTGACCGATACTGTCGGTTGTTCTCTGGAGTAAGTTACGCCAAATGGTAAGTAAAACGGCCTCACTTCCAACTCCCGGTAGCCCGGTAGATGGTTGGAGTTGGTTTTACTGGATTGCTAAGCCCAGCTAGTTTCCCAAATTCCGCCGTTGGTTGTCCGCACGTATCAGACGCCGTTTGAAAAGGCCAACAGTCGACAATGGCAAGGACATTCGCATATCTGCTTCCCCGGAGGACTCAGGTTTCCAAACCTGTGACCAAGATAAGCTTACTCCTGGTCCTGATGACAATGAACCGGAAGGGGGAAGCTGCCCTGCAGCGACGTTGGGGGCATCTTCTCCATCAGCACAGCAGACAATAGCTCCTAGCGACGACCATGCATCTGCAGCAGATCCGTATGGCCTCAGCCTTGTTCATGAACCTTCGAATTCCAATATTGATATCATTTTTGTGCATGGTCTGGGCGGATCGTCAAGGAAGACATGGTCCTGGAAGAGGGACACCAAGCTATTCTGGCCAGCGTGGCTACAGCATGATCCAGATCTTGATTCTGCCAGGGTATTCACTTTTGGATATAATTCTAACTTTTGGGGACCTGTTGCAGAATTGAGTATATTGGATTTTGCAAAGAATCTTTTGGCATGTATGAAAAGCTACGGTTATGGACAGGTGGAACCTGAGAGACGCCTTGGAAAGGTCAGCTCAGATTGCCCTTTTGTTGGCTATTTTTTGATAATACCATGCTGACATTGCTGTCTCTTGCAGCAACGCATTGTGTTTGTTGCCCATTCAATGGGGGGCCTAATTGTAAAGAAGGTAGGTTTCCACATTGTTCCACTATAATTACTGGCTTGAACTTGACTGATACTTTCATAGGCATATCTAATTGGGAAGGAAGACATTCATTATGCTAAAATGTTGTCCAAAGTTACTGGGATCATGTTTCTTTCTACGCCACACAGAGGATCTCTACAGGCTCATTCCCTAGATGCTTTGCTGTCCGTTACCGTAGGCATGTCACAAAAGGCCTATGTCACTGAACTCAAAGCCAATTCAACTTCCATTGGAGATATAAACTCTCAGTTCCACGATGACAGCGATGACTTGCGACTTGTTTCTTTGTATGAAGTTTTCCGGACCAGGATTGCACCTGGGGTGAAAAAGATGGTGCGTTCGACTGCCAGCTGCCCTTATGTCGCTAATCTTCCAAGATCGTCAATAAGGACTCCGGAGTGCTAGGCTACCGCAATGAGGTCTCGAGCCCCCTGAATGCCGACCACCACACAGTATGTAAGTTTCGCGATCGGGCCGATGCCAACTATATTCTAGTCACCAATCTATTAAAATATCTCACAAAGAGATTCATTGTTCGGTGTAAGTAATCCAAACAACTTCGTTGGCACTTACTGGTTGCTCAATAGCGAACAGCGCTCAAATCCCCCGTGTTTTCCAATTTCGATCCGGATGGAAGCCTCGAACGGTTTTTTGATATAAAGGAAGACCCCCAAAACTATCTGACCCATTACCTTACCCAGGGGATACCAGAATCGTGTCAATGGTTTTACGGACGTGAGAGTTTTACTCGATGGGTTGGCAGTACGGACGATACCCATGGCCGCATTTTTTGGCTCAGCGGGCTGCCGGGAACAGGAAAATCAACCTTGGCTGGGATGACTGTCGATTACCTTCGCAGGAAGATTTCACGGGACAGTTGCCAGTTTCACTTCTTCATCGAGTCTCAGCCGGCTACGCGGAGTATCTCTGCTTGCTTGCGCTCGATAGCCTTCCAACTGGCCCAAGCAAACGACCAGCTTGCATGGCAGCTACGCTATAATACTGACCCCTCGATAGGATCTCAGAACCCTTACGTTATCTGGGATACCATATTCGAGGGGCTTATTCTCAAAATTGACTTTGAGCGCACCCTTTATTGGGTAATCGATGCTCTAGATGAAGCAGAAATGCCAAATGATTTTGTCAGATTGCTTCTGCGGATGCGACCGCATAGCTGTATAAAGATCCTGTTGCTGAGTCGCCCCCCGAAAGGACGCTTCACTCTCAGCCCATTCGACGGAGCAAACTTATGCCGTGACTCAATTTCGGCTGACGACACGGTTGACGATATTCGAGAATACGTACGAGATGTGGTTCACGCCTCCCTTCCAGATAACCAAAGGATTCAGGAAGACATAATCGACCAAGTCCTGGCAAAAGCAAACGGTTCATTTCTTTGGGCTAAACTAGCAATGGATACCCTCCGAGAAAATTGGCACACTCAGAGCGATATCTCGCGGACGCTAAATGGCGTACCGAAAAACATGGATTCGTTATATCAAAGCATGAACCAGCTCATCATCAACCAACCTGAGCGTACACAAGAAATGGCCATTAGAATTTTGACCTGGGTGGTCTGCAGTTTCCGCCCTTTACGCACCGCCGAGCTGGAGGTGGCTCTGCGGCCAGAATTCGAAGGGTTCATAAGCCTGGGTGATACAGTTGTGCAAGTCTGTGGACATTTTATTAGGGTGGACGACGATATTTTATCCCTAACTCATACTACTGCGGGTTCCTTTTTAGTCGGGCACAGTGACGATCAGGCTCCTGTCATCGATCTCAGTGGCGGGCATGGGCACCTGGCGAGCGTTTGCCTCCGATTTCTTTGCGATGATAAATGGAGGCGCATTCTTCTCGCAATTGAGAACAGTGCCGCTACCGTGGAACATGATCTCGACCGCAATCATCCTTTTCTACCGTACGCGAGGGATAACTGGGCGTACCATGTGAGCCAATTGACCACAAATTCACCAGATCTTCTGGCTCTTCTGAAAGACTTCTTCGGAAAATACGTTTTATCATGGATCCATGCGGTAGCTCTCTCACGGAATTTACAACCGCTCACGGAATCGGCTCAGTATATCAAGGTGTTTCTCCAGAATTTGAAACGGGGAGTTGGGCCCCCTTCAGCATCAGACAACGAGATATATGTTTTGTCTGATGCAGATCTATCATTCCTGGAACGCTGGGCACATGATCTTCTCAAGCTAGTTGGAAAGTTTGGTCGGAATCTTGTCCAAAGTCCGCGAGCCATCTACCGTCTCATACCTCCCCTTTGTCCCGCTGACTCCCTTTTGGGTCAGGTTCATGACAATTCAAACGACTTTCACATTACGCTCGAAGGAAAATCACTGGATGACTGGAGTGATAATTTGGCGCGCCTTCCTCTAGGCCAGGGAGAAACGGCGTGTAAAGTGATCTGCACAAGCCAGTATTTCCTTGCGCTTCTTTCGGAGAACGGGACAATAGTTATCTGGAACGCCGAAACGTGCCAGGAACTGCGAAGGCTTGACCATTGGGAGCGGGCGACGCTGATGGAAGTCAATAGAGCGGGTACGCAGGTCGTAAATGGAGGGGGAGTCAGCTTTCGAGTCTATAATATCTCAGGCGGAATGCTCTACTTCGTTGACACAGGATATCCAGCACGCGTCTTGAGCTTAAGCTTTGGGGCTAAGGATTGCGAAATGCTCGTCGGTTATGATGATGGTGCTGTCTTACTCTATGACCTTGTAGAGACGGGGATGTCTACTGGGTCTAAAATCACGGAGCTTGATGAGGAAAATCTAGGGTGTCTCAGGTTGTTGGAACTCAGCCCCAACCTCCAGCGGGTTGCGTTTGCACACCCAGGTTGCCCCGTCTATGTGTGGGAAATGGAAGCGGTCACAGATATCGGTTGGCGAGCCAAGAAGTGTCTTCGCGCGGAGGATCAAGAACGCTGGCAGTACGAAGAGGGCGAGATCTGCAACCTTGCAGATATGGTTCGTTGGCAGCCCGACGGGGAATCGCTCTTTATTCTGTACCACGACACCACCATCGTCTATTGGGATCTCATCGAAGACGAACAATTTGAGCACTCGGGCACTGAAGCCCGTGAGATGGCTGTCAGTAATTGTGGCACCTTACTTCTGACCGGAAATAGCCAGGGAACGCTGAGCGTCTGGGGTATACCGAATTTCAACCTCATCTACAGGCTTTCCTGTGAAGAACCCATCCTATCCCTTGCCTTCAGTCCTGATGGCCAACGAATTTGCGATCTTCGAGAGTCGGGATGCAATGTTTGGGAACCACATGCTCTCGCCCAGCATCAAGGAGCTTACCGAAAACCGGGTTCGAGCAGGACCAGGCCACCACTTACTCCCGAGCCTGTGTATGTGCACGATGTTTACGAAGGTAGTCAGGTTACCGCCCTTGCCTACGATCTGTCCGACAGATACTTTTGCTGTGGCCGGGATGATGGCACCGTGTCTCTGCACGAAATGAACAAGGGAAAGAGAATTCGAAAATTGTGGAGTCACGCCGCCACGAGCGAAATAGTTCTGTTAGAATGGTCCCAATCGTTAAGATTTATTGTCGCTAGCGATGATTCAGGGAAGGTTGTTCTGAAGAGACTAGGGGTCAAAGCAGATGGCAAATGGGCCGTCTATGCCGGCTTTGATTTTCGAATTCGCGATAGCATTTCACAGTTCCTTTTTAGCCATGACGAAAAACTTCTACTCGTCAGTACAGACACAGAGGACTATGTCTGGAGCACGAAGGATATGAGCGAAGTTAGCCGCACGAAATGGGACTCAGAGCAAGCACGAAAGTGGCTGAATCACCCTTCGCAACCAGGAAATCTACTACGGGTTGGATATGCGGAGGTTCATATTCACCGATGGTATGACTTGGCTCGCGTTGCTGATAAGCAAACCGAAGAAGATCAGATATCCAACGCCTCAAGTTATAGTGTCCATTCATCTGACATCACAGAACTGAATGACTGGCGAGAATTCGTCCAGTCGGTGTCGCTCACTGCGAACAGAAAGTATATACTTCGAGAAAGAGCATCCGCTGGCGGAACGGCCGCTGCCCTTCACATGGCACTCGAAGCGATACCCACCGCTGAACTCGAAGCCCCAGCCACATGGTCCATTTTATCTCAGAACCTAAGGGAAATTGCGTCACAGGTCCAGCGATTCTTAGGCTGCCATCGCAACTACATGGCATTCCTCGACCACGATGATTGGTTATGCACAGCCGAAATTCCGCTCGCCACCGTAACGATCAAGCGTCACTATTTTCTTCCACGAGATTGGATCAATCCGTGGCAACTTCACCTGCTCACACTGACTCAGAAGAATGAGGTTTTGCTCTGTCCTCATCATGGGGATGTGATTTTGGTTCGGTATCGGAATCGTCTTCATCCTTCCTAGAAGGGGACGCATTGCAGATAATTCAAGTTCTTTGGACTGGACGTGCTGGCGCATTACCTTGCATGTTCGCTCAAGAAAACATCATGAGTCTCCGAACTACTCATGGCCCAACTCGTTTAGGCCCCTGATCATGTTTCCGTGAGGGGGTTTGAGGAAGACGGGCTGGGTTGCAGCTGAAGCATCTAGTTCAATCTTCACGCGCGGACCTCCATGTCTCAAAGTCAAGCTGTTTTTTCCCTTAGGGCCGTCGCCAGCCAGCCACTGCTGTGAGTAGGTCTCCAAAGTTGTTTGACAAGGCCCTAGCCCTAATTATGAGTTCTGTTGTTGGAATTTCCCTGAAAGAATAGACGTATGCCCATGGTTAATTTCCCACGTGGCTCGGCCTTAGACGAGCCACAATCCCTTATTTGGTTGGGAGGCTGCATCGGCATCTGAGGCCAGTCTATGATACTTGATTGCGAGCTCGCTTTGATGGATATTTTGGGTGATGAGAACGGGGTCAAGGAGAGCTTCGAAGTAGTCTTGATGACCTCGATTTTCGTGTAGAGAATTTAGAACCCAATTCAGAAGCATCCCCCCTTTCGAGCTTCAGGTTCTTGCAGGAGATTTTGAGCCTTTAGATGTTGTGGGGAATAACTATCAGCCACTGAACCACCCAACTCCTCATCCCAGCGACATCGAAGTGCGCGCGGGAAGAGCCCATAAATTTTGCTGTCACGTTATATTATCTGCTCTTTGAACTCAAATTTTACACACACGTGCTAGCGGGACTTCGTTCAAGGAAGAGAACAATTTTTCCTCGTTTTTTTGATGCTTGCTAGCAAAAGACGTTCTGTGAGACACCCTATTAAGGTTCCTCAACCTCCTCGTTGAAGTTATCGGACCCAAGATAATCCCGCGTCTCCAAGTTACGCACTCCCCGCTCGCCTTCAGACCCCATGAGGTCTGCAAGAGTAAGTTGGTCTTGAGAATCGAGCTCGAACAAACAGTCAAAGTTCTCCGTGATGCGTGTCTGGCTATTGCTCTTTGGAATCACTGAGACCCCACGCTGTATCAGATGCGCCAGGATGATTTGTGCTGGTGTTCTACTATATTTATCCGCCATCGCTTTGATCTAGATTAATGTGAGCGAGGGATACATTCAGTCCCATTGGGAATGATTGATAGAATATTCGCACATACAGTTGTGTCTTCTAGCGGCCCAGGCCCCTTTCTCCCAATCAAATATGGCACCGGCATGCATCCCAGTGGGCCATACGCTGTGACATGAATCTCATTATCGTTGCAGAATCGCAAGAGCTGCTTTTGCGGAAAGTACGGATTGAGTTCCACCTGGTTGACAACGGGGAATATCCGACAGGTGCTGAGAAGGCGTTTCAACTTCGGGCTGGAGAAATTCGAAACGCCTGCGTGATATACCGTTCAGTCAAGCCCAGCCAGGTTACTAATTGCTTATGGAGCTACTTACCAATGAGCTTAGTTTTGCCTTGGTCGACAAGAGCCTCCATTGCTTTCCACGTAGCATCGAACGCCCGCGTCAGGGGGATGTCAAGCACCGGCTACATGTGCCGTTAGCCAAAGCCACTATGCTTCCAGCAGCTAAGTGCTTCCCTACTTTCCCGTCTGGCGTTCTCTGCGTCCCATAATTTTCAGTTTTCGCATAGGCATATGGGACTGGGACGTCTGTTAGTCACATTTCCCCTGTTCCAGGTATAGAAGGATGCCGACAGTGCATCAAGTATAGATCCACTGTCCCATGGTGTTAGCTTAATTTATTATCTCCCGAATAACAATTAACCTACCATAGTCAAGCCCAAGATTCTGCAGGCTCATGTTCATTCCGACCTCGACATCTTCCGGTGCGTGGAAGCAGTTGTGCCTCCGGGTCAAAGCAGTTAGCTTGCAATGCCTCCATATATACCCTCACAACAGAGCCTTAGAGCAAAACAAGAACGATAATATTCACAATTTCGTAACAACGAACAACTCCTCCCTCGAAATCCCACTTTCGCGAATTGCAGCGCCGACCTCTCTCTCGACCGACCCCCACCCATACGCCAATGCAGCGTCAATGTGTCTATACCCAAGTTTCAAGGCGTGGAGGACAGAGTCCTTCACCGAGCCCTCTGGATAGACTTTCGGGTCCACTTGGAATGTTCCTAGGCCGCGGGAGGGGACACGGATATCCGTACCCTTCAGGGGGAAAGATTCTGGTAGCGGCATGCTGAACAGCTTTTAATAATAAGTGGATATTGTTTCAAGGGCCTGTTTCGTTAATGCTGATGGTTCTGGGTGGAGCTGCTATGAAGGTGTCGATGCATTGGTGATTGCGGGGTGAACCTCATCGTATTATGCAGGGATCAGAGTAAGGCATTCCAGAGTCATTTGATTGGCGCTACAGGCATGAATTGATATCATGATGGACAGCATTTGACCCCTGAAGCATCAGGTTTACCAACAGGGGAAATGTGAGCTCAGTACTAGTGACATTTTTCAACGTATTCCTGCTGTGGATGAATTTGTACTCGTACAACAGGAGAATAGCCAGTTGATTAAACATACTTGTAGATACAAACCCTGCACATTATATAATCCTCTCCAATCTCATCCACCCATCCTTCCGCGTGCAATTGTACGAGTAAATATATCCCCGATCTTCGCTCAGAACAAGATTCCGCTGGCCTTGGCGCTTGCAGGCGGACGATCCCGCCGCCAAGACAACTTAGCCTGGCGGCCGATCACCGGGCATGAGGTAATGTGGCGGGTCCCAGTCACCAGCCCTATGACATAACTATCCGTTGGGCGGCGATAACCAACAAACATCACCCATACACCAACCAGCAGCTACTAGTTTTTACCGCCCTCGAACGCCGCGCAGTCGCACTTGATACCAGTATCTTGAATTGATTCAGCTTTAAATTTGTCTGTTCCAGCTACTTTTTTGATACCCATCCTTTGAAACCCGTAGCAGAGCGTTTGCAACGATGAACCGGGGTATCAGAGCATTCGCCGCTCCGCCAGCAAGGCATATATTTGCCCCAGTCAGAAACCAGTGTCAGCCGGCCTGGCTAGCGAGCACAGCGGTAAGATTCGTGCAATCCTCAGCCGACGACAAGAGGAAGCCAACAGGGGAGGGAGAAGGTATATCCTCGCCCCATTGAAACTTCCGGCGCACTCTAACATGCTACACCCGTAGATTCACATTACCACCGCAAGCATGATCCAACCCCAGACCGGTCCGAGTCAGAGAACTTCAACCAAGAATTCGAGACCCGTATTCCTTCAAATAAGGCCCGCCCTACTCTCAGCGACGCATATCAGCACAGTGGAAAGGACGAAAAACATCCGAGGCGTCGGTCGAGGGAAGAGATGAGTGAGGACGAGAGACGGAAACAAAATCACGACGATGCGGATGTCAGAAAGCATAACGAAGATATGGAGAGAAGGCATGATAGGGCTATCAGCCAGATTTCGAACGAGGGCAATTTGGGGACGCTGGATACCGAGGTAGGAGACGACAAACACATAAAGGGCGAGTGATGGATTGAGTGTTGGAAAGTTCTTGCCGCGTGTATACCGGCCAAACTGAATGTGGACATTCTTTCTTGGAGAAGATATGCGAGAATATGACCGAATCCCCCAGATGGGTTTCAAAGAACTATAGCGTAATATAGAGTGATAACGCCGATCCAATTGTAGAGTATATTTTGCACCGAAAATCGCCTTCCTGCAAGATGCAATAAAACCGTGAACGCCTGATTCCCCGCTAGTCCTTCCGTTGAAGTAACGGCGTCTCTTCCGATAACTGATCTTGGTGGTCACGCGGAGATCTCCTCTCCTCTTCTTGGTGATGCGGAGGCTCAACACCACTATCGGAAATAGAATGGTCTTTTTCCTTGGTCGGGGAGATATATTCGAAGTAAATGCCCATTGTCAGCAGGGTCCCTTGCAGGATAGCCGTCACAACGTATACGCCCCATGTGCTCCATCCTTCAGCTCCTAGGCGACTCGCTAAGCTGGCTGCCCAGACAAGGCTTCCGGGAGTTTGGATACACATCATTGGAATGCTTAAGCTGCCAACACGGCGCAGGCGAAATGTGGTGTAAATCTGTGGGAAGTACTGGATTGACGAGAGAATGGCTGCTACGATCCCAAAAATATTTGCCCAGAGTTGTCGTGAGGAAGGGTGTGCTAGCACCACGACAGAGCCCAGAATCGCGCTCGCAATTGCATGGATAACGCATATTACGGCCACAGAAAGGGCGGTTCGGAATGTCGGGGACTCTGGTGAGGGTCCCACCGTCGATATTTCACTAGATCGAGGGAAGAATATGACGAATAGCACAAGGCTGGGTTTCTCGAGTTAGTCTCTATAACTCTTCCTACTTGTATCTTACTCAAGCGATGAAAAGGTTGTAATGTGCACTCACATGGTAACAAAGCAGGAAGACTGTACTCCAACCTGAAAGATACCAAGGAGCGCTGAAAAGCAGGAGAACCCATTGAGCTCACTGCAACAAGCAATATCCTGGGCGCTTCGTGGGAGTAAAAGTATATTGACAAAGCCACACGTTCCAGATGTGGTGCCTAGTAGCACAAAATAGGGAGAAATCCCGAACGAGGAGCGCCGCGCAATAATTCGGTAGTGCTGCGGCAGGTAAGAGAATAGGATGCCGACAAGGATTAATCTATTCAAGTCATCACTCTGTCAGTACTGGGTCCACATTCCGCAGCCAGCTTATTGATTTGGAGACTCACATTGAGAAAACGAAGTTAATAATGTTGGGGGAAGACAATGACTTGCAGTGAGGATCCATGATGAGAAGAAGGCACACAGCCAGCAGTTAGCTGCCAATAGTTAATCTTCAAGCCTTCTCTTGGATGTCTGTTGGGACAGGGATGAAATAGTTTCAACCCACACTCCGGGTACTTGACATTCCTCACAGTAAAATGATCCTGCAAAGTTTCGGTTTCGAAGCAAGACGCTTGCTGTATTGCAACAAATGCAAATGAAGGGTTGCCCTTCACAGAGGTACGGAGTACAAGGAGCTTGTTGACCTCATGATGTTGAACCTCGAGATGTGAAGTCCACGGGGTTGCACGTCAGAAGTTGCAAACAAGCCAAACAGACAAGGCTCTAATCTATTTTAAGAATAGCGTCTATGTCACGGAGATATATTTATCCAGGTCCGACATCTCCGCTGAGGGCAGTTCCCCTACTCTAGTTCCCCGATATCATCACCTCTTTCTTCCTCTCGAACACAATATGAACGAGTTCCGCCACCACAATTTGGACTCATTGATAGACTGAAGGTCTAGATCCGGGAAATGCCCTGATAAAACATTTTAGCTGACAGATGTCCCATTTATTGAGGACAGGGCAGCTTTTTGTGTGAAAGTGCCATCTATTTCCACTACGTCACTCAACACGTCATAGCCATCACCTTTTTCTTGCTTTGCGGTCGACTCTATCCAGTACAGATTCCCAATTAACCTTGAAAATAGTGCAATCAATCTCTTTAAATATTGTGAGAGCTGCTGCTTAACCTACTCAGTTATTCTAGTGCTTGATCCCAGGCTCGAGTGGTGTTTTTCACTTGATACATCACCAACTTCCAGTGCCTACTAACCTTAGTCCAGCTTGTTGAGGCCAAAGAATAAACAATGAAGCTCTTCTCCACGGGCTTAATTTTAGCCCTCGGCCTGGTCGAGGCCACTGGCGCAAGCAGTTGGTTTACCAAAGCAGGTATGTCTTTGCTTCTACTGTATATGCTGAAGGATGTGAGCTTACTCGACGGCTAACCAGAGACAACTGGAGCAGTTTACAATAAATGGCATGAGACAGAACTAGAGCGTTGGTTGTCTGATCATGGTGCGTCAAATGACGCTCAGAAACATTATCCCAAGCCACTTACTTACATTTGGCCAGATATTCCCTATCCAACCCCTGCAGACCGAAAAGATCTCGAGGAGTTGATTAAAAGCAACTGGGATACATACGTCCAAGTCCCCGCGGCACATACTACGGGTGGAATTTCGGATTCCTTTGGCAATGTGAAGGATTGGATCTTCGATAGGTATGCCTGCCAGGTGAGATCACCGTTATTAACGCTAATAATATACCTCTAGCTGGAGCGATTCCCACCTGAAATCTTTCCTTGATCGTCACGGAGTTCCCGTTCCACAACCAAAACGGCGAGACACTCTCTTAGCCGCAGCCAGGCATAATTACGAATCCATCGCCCAGAAACTCGGTCAGACAGTGCACTATCCAGGAAACTGGCTTTATGAACACTGGTCAGAGTCCGACCTAAAGGAATATCTCGATAGTCACGGTTACGCCGTTCCTCAACCCACCACTCGAGACAAGCTTATAGCTGCCGTTCGCCGCAATGCAAGGAGGGCCAACATTGAGGCGAAAAATGCTGCCGCTTCAGCTACTTCATCGATAGCGGCTGCTCAGGAGAGTTTAACTGAGGCTCTTTTCAATGCATGGTCCGAATCAGACTTCAAGAAATTCTTCGACGAACATGGGATCAAAGTTCCACAAGGGTCTAGACGGAATGAGATGATCGCCCTAGCACGGAAACACCGCAGATCCCTTGTAGAAGAACCCACCCCAATGACCGCATCGATCACACAGGCATATGGCGCTGCTACATCGAAGGCTGGCAACGAGTTCGCAAAGGCGACGGAAGATGCTCAGCTGAAGATCGAAGATATTTTCAATTCGGCCATCAATCAGTGGTCTGACTCGCGCCTCAAAGCGTATCTTGACGCCCGTGGTGTCCCAGTTCCCCAAGGAACAAAGAGGGATGAACTGCTCGCCAAAGTACGACTCCATCGGCATAAAGCGGCCACGGGATATTCCGCATGGACATTTGACACTTGGAACAGGGAGAATCTAGGGTAGGCAATCCGCTCGCGAGGAAGAGGCATTCGAACTAATGTGGTTTTAGAAAATATCTTTCCTCCCAGCATAAGAAAGCAATGGAAAATGTCGGATACAGTCGGGATGAACTCGTGAAGCAAGCACAGGACGCATACAACCAAGCCTCGCGCACTGGTGGAAGCAGCTACGCATCCGTTACATCGTATCTCGCCTCCGCGACAGACGCAGCAAAGGACACCACTTTCAACACCTGGTCGAGAGCGGACCTGGAGAAATATCTAGAGTCGTACGGTTTCAAATCACAACGCGACGCCGACATCGACAAGCTGCGCGAGGAAGCGAGACGTCATGCGAATTACTTCCAGTACGGTGAGCTCCAGCAAGAAGCTTCGATTTTCTCGCGGTTGAGGAGTGCGGGAGACTGGGTATGGGATCAGTTAAAGATCGGAGCTCTCAGCGGGAGATCTGAGGGACAGAAGACTGCTGAAGCTGCCAAGGAGAAAGTCTCCAAAGCTGCGCGCGGCGAGCTATGAAGATGCTATTCCAACGGAATGACTTATGGTTCGGGATGTATGAGATATGACTACGATCATCTTCAAGATTTTTGAGCTTTTCCTTGCTGCATTTGGTTTGTGCCATGAGTTATGACTTAATTTGGGCTTCAGGGAGAAAGGGGTAAGGTTCTCAAGCTTTGTTTTTCTGTCATTTTTTTACTATCGCGCTGTGGGCTATTTCATAAACAGAACTGGATTTCTTAATAACAGATTGGCAAAAACATGATGACTTCCTCCATCCCTCAAGACTCTTCCCAAGCGAGATCCCTTCCCTTCTGCAAGGGCACAATCAAAGTCCGTCCATGCACACCGCAATCCAAGCCTGAGACATTCTGCCCACGCAACAAGAACGCCCAACTGACTCGAACAAATGGAACACTCCATGCTAACCAAAAGTCTTTTCCGAAACGTTACATGCCAAGCCGGCACCGGCAAACCATAAATAGTTAAACCTCAGAACCCATGCATCAAAATTCTTGCTGCCGAATTTCGGGACCGGGAACCCTAAAAAAAGTGAAAAATGACGATGAAAACACGGCGCGTCCGCGTTCTTGGCAGATATCATCGAGGGCTTTTTAGGTTGTTCGAGCTGAAACCCATCTAAAAATACCACTATGTAAGGAGAAACCGTTTCTGCATGTTTCAGCAAACACGGTGGAGTGCGACTTTGTGGCTTTCCTCGGTTCTTGGATCCGGGAGGATGGATGCGAGGGTTCTCTCATTCTTCTTCACCGAGGCAAAGGGACTGATAACAAGGAACAATAGAAGAGATAGAGGGACATATATATTTTCGTTAACTATATACGAGAACATAAAATTCTGACGGATAGATGGCATTAAATGGAAAAAAGGAAAAGGCAATAGGCTCAGCCAAGGCCAACGAGCGGAAGTTGATATCGCAGACAAGCGCAAGAGCAGAAAACCAAAACAAGAGGTGCTGATCGAACAGGACAATGGTATATACGGTAGACCAAAATGACACAAAACAGAAGTAGGATTGAGAGAGCCTGTCGTTGCAGGAATAAGGCCTTTTCATGGCCAGCAGAGGCGTGTTGGGAATCCGAGGGTGCGGGCAAAAAGTAAAAGAATAGCGCCTGGTTTGCGCGGTATATTGACAAAAACGACGACAAAGGTAGGAAACAAGTGTGGTACTCCGTACATGAACAGCCCTTAGTTATTCCCTTAGCTCCGTCAATGCAGCGATATCAAAATAAACAAGAAATTGACGTTCCGACAAGTATGAGGAGAAAAAGTCGCGCCCGCAAACGTGGGTAGATAATGAGTTCCAGAACGCAGAGATCTCAGGGCGGCCTATCTCTCTCGGTAGATAGTGGAAATAAGTAGTCCGTCGAGTGGAAATCGAAAGGTCGAGCTTACGGCTAACGCCATCAACGCCTAGCCAACCAAACACCAAGCCTCACAAAAAAAAATATCAGATGCTGTAGGAACGGGTTCAAATATCGTCTGGCAATCGATCAGCTGTGAAGCCATCGACAATAGCAGTCGGGATCGCTGCCACGTTTGGCCACAGGTTCACGTTCCGGATAAGGTCCGCTCATGCTAGGCCCTTGCCATTCCGACAACACTCGAATGGACACCCGCGGTTGGCCGAGACGCCGGGACAGGGAAGCGTCGTCCATTACACGCATTTGCTCGCAAAATGGATCAGCGCCGTGCGGGGCAGATCGCTTTTCCTGGATTTTCACGGCGCGAGGGTAAAACTCGGCGGATGCATTTGCTTCTCGGCGACCTATCGTCGGAAGGGGAGTGGGCGAAGAGTACGAAGTACTCGTCGCCAAAGTAGTTTGGAACGTGGAGGTTGAAGGCTCCGAGTCTGACCCCGAATCTGAACCCGAATCTGACACCGAGGCGGTCGTTACGTTCACATATATAAAGGTTTCGATGAGCGTATTATTCCACCAGCAAAACCAAGGCTCATCACCTGGTCGAGCCGGCACGTTCTGGCTTGATTTCGACCCGCGTCGCAAAAGATCTTTTTCTTTAATATATCCGTCTGGTGAGATGAGCTCTGTCGGGAAGTTTTCCTGTGGGATAACCACAAGTTTATCGATCGGCGCAAAGAAGAAGTACGCAGGCCCGCGGTCCAGGGCTGTTTTATCCTGCATTAGTTCAAGCGAATAGTATTCCTTCTTGAAAATAGGGGTCTGCGGCCCGTAAAACAATGTTCCGTCCACAATCTGGTTCACAAATTTAATCTTCGTAGGTTCATCTGGCTTCTGCTGGATGTTCCATAAAAACATGCCGCTTTCTTTGCACTGCCAGCTCTCAGAGAGAGTGCGATTCTCGATGCAGTTACTAGAACTCTCATTCAAGGTTTTTGCCGGAATATTGTAGGATCCCGTGGGAAGCGCAAGGAGAGATGAAGGGGTTGTTGGGAGTTGTACGGCATCCCAAATGGTGCTCGGGGTTGGAGCTGTGGTAACAGTGACAGTTCTTGGAACAGGATGATCAGATTATGCTTTGCATGAGAGGTATCGGCTGAAAATAAAAACTTACGGCTTATCGCCTTTCTTCGCGCCCTGCTGCGATCCCAAAACGGCACCAATGGCCCCACCGATGGCCGCACCAATCACCAAGACGATAGCAATAAGGAGGAATATCCAGATGGGAAGGCCACAGCAAACTTTCTTCTTCCCCTTTCGGGTCAGTTTTTCCTTGAAACCACCACTTGGATCATCAGTTGTCGAATTTGGTCCCTCAGGATTATTTTCACCGTTCCCCGTCAGCAATGTTTGTGAAGATACTCCTGACTCAGGTGCCACTGCTGGCGGTGCGTCCACCGGACTGACAGCAGTGCTAAGCTCTTCTGCAGGCGGCGGACTAATATCCGTTTTGGGAGGCAGACCGTCTGCGTATCGAGAATAAGGTGGTAGCTGTTCCGTATGTCCGTCGGGCCCGACAATATCCCCAACATCGTTCGGTGTCTGGCCTGCTGAGGCTTGGTAGGCTACTTGTTGCGTTGGAAAACCAATGGGTATCGACGAGTCTTGTGTTTCTCCAACAATTTCTTCGGGAACCGTATTTTGGGAATAGAGAGCATATGGGTGCTGTGGCGGAGTAGCCCCATTAAAATTTCGTTCCGAGGGTCGCACAGTTGACACAGTAGAGGAGGATAACGATCGTCCAACACTTATCCCCTGCGGGTACATGCCGTAGGGTTGACTAGGACCAGTTTGACCGGTGTATGGACTCATCGCGCGAGGCATCGAAAATCGAGAGGATGTACTGAGAGTCCTATGGCCACCCGATTGTGTGCTGGGTGCAGCGGAGTCTATGGATGGAGCACGAGCGACTGGAGCTGCTCCGACGAAGGATTGATTCGACGGCTCTGTGAGTGTAGGAGAATCGGGTAATCGGACGCTGTCTCGAGGCGAATCTGCAGCATCGTCGAAGGGGCTCATGATGGGTCGTTGACCACCTGTGGTCAAGGACAGCGAACTAGTCGAGGAGGAAACGGATGAAAGAGCCTGTGAGTGCCTGTGCCCATCGAGCGGTTCGAGCGAGAATTCATCGCTGAAGACGTTTTGAATCGAGAAGCGGTCAGTCGAGGGGCCTCTGAGGCTCGATTGTGTCGACAGCGGACGGCCTTGGGTCACGGAAGAGGAGGATGAGAGATCGTCTGGTTTATTGGCTGACGATGGGAGCGGTGGTGGTGGTCTTGACATCGTGAATCAAGCAATGCTTGCACTGCCCACTTGGGGATTAACCCCCTTGTGGCACGAAACCACAACAGAACTTTTCCACGATTCGACTGTCAATGCCAGTCAGAGCAAACGAGGGACAGGGTGACGAGAGGAAGAGAGTGAGAGAGCGAGTTCGACACGGGCGTCTAAGAATGGGTGATGGTGATGTCGACTGGGCTGGTGGATATAGGATGAACGAGTGATGATTACCTGGACAAGAAATGATTGACGGGGAAGAGGAGGGCGAGGAGAGGAGAGAGAGAGCGAGGATGAGGGCGGTAACTTTGGTCACAGCTGGTATTGCCAGACTCCACAACCCACGGCCAAAGTTACCAATCGCAGGCTAGGGCGGGCAGTATTTGGCGTCATTGTACGGTTATGTGTAATTATTTACACCACACAAAAGGCTATTCATGTCTGCTTCAAAGACAACAACAAAGGGCAAGACGAAGATGAAGAGGCCGAATGGGAAGAGAGGATGGAAAGGCCAAGAGTAAGTGGGCAGTGAGATTGGAACTGCATATGGGAGTCTTATTGCTCGAGAGGGGGACAGATATCACGCACGGAAATACCAATCATGATGCGCGCAGCTGAAGAAGAAGAAGCCAACACTTTTGCTCAATATTCACTCCGAGGACATGCAACCGACTTGGTCTTTGGCAGGTCGTCGATGAGAGGATCCGCTAGCAATCTGAGTTCCCGCTGGTGAAGTTTCCGGAGCAAACCAAGAATCGTCACCGTGGAACGGCTGCTCTTCGTCCAACTCAAATCGATGGCATCACAAAGAACCACCACCAGGTGGCATTTTTCTGGAAGGGTTCGGCGGGTTTCCCGGGCAGAGTGGGCATGACTCAAATTACACATCCCGTCCGGTTCACTATCAGCGCATGTCGTCAATCGAAGAACGCAAACAGGATGGAAAAGGATCCCAAAAGATGTCTTTCCAATCCAGCATCAACCGAAGGAAGCCGATCCGGGGCCCTCCGACAAGGTATGCCAATTCACCAAGGTACTAGTATCCCACTTGGAGGGGGGTGAACCGCGATTTGGATGTCCAGTGTCTACTCAGCAGTCTCCGTCAGAAACAGGTATACCATGTGTTCCAGGACTGGAGTACAAGATAATGCCTGCAGATATGCCTTTGCCCTACCGCACGATCAGCATCTCGCGGGCAGAGTCGTGATTCTGTGAAACCTCAGCAGACCGCAATCCCGGCCATAACCATGCAATTATCGAGGTCAAGGCCCACTCACTCCACTTCGGCATTGAATGGATCGGTTGTTCGTCTGGCTCTGCATTCTAGGACAAAACGGCGGTTTTTGGGGAGGTATCAGGCCAGTTTCAACTATACCCGCTCATGCATGCATCTACTCGTGCAATCAATGGATCAAACAAAGGTGAAGTATGATGCATATGGCCGCATCAATCACTATTCTTATCAGTTCCCCCAAGCAAACGCTAAATTGGGACGTTGGAACTCAAGCCGCCATCTGAGTAAATTTGAAGACGACTATATATGAGCTTGAGGTCCTGGTCAAGGCTATTTACGACGGAACGTCTCTTCGAAGGCTAAGAATATCGGACAAACGAACGAGTCCCCTCTGACCCCATCCCCGAACCCCGTCCTCGACGTCAGGCCGAACCTTTACATACCAAGCCCAAGCTCGCCGATCCAGATCACTCTTCCCTAACGTTGATGCCCAAGACTGACATAGAAGGTCGAGGGCACCAAGCAGTAAGCCGAGACACTTTTCTCTTTCAGCCTCTAGTTCTTGGGCCTTTCTCTTCGTTATTGTTGATTCTCCGCCAGCATTGGATGCGTCTTGGAAACTAAACGATCTCAACAAATAGCTTCGCGCGGCTTCTGGTTTATGAATTGGGAGACTCGAATTTCGACCCAGGTTAGAGCCTGCGATCACGGGAGTATTCGCTCTCCGTAGACTCTCCAGATCAAGACCCCATAACGCAGGTAGGTCTTCAGAATGCTGAGGCGCGGGATGATCATCACGCTCCTCCTTGAGCGTGACGGAGGATTTCGGTGTGCTATCAAGCCCTTGTTCGTTCCAAGAATAACCCCATCTCTTCAAAACGCTTATGTCTCTTCCAAGTATCTTTACTGATGGCTGGCCTTTGGCCCACCCTTCATCCTCAGCACCTGGCTCTTTCTCAATCCCCAGTCTCGTGGCCTTGGTTCGGCTGTTGGCACTCACTACGGCCTGCGCCAAGCTGAGCCTGCTAGATGGCGGCTGTTCCGGCATTGTGTATCTCAGCACTGTAAATGCAATGGCAAGTACAAGTGGCGCGCGGTTGGTGAGAATGACGGTCTGCGTAATCTGCTCTATATCTTTGTTCATTGATAGATCTAGCGAGGATTCTATCTGAGACGGCGATGCCTCTGGTCCCGGCTCCAATCCCCTCACTTTCTTGGACAGAGACGAGGTCACGGCTTCGCCATCTGCAGAGCGCTTCTTCGCAACTCTCTTCGCGGCGTTGAACACCTGTTTGGCGATCTTCTCCGGCTTAAAGATAGCTTGTAGAGTCTCAAGGCTTGCTTTCGACAGCTCTTCAGGGCTTTATTCTCCATTTCCGTTAGTTATCCATAGGCATCCTTTCGAAGGGAGCTACAAAATGAATAGTTATTCGTACTTCATCAATTTGGCCTGTCGCAGATCCTTGATTTTGGATATCGCATCGGCGAGTGGAAGCTTGGCCTCTTGGGTAAGGAACCGGAGTAATGTTTTGACCTCTTCGCTGGAAGACATTCTTGCTTTCTAAATAGTCGAATCAATCAAGCTGCGTTGTCAAGCCTCTTTGTCGAGCTGGTCGTTTGTAGTTCAGACGCTTGTATACTCTGCGGTGCAGGCTGCCGTCTGGCTTCAGGCCGTGCTTATGTAATCTATCAGATGCAAGCCGAACTCTCGAACCATCAAGGTAACGCCATCAGCTCTTAAGCGTCGATTGTGTTTTCAAATTCGCACATCCAGGCTTCTTGACAATGCCTGACGATCCCAAAACTAAACGCTTTCCCGAATCCTCAACGAGACTCCCCGCTCCCGTGAAGACATCCCTTTTCGAGCGCCAAAAGGCGGAGGCGGAAGCTAAACGTGCAAGAGACAAAGCAGAGACCGCAGCTGTCTACGAGGATTTTGTGAAGTCTTTCGAGAACGATGACGATACCACTACGTCCACAGCATTCAATACGGCGGGCAGACCCGGTGGATATCATCATGGCAGTTCCGCCCCTGCTCCTGCGGTGGGCGGACCTGCGAGGCGCCATTTCACCGGTGCTTCGATGAAGAGCTCGTTGGTAGGCAGTCTGGGACCATCACCGACGTCGATTTCGAAAAAGCGAACGTACGACGGCCACCCTCGCGATCGTGATAGTGGTGCCCGTGGAATGTTTGCATTTGAGCATCCGACCGGCCCCGCTGATACGGTGACTGCGTTCCAGACCTCTGATGACGAGGAGGAGAAATCCGCTGAGAAGAAGGAAGCTGAAAAGGCGGCGGCGAAACCGACATTACATTTATCGTCTCTGCCGCCGGGTACTTCTCCAGCAGTCGTGAAATCCCTCATCCCGCCTGTGCTGGTGGTCGATGGTGTCAAGATTATACCGCCGCCCAACCAGGGGGGCGGGGAGCGGAGAATATGGTCTGCGATCGTTACGCTAGCAAAGGAGACGCCCGCCACGGATATGGATACTGTTGTTAGCTCGCTACAAAATAAGTATCTTGGATGGGGATATTATCTCTCTATCTCCCGGCATCTGTCTTCTGCAGCCATCCACTCGGCTATACCGATTACTCCAGGCCTTGCATCACTTACATCTCAGCCTTTTGGTGCGCGACCGTCTACACGCCCTAGTGGTGCGTTCGGGCGTGGTCCACCCGGCCCCCATCGATCTGGCTTTGCGCCCCCGGCCTCCTACGGTCCTGGTTACGGTAGAAGCGGACCCGCTCTTCAAGTTGATGTGAAGCCACCGTCGGATCTGAAACAGCTCAAACTAATTCACAAAACGCTGGAAAGCCTACTAACTTATGGGCCAGAGTTTGAAGCTTTGCTTATGAGCAGGCCGGAAGTACAGAAAGAGGAGAAATGGGCGTGGATCTGGGATTCTAAAAGCATTGGTGGGGTGTGGTATAGGTGGAAACTCTGGGATATTCTTACTCATTCCCGGAAAGAGCATAGGAAAAGCAGAGTAAAACCGCCTGCCTATATTTTTGACAACGGACCGACTTGGGTGGCGCCGGAGAAAGACCTTCGCTTCGAATTCACGACAAAGTTGGACGAGTTTGTTTCTGATGATGATTATGATTCTTCTGATGACGAAGATTCGGATAGGGAAGATGAGAGACGCTTGAATGAAGGCCTGAACGAGCCAAGTAATGATGGAACAGGACACCTAAATCCGCTCCAAAAGGCAAAGTTAGTGCACCTACTTGCACGACTCCCGACGTCGAATACGAAGCTGCGGCGTGGTGATATTGCACGCGTCACAGCTTTCGCGATTAGCCATGCTGGTGAAGGAAGCGATGAAGTTGTGGACTTGATTGTGTCGAATGTCAAACACCCCTTCGCCTACAGTGGTGCAAATCCAGAAAGGCAACGCGATGAAAACGAGGCTCGTGGTAGACAGATGGCCGATAACACCGATGCAAAGGATTTGCCCAATACTGAGAGATCGCCGCAACCAACGACAAAAGAAAAACTCGACATGTCTGCCGCGAAGCTCGTCGGCCTCTACGTCATATCCGACATTCTCTCGTCGTCTTCTACGAGCGGAGTACGCCATGCCTGGCGCTATAGACAGCTTTTCGAAGTTGCACTCAAGAACCACAAAATTTTTGAGCATCTCGGGCGACTTGAAAAGGAGTTGAGTTGGGGTCGACTAAAGATCGAGAAGTGGAGACGAAGCCTCGGAAATCTCATGAGCCTCTGGGAAAGTTGGTGTGTCTTTCCTCAGACGAGCCATGAGCATTTTGTGCAAGTGTTTGACCGGCCTCCTCTCACGGAGAAGGAACTCGAGGAAGAAAATCGTCGAGTGGAAGCGGAGAAGAGCGCAGGTGTATTTGGCGGAAAATCTAAAAATAAATGGAAGACCGTTGAGGATAACGGCGGTGTGCCTCCTGAGACAGGTAGTCTTGCCACGGAGGACGAGAAAATGGATGTCGACGTAGACGGTGCACGTATCACTGGTGACGCGGAAGCTTTTGACGGAGACCCCATGTCCGATATAGACGGCGTTCCAATGGAGGATAGCGACATGGAAGACATGGACGGCAAGCCTTTCGATGACGAGGATGCACCGGGTTCGGAACAGGCCCCTGAAACGTCTTCGGCACAGGACGAACAGCCAGGGGATCAGAAGAGTCAACCCGTCAAGCCACGTCCCCCGTCTACCGTGCCACCGAGATCTCGTCGTCCTAGGGCCGAGGATATGTTTGCTTCAGACTCGGAATGAGCTTGTCCTTTAATGAATGACACTGTTGGATTGTGATACCCTTGTTCTGCTGCTCTTGCTCTGGCCTGTATATCATTCTACATCCACCATGATGGAAGTTAGTCTTTGTCATAATTGAAATACCATAAGCCAGTGATTCTTGGAAGTGGCTGTAGTGATCTATCATGCACTTTACTCTATATCTATAAGGAGGTTCATGATATCCATCCCTTCCCCTATTGCGCCAGATCATGCCAAGCCTCTCCTGTCAGCCTTTTTGTTTGGGGAGAACGAAAAAAGAGCCCCCCACCACCAGTGACCCCACCACCTCCTCGTCTTCACAGGAATCAACACAAACCAACACTGTCATCAACTTTCTTGCTAAGGGTAATTTGCACGACATCATCAAGTCAAAATGGCTGGTGAGTACTCATTCCACAGCCCAGCTGGACGCCTAACTTTGTCCTGCTCCCTTTGTGCGGGGTGAAGACAGGCAACAGGAGTCCACAATGCCGAAACGTATGTCCAGCTAACTGATTCTTTTTGAACACCCTACAGACTTCACAAACGTTGCCCGTATGTCCCCTCTCTACGATCCACGTTGCCTATATCCTGAAGTCGGAGTGGGCAAGATATGAGAGATCCTTGAGGTCCCTAACCGAACCGAAACACAGAGCAATTCGTCGAGTTCTACTATAAGACCTTCGACGAGAACCGCCCGGCTCTTGCTTCACTCTACGTATGCAAATGAACCTTGACGGTTTGGAAATCTTCGGGAACGGGAATGTTGGCTGACTGCAGGATTAGCGCAATGAGTCTATGTTGACCTTCGAAAACGCGCCGGTGCAAGGTGCCACTGCGATTGTGGAGAAGTTGACTGTGAGTTGTATCTTCCGTCGGTGGAGAGTCGCAGTGGGACTAACGCCGATATGATAAACAGAGCCTCCCCTTCCAGAAAGTCGTTCACCAGGTTTCGACTTTTGATGCGCAGCCAGCCAACAATGGAATCCTCGTCCTGGTTACCGGAGCCCTCTTGGTCAGTTTAATATTGCGCACGCCGGACTTCAACTATCGAGCTAACCTGTCCGGAAATATTAGGTCGACGAGGAACAGAAGCCCATGAGCTATACCCAGGCCTTCCAGCTCCTGTCCGATGGCCAGGGTAGCTACTTTGTGTTCAACGATATCTTCCGCCTCGTTTATGCGTCCTGATAGATATATTTTGCGATATCGATTTCTGAAGTATGGAGGGCGATGCATGGATGGATGCGACGGACGGGAGAAGGGACGGGACATGTGATACCTGCGGTGTGGTGCGTTTGCGGCTATTATAGGATCTCGCTGCTTGTGATTAATGGATAACGTCAAGCGCCTTTCGACTAAAGAGTCTCGTTCCGCCCCAGTCCAGTTGCCTGGCGGGCTTGGTTGAATTCAAATCCAATCTATCAATCACTCCTCACGCGCATTTTGTATCCGTGGGAGCGGCAAACGTACGTAGGCCTGTGGCAGTGAACTTCACTCCATCCATTGTATTCGAGGTTTCCAGGCTACAGCTTTCTTCTCCAAAGTGTTGGGCCTCATTAGTAGTACAAGAGCCGCGCGGAGTCGCCATAAAAGGAATGAGAGCCTCAATAACGAAGAAGATATAACACCATCAGTAGTAGTTACCACCCTCGAAGCTGACCTTCTTCTCGTCGAGGAAGTATAAGGCTGTGGCGTAGTCACAGCAACCAGAAGCTAACGTTGTGTCTTGGCAACATTCCAAAGCAGCCAAGCCGCCTTGAAGCCAGCCGTGGCTTTTCCGTCAACCTTCCGCGCATCAAGAAGTCCCAAGCAGCTGGACCGACTCACAGGGCTCATTCCGGACGTCATCTCAGAGCTTTCACGGCCTCCTACAAAGAACATCGAGAGCCAAAGAAAAAGAAAAGCTGGTCTTTTGTTTCGCCGGAGAAGTTACCGTTCAGCTTGGAAGTTATCAACAGGTGAGTTTCATTGCATTGTTGCTGGTATACTGCGTTCGCATTCAGTCTATTGCCCTTGACCAGTTCATCTTTGCCCGGTTGTGAGGCATATATCAGACATTTGACCGGATAAGGTCACTGTCCGGCACCACTATTCCACTGCAGCTGTTTCACAGACCTGCTTTTTGGCCATTGAGCTAACATTTGTCGCGTGTCCTGTTAGAACCACGATCTCACGACGCATAGACGACAACTCCCTTTCCAACGATCTTACGACTGTATAAGACTGGCCTTTTATCGCCGAAGCTCAGAGTCTACGGATCCGACCACCGGAAAAGAGAATCCGATAAATTCGCAAGCTGAGGCTGCGGAGAAGTATAAGTCAAGATGACGATCGCTGAGGAATTCAAGTCAAGAAATTTCAGTGAGTTCTCTCTCGATTCATACGCCGGTTGTGATCGGAGATGCTGACCGCACTTCGAAATAGGTATCTACGGACAATGGTTGGTGCTTCCTATTACTTGCGACATCCTCGTCCATATCCTCGTTGTTTCATACGGTCGCCGTGCAGACGACAGCAGGGGGAAGTCATTTGTTTTGGAATTCAAATGAATACCTGTCCACATGGAGTTGGCTTCAGCCTGTTTCATGGAACTACGTTGATTTCCACATATTTTGAAACTAACTTCATTTTGATACCCCTAGGACCGGTGTTCTATGCATCATACTCTGCTTTGCTCTGGGAATCGCCAACATTTTCGGTTTCCCTAAGATCATTTTCAGCATAATATGCTTGTATGGATCTGCAACTTCACTCTCGTTTCAGGCTGCTCCCGCTAATATCTATCTAGGGTCTGTTCCTTTATTTTAATCTTCATTGAGATACCACTGCTCCTGCGAATTTGCCCGACATCGTCAACCTTCGATGCCTTCATTCGGCGTTTCACGACGAACTACATGCGTGCCCTGGTATACTTGGTCATGAGCGCTATTCAGTGGATCAGTGTGGTGCAACCATCCAGCCTCCTTGCAGCTGCAGTTGTCCTGCTCATCGCCTCCATTTTCTACGCTCTTGCTGGGCTCAGAGGACACGAATTCATTGGCAGCAAAACTCTAGGCGGTCAAGGAGTTGCTCAGATGATTGTCTGATTGCGAGACGGGGGGAATCTCTGCGGTGCTGAGGGAAATTTCAGATGACGAGGGATACCTTGTTCGCGTCTCCTGTATTCGGTCATATTTCTTATTATGCTCTCTATGTCTAGCCTGGTTCGGCGTCAAGATCTGTTTTATTCCCTTTCCGCATTACTGTATAGTCAACATTGCTTTGATTTCATATACCTTAGTTAAGAGTTACGATGGCTCGTTGAATTCCCAAGCCCCTACTTGTTTTAGAAAGTAGCCAATATACCTTGGTGTTAAAACTTGTCACTCCTGTCCCTGAAATGTGGCCGATGTTCATGATACGTATTGTTAGTGTCTCAGGTTCTCTGGGCATGGATCTACGGATCGACGCCGATCCGGTTCCATGGATATTCTAGAATCATGGGCTGACAAGTTCAAACCCCTTTTGCAGTTTGGTGCTAATTCTTGTCTCTTTTTCATTTCAGCGATACACATTTATTTTATCCTTTCTATGAGAGTGATCCATGCTCAGGGCAAAATTAGAAGATGTCACACGGCAGGTCAAGGCTATCCCCAGCCCAGCATGAAACGACGCCGGCGTGTATAACTCAAGGAGGATTCCAGTCTAAGTATATTATATTAATATGTAACAGAAATCGAATACATACGGGTGCAAATGCTAGATATTCAGAGCCCAGCCACTGCGGACCCATGCTCCAGATAAAGAAGCCGAACAAAACAGAACACAAAGAAGTCTCCTAGTCGTCCTTTTTAATCTGCCTCTTGCGAATCTTCACCCTCAAATCGGGGTCGAACGGGATAACCCCCCTCCCGTCCCAATCCCAAGCCGGCGGCCCGTGCTCGGCAGGCCTGCCATCCAAATGCTCGAATCCAACAATCTCAAAATCAAACATCATAACCATGGCGGCGACGGAGACCATCATCTCCTGCTTCGCAAAGTGTCGTCCAGGACAGATGTTGAGGCCGCCTCCGTAGGGGAAGAAATCGGCCGCTTTAGGGGAGGGGGTTTTCTCTGATTTGGGATCGCCTTTAGGGGATGGGAGGAAGCGCTGGGCCCAGAAGGTGTTGGCTGGGTGTTCGGGGGTTGACCAAACGGATTCGTTCATGTGGGCGATGCGGGAGGGCGCGAAGATGAAGTTTCCGGCTCGCAGGGTGTATCCGTCTACTTCGATGTCGTTGCGGAGGCGACGCGTTAGTATGATTGTGCCACGAAACCGTAGACTCTCCTTGTAGATCGAGTCAAGAAGAGGGAGGGAGCATAAGGCTTCTCGGTCGATCTCGAAAGAGTCCTCTGAGCCTGGTTTGCGGGTCACGACGGTTGATACCTCGTCACGTACTTGTTTAAGAAGCACTGGGTCTCTGATGACTTCGGAGAGCATATGTGCCGCCATTGGGATTGCGTTGTTACCGAGCCTAGCTGGCTGTCAGTTATCAAAGAGATATCCGAATTGGTGCTCCAATAATTGATATATACGTACGCCCAGATTATGCTAAATTCATTTGCCGCTCTGGCTTTCAAGCTCAAGTCATATTTTGACTGGAGCTCTTCGCGGGCTCGTATAAGGCTGAACCCAAAGTTCTCTTCCCAGCCAACTTCATCGCCTTGTTTCTTCTCCCAGTCATAATTCTCCCATGCAGCAACAAGCCAGTCAGACGCGGCTTTAACACAGCGCTCGCGGGCAGCCAATCCCTTGTGGCAGAGAAAACGGGGATACCCGATTAGAAGCTTCATGAAAAATTGGTCAAATGTCCAAAAATCTTCCATAAACGTTGGATTATCTTTGAGAAGAGTTGGGCCTGCGACTGTGTTGACGGATGCGATGAACATCTTTTCTCGTAAAAGGCCTAAAATCCGCACGGTCGCCCACTCTTCCTTTTCGAGCGGCCTAAGGAGTTCCGAAAAATATGCCATAAATTTATTCGCTAGCAAGTTCGCCGCTTTTGAATCGCTCAGATGTTTGTGAAAGACGTTGTGCAGGTTTACCCAAATCCTGCCAGCTTCTGGGACGGGCCCAATGGGCGTTGGTCTCGAGCCTGTTGTATCGGAGCCAATTTTTTTGGCGTCCTCAGCGGGAATACCCATAGCCTTCTCCATAACCTCGACCTGAAAGACCTCAAAGTCGAGCTCCTTGGAGTTACGGAGTACTGTTTGGACATTTTCGGACCCAGCAATCATGTACATATGGCGAGATCCCATCCGAAGCTTGACTGGACTCCGTCCTGGAGTGTACGACCTGTGCACGGTTAGCGAAAGTGCAATATAAAAAGGTGTTATAGGACGCACAAGGCAAACTTGTAGAAGGCCTCCGCATTACTGACAGCCGCCAGGCCGCTCCCAATCCAGGGGATCGCGTATGGAAGCGTCAGAGGCTCTTGGCCCTTGCGTGGTCGATCTCCTCTCAGGGCAAGGCCGATATAATATCGACATGATGTGAAAAGCCAAGTGCCTCCAAACACGAAGCCAAGACCCCCCAGAAAATACACAACCGAACTGATGACCGGATTGGCCATGTTTGGTGACAAGATATAACTGGACACCATCGTCGCAGAGGACAGACAGAAGTACAACACTGCTCCTGTCGAGAACCTGTTCTCGCTGCTTGCAAGACCTTGAAGTTCTTTTAAAGCTGGGTCGAACCTTCAGCCGCAGAGCGCTTGTGAGCTAGCGCCAGGGGTTTCTCGGCGATGACCTCGTAACTCTGAGTTATGATTGGATGAGGGCTTAAGCATCTGGCTCAGCTCGAACTCGAGACTGTCAGTTCAAGCGAGAGAGTCGTCGGAGCCTGCGCATCTCCTAAACAAATTCGAGCTGTACCTGACTGCAGAGCCGGTTCCGGCTGCTGAGTGGCTATAAGCTCCTGGAAAGCAGCCGCTACTGAGCAGAACAACCGTTGGCTTAATCGCGGCCATATTCGCCGTCGATGAAGAGATCCCGGCTGTTTCACCCCCTGAACAAGCCTCTCACTGGGCGATCGTCAAACGTCGGCTGCTGGCTTCAAGTCTGTTTCAAAGGCCTTGTCCTTCCCAACGACAAGCCACCCTCAACGTCAATTAAACGAAAGCACTATACTGTCCTGAGATCAAAGTCTGTTCTTGATCACAGAGGGCTCTCTCCAGACAACCCTGAAGTCGAAGCATGGCGTTGATATCCTGCGCAACTTACTCCTCCGTCGAGAGTGGGTGAAAACACAGCAGTACGGACAGATACATGTAGTCTGTGGCTGAAACTGGCATAATTACCGTCTTGGCTGTACTGGCGTTACAATACCGACGTGCGATGACATCGGCCGCCAACACCGCCTCTAGAGCTTCTCCTGGCCCTCTTTCAACCTCACGTCTTCAACTTCATGCCTTCGATCTTGCCTTCAATGCGTTAAGCCATTTTTCTTATAGCTTATACTGCTTATCTTTTCTGAAATACGCCTTGTCCAATGCGGATTCAATACCTGCTTGCCGTTGACCTCCTGATGTCCTAATCCGCCTGCCTCAGTGGCCTGAACCCCTTGCTTTTGCAACGCCCATCTTCTGAGCTAGCCTGCGTTTTGAAGCTTGCTATTAAGGAGTAGGTGAGTAATAGTTTACATGGCAAGCAGTGCATGCGTTCCCCCAGAATGATCTTCGCTCATTCCCTGGATTGTATGCGTGACCCTTAAGCTATTTGATTCCGTGATGCTTGATTATCTTGGAATTTCTAATATTCCAAAGGATTGTCTACATTTATTCTACTGCTTATTGTCAACTATGCACCTCTCTTTCTTTTTATTCCAGGAAGAGAAGCACTGGTATTATCCGGAGTATTAAAGCCAGCCTGCTAACTTCCGCGAACTTAGAGCTTCTAGTTTTTCCTTACCTTTTCCGAATTGCAAACATACTTTAGCATGTCGTCAAATCCAGCTCCAGTCGTACCTCCCAGGCCCGCCCGGTCACCTAATCCCTTCCCGTCCTCGAACTCCGACGCCCCCAAAATTCCACCACGTCCGGCGCGACGGCGCGTCGATCAATCCTCCTCTCCGAACCCAGATAAATATGCACCTTCACCTTTAAATGAGCCCCCCAACAAGCCTGTTATTGATCTTGACGATGCCCGCACACCATCTCGATCTCCGAGCGTCGTTAATTCCTCTTCTGTGAGGCGGGAGATAATAGAATATGAGGGTCAGAATGATGTGGGGATCAGTGACAATGATAGCCAGATACAGCAACCAGCGCAAAGGAGAAGTGTGAATGAGGAGCTCCACCTACATGCGCCACGACCATCTCTACCAACCTCAAGCGCAAAAGCTCAGGTACAAGCTGTGACCAGGATGGACTCGCGTCAGGTTGCAGCTGCTGGTTTCGACTCAACAATTTCTCCTGGTCAGGACGACCTGTCACAGAAGAACTCCCTGGAAACGACAGATTCACAGCGCGCGCCGTCTCCTGATCTTCGCGGAACCTCTCAGTCAGATGAGCACGGAATTCCGCAAATAGGTCAAAGAGTGCCAATGTATCCTAATGCTGGTGATGTACAGGCACCGACCCCGGCGTCTCCTGAACCATCTCGACGAGGGCCCCGAACCTCCCGGTCCCATGGCGCCAGAGACTCTCCGCTCCCAGCTGATAGCTATGGCCTTCACGGCCATGGGATGCCACCAACAGATAAATTCGACAAAGCATGGTACGATAAACATCCCGATGAACTTGCGCGTGAATCGCAAGAGCATTATGGCAGCGGCCCAATTAGCCCACGGCCTGAATGGGCTTTGAGTAGTGGTGACTTGAATAAACTCGTCAAAGAATCTGCCAATAAACATACCGGGCCTGGTAAGAAGGCTTCCTGCTACCAAATTAGTTGTTGCTTGGTTGCTAATCTGGCTGTGCATCTCGGTAGAGGATATTGGGACACCAGAAGAAGAACTTGGATATATCGCAACCGACGAACTAGCCTCTCGACTGGCATCTCCCAGTCACCCAGCTGTGTCACGTGTGCACCATGCGGGGGCCGATCCGGCAGCGGAATCACCGTTGAAGGAAACGAGTTTCCCAGAACCTGCTTCTAAAGAACGTGGCTCAACAGATCACGATAAGGAGATTGAAATACATGTTGATGAGCCTATCCACCATCAACACCACCCTGATGGCTTTATGCTTGCCCCAGAACACCATGAACCACATGGCAGCGAGTCATTGGGGGAACAAGAGACAGCTCACCATGAGCCCATCCTCGCAGCTGATGAGATGGAGCCCGGCACAGAACACCTTCAACCCGCTGTTTCCCCCACTTTCGAACAGACGAATACCCATCCACCTGTCGCGGACTCCGAAAACGTGAGTCTGAAGAGATCGTCTAGTGCCAAAAGCAGCCGTTCAAATAGCAGGCCGCTAGCAAGTCCGGTCTTGTCAAGGTTTGACTCACGAGTGGGGGAGATTGATGAAACCATGCACGAAACATTGCAGGATGATAAAGACTATGAGCCACTCTTCCCTGAGAAACAAGAGAATGACAATATTGCATCAACTCAAGAACGCTTCCAGCAGAGCCCGGAATATCAACACCATAGGTTTCCGAGTAAAGATGTATGGGAAGAAGCCCCGAGCAGCCTCCAACTCCAGACCGCCGTTTCTATCCCGGAGACTCCGACGAATGAGCCCGAGTCTCCCGAGGAAGCTTCAGATAGGGAAATGGAACAGAGCACAACCTCAGAAGCAGCGCCAGAGCAGCTTCCAAGTCACATTGATGAGTCAAGCTCTCTGCAACTTGACTCTAAGCAACGATCCTCAAGCGAAGACGTACGCAAAAAAGCACCAACGACCCAACAACCTGAATCTATCGTACAACGCACGCAGAACGAAGGCGAGTCGGAGGCTCCAGAGAGCCTTGAGTCGAAAGCTGTTGCTCGGCCCTCGCAGCAAGAAGCGCAATCAGTACCTTCAGAGCTTCATCAACTAAAGCCTATTTTACATCCTTCACAGCAAGACGACAGACCTATCGCAGCAGAAATTTCCGCAAAGCCCCCGCCGCCTGTTATTCCCAGCCGTCCTCCCAAGCGAAGGGAACAAGTCCAAGCGGAGGAGAAACCGAAATCACCGTCGCCTGTCCAATCTAGGAAACCACCTGCGATACCTGACCGGCCTAAACCACAGGTGCCACAACGACCTCCTCGGCCGGTTAATCGAATCTCCGAAGAACGGTTGGCTAAGATCACCTCTGGGGGCTCATCAGATGCGGCTCCACCCCCGGCTGTGAAACCCAAACCGGCAATTCCGTCACGCCCTGGCGGGCCTAAGATTGCGGCGCTGAAAGCTGGATTTCTCTCAGATTTGAACAATCGGTTAAAGCAAGGGTACCAGGAACCAAAGCCACAGGAAAAGGACAAGGAGGATGAGGCCCCAGCTGAGAGGGGGCCTCTAAGCGATGCTCGTAAAGGTAGAGCGCGCGGCCCTGCAAGAAGGAAACCTGCTGCCAAGCCGGTTCCAGAAGCAACAAAAGCGGAGGCGCCACGGCGGCCCCAAGTTACGCTCGTCGGACCATGGGATATGTGGACTGTTGGCAGGGATGGCGTTTTGTTACTGTCTCGAGAATTCAAACAGGCTGAACCTTCAGAGAAACAAGAAATCACTCCAGCAGACGTGTCCAAAGCTAACGACCAAGAATCCGAGACGGTTCCGAGTAAGACGGCCGAACTATCGTCTTCTCCTGAAACTGAGGATGATAAAGCAGCGGAAAACCTGCCGGAGAAATCTTCTCCTCAGATCGATGGTTCAGATATCCCCATCGAGGAAGCCATCGCCTCCCTCTCTCCAAAACTAGAGCACACTTCGTCCACCGAAACCCACCCTGAGATCTCTTCCGAAGTGGACCCCTTTCCTGCATCGTCTACGAAATTAGAGGACACACCGGACGCAAAACCTTCGAATGCCTCTGTATCTGAATCGAAAGAAGAGAGACAGGTTGAATCTGAGGAAGCCGAGCCCCAAGGTGCGAATATGGAGGACAAGGTATCGCCTGCATCAGCAGCAACCTAGACGAGCCTACTATCTCTGATTGTCTATCTTGTGTGTTCATATTTATTCGTTTTGTATAGCCTTTCAGCTGCATAGCCTTAATTATATACACACCATTGCGAATGCCAGAGTTCTTTTGTAACCGTAATATCGGTTCCCCTTGCTTTGGATTATAACTCTCAATCCTGATCAGGTTATCTCTTCAAGTACGTATATCCTCATGTTTGCTCAAGAGAACTCAGAATGCAACTGAGATAGATTCCGGGACTTTACAGCTATCAAACTTCTTCGACCATAGCTCTAACACACGCGATATCCTCTTCATTATTAAACTATCCATAGATATAAATGCATTACTGCTCCACAACAAAAATATGTCTTAAACCGCAGGCAAGAAAAGAACAGAACGTCACGATCCACCATTAGCCCTTATCCTGGCAGTATTATTGTCCGACGCGCAAAATGCACTAACACTCCATATGTGAGAAAAAAAGCCAACCACTGCGCAGAAATAACATCAAGCAAAGCTGAAAACTGGGTCCCATACCCATTTTGGTTTCTTCTTAGAGTCGACTCTTTCCCTGCCGTTTCATATGGTGTACACCAGAGGAGGAAAGGGGGCCAGGTGGAAGATTCAATAAGATATGACATGATAAGACACAGGGCAAACAGCCCAAGGGGTAGGGTAGAAGGCAAAAAAAGCCACGCCCGCCAGAACATAAAAGAGTAAAACATAGAGCAAGGGAGTATAAATGAAGCAGAAAGGACAGGCCTGCAAAAAGACATTGATCAAAGCCAAGTATTAAAAACAGGGGCACACCAAGGGGTACAATGAAGCAAGAGGTCAAAGAAAGAAGCGCCAACCTGCGTCGGAATTTTTTTGTTTGTCAACATAAGAATCAAAAGAGAGAGAAAAGCACAAGACTCAATATCCAAATAAAGAGGCAAAATTAACGCCGCCGCTGTGATTATCCCTTCCTCCGCCTCCCCGGTCCTGCCCAGGCTACAATCTGGGAATGGAAGCAATCATATGAAATGGATATATGATAGAAACTATGCTTTAGAAAAGAAAAGGAAAGTAGAGGGCCATGCAGCCCCATTCTTAATCTTGGGGTATAACGAAGTGGATAAGGAAATGAAGATGTGGTTTAAGGAAAAGCACCTAGGTGTGGAAGATGTTTGCGGAGAGGAATACGAAAAGAAATATCGCCGTTTCCCCATGTATTCCAAGCACATGGTGGTCGTATGCAAGGAGGTTCCAGGTGATTAAGAAATACCTCTGATTGTTGACGGATTTTCTCGGAGCTATTTTCTGAAGCTTTCGACGCCTAGTATCGGTACTTCAACCATCAGATCGCAGGGCACGCCTTCATCACGCCTCCGCTGGAAAAAGCTATCGCATTCAGAGACGATCATCGCCCATTCTGCCAGCGCTCGACCGGCATACTTGCTTGCCGCGGGGCTGTGATCTCCCACCAGCTGCTGCGGGGGAATAATAGGAGGGGAATCTTTGGCGGGAACGCGAGGACCTTGAGCTGCGAGCGAATCTTCCGTTCCTTCGCTCTCGGAACCATTCTCTGAGCCAGCCTCAGAGTATGTGTTTGAGGCCGATCCGGACCCTGAATCAGACTTGCTCAGCTTGTTCATTTGCCGAAGTGACTGGAGGAAGACCTGCGTTGGGGCCGGGAGACTGGGTGGGTAGAGACGCCGATTCCTCCCCGGCCACTTCTGACGGTCTATCCATTCGAGACAGAAGCGGAAAGTGTATGCTACATGTGGCTTGTGGGGTACTTCAGAGTCAGATTGCTCTCCATTCGCCAATTCCTGACGGCCCAGGTTGGAGGTATCCGAGTTCTGCGAGCTTTCTGTATGTTTCATATGTTCCGGCTCCTCTGAACTGCTACCTGGGGGTGTCACTTCACCGGGCTTATGATTTGGGGTATTGCTGAATATAGACTTCAACATTCTCCATCTTTTCTTTGGTTGCTGCGTTGCGGTCCCAGGAGCATTGTTGGTTCCGATTTTCGAATGTGTAGGACCAGATCCGTTCGATTTGGACGCCAAGGAGGAGGGAACAACGTTGTCTAGGTATATAAACATGCTAGGCGGTGGGGGTAGAGAGTCGTTTCTGATGATTATGATGCGGCGACCTGGAGCGGGGGTGCAGGGAGCTGTGGACAGTGGCGCCGACAACTGCTTCTCCGCCCTTGATTGATAGAAAAGGAAATAGCCCCAGATAGTCCCTAGTCTATTTAACAGGATACGATAAATTTGTCTGTCGTAGATTAGCAATGGACATAGTCCCACGGCTAAAGGTCAACTCACTTGTCCAAGGATGATGGATCACTGTTTAGACGGGCCACTCTCCAACAGAGTAATCTGTGGAAGTAAGCACGGACCATGGGACTCCAGTGGCTAAAGTAATGATAGAAGAGCCGTTCGTCGAGGAGAAGTCGTAAACATAGCTGGTCCTTCCGGTCGTCTTGCTGGTTTATTGCATCCCAAACAACGAATATAAACGCGAACGCTCGAATCTCCGTGACCACATTGTTGCTCTTCATCATTTGCACCAAGACTTCAAGCCAAAAGTCCCAATCTAAGAGATCCGATTGGCCGATCGACCGGCAGTAAGGAGGGATAATCGGTATGAGCTCTTCGGCAAAGTCGCAGAGAACGAAGCAAGCGCTGTGGTCGAAAAGCGAAGTTTTGCGAGCAGCCAACTTGAGGATTCCGCAAAACGACTCCGCGAAAGCCTTTTTCGTGGGATGTGGGATAGAGGGATCCATAAGGATGTTCTTGAGTATTAGAATCAGCCTATTTTCGGACATAACGCGCAATGTATTAGTAGCTCCAAGAGGCAACACCGCGGCCGCGGCCGTTGCGTCGGCTCCGTCAATAAAGTCATCGAAAGTAGCGGATGTCGGTCCCTGAATATTATCCTGTAACTGTATGGAAGGCTGTTTGTTGATTGTGTTTTCCAGCACTATCAGGATTTGAGCTTCAACAGGGACGAGGCCAGGAATATAGATACGTTTGGATGTATCCGTTTCAGGTGGAAGAAATTCGGAAACGAGCAAATGAAAGTGCTTGACAAAGACGAACAGGAGATCGGTGTCACGGCCACACCAGCGTGAGACCCATGGTCCAAACCAATTAATGTGAGAAGTGCAAAGGGGAACAGATGCGTTGCAGCGCAAAGAGCGGACCAGAGCGGCGTGGGACGTGAAACTCAAGGACCTCACGGCTGGTGGAAACCGGGACGAAATTTCTTGCGAGATCATAGCCCTGGTCCCGCGATTTGGATCCAGTTTATGTTGGTTTATAATTCTTCTCAGTGAATCGGATCCCGGGTTCCACAGTCGAACCAATACATCTGCCACCTCTCGGCAAAAGAAGAAAGCATATGCACAGGTTTTGCCGGAAAATGAAACAAGGCTAGCCGGTGTGTGCCTGGTGGACATTCTGTCGATACAGTACGCCAACTGAGACAGGAGGTTCTGCGAAAGGATATTCCGAACGTTGTGATGTATAGATTCAACGAGAAAGTCGGATCCGATCGATTCCAGGGAGGTATTGGATCTTCCAACAAAATCGGACTTTTGGCCCATAGTTGGTGTGCCAGTTGAAGATTGAGGGAATGGTGGAACTCGCCATTCTGGTCTCGACATAATAGCCACTATAGCCTCCAGATATACCGGCCTATCAGTACCGGTAATGGATTGACTTGTTCTCCCGCTGATGGCTTCTAGCAATCCTATCCACCACTTATTCAAGATATTGACACGCCTATCCAAATCTTCGGCGCGTAACGTTTTATTCGACGGATGATCATAGTAACGCGCGAGGCATGGCAGGAGGGACGAGCGAATGACATTGGCCTTGAGAGAACTTGACTTGGATTGAAACCTGGATTGTTTAGTTGCGGTCAGAATCAGAAGATACTGGTCTATACATACTTCTGAAAGTCTGCATCCAGACCTCTAAAAACGCTCCACAGCTCATCTTTCCTCCGGGGAGGGTCTGGTTTCAATCTGGTTGTATCTGGTGTAGGGTTTTGAGGAAGAGGTGGCACTTCCTCCTTGGACAGCCCAACGGATGCAGCTAGGCGCTCCAGGGAAGACTTTTTCCGTAGAGTTTTCTCAGATGGAGACTTTGGAATCGACGCTGAAGCGTCGTTTTTCCCCTTTCCGGAAATTGACCCGAAACGCCTGCGATTTCGTTTGCTTAAGAGGCTAGTAGGACGAGGGTTATCAGAAGCTTGGTGGTTGGTAGTTTCTCGAGCTGGTTCAGCGGACGCTGTAGTTTTGACCGCTGTTTCCGAAGCAATTGTAGCAGCTTCGCTGGACAATAACGAATGACGCTTGTTATTCCGCACAGGCCGCGAAGGAGACGGGGATCGTGAAGTCCTCCATCCCTTTCGAGTGAGGTTGACAATAGCTCCAGAAACAGTGCTCTTCTTCGAACGAGAGTCTCGTTCCTCGTTCCCAGCAGCCTTTGTATTATGCTCGTCGGTGCCATTTGTCTCCTCCTCGCCGATTGTAAACGCAGGCCCGTTCTTATTCAACCTGTCTTTTGAGCGAAGTGAGGACTGGCGTAGTATTTCCTTTCCGGTGGTGAAGTTGTCATGCTGTAGGTTCGCCTGCGAGTCTGTGGGTAGCGTGAAGTTGACCTCTGAAAACGTTCTCTTCACGGAGTCGCTATCTCCGTCGGGGTTGAGAGGTGGTAGGTAGTTGTAGCTTGCGGAACGAGTTATATGAGACAAGCCACGGCCATCTTGAGCATTCGCTTCTATGGAAGGCATAATCGCGAAAGCAAGTGGCACAAACGAGTGACGTTGGAGGGCGCAAGCTAGAGGAGAGACCAGCTCCCCGGGAGCAGTAGATGTGTTCAGAAACAGTGTCGAATCATCGATCTGGGATTAATTCGAGATCAAAGTCGACCAGCGATAGACCGATACAGGCAGACTAGAGTCTCGAAGGGCAAACGATCCGTCGAGAGGAGCGGGAGGGCGGAAAGGTGTGCGGAGGACGTTGGCGTGCAAGAAAGCGATCTTCCTGACGTTCACGCCAAAAACGAACGAGTGACGATCGTGCAACGATTGGCGTCCACGGGAATTCCGGAGCAAGGCGCCCAGTCTCCAGTTCCTCACATCCCCAGCTGCCAGTGGAGCAAAGATGGTCGGTCAGCCCTTGTGTGTCGTTCTGGCGGACTATCTTCACAGAAGCTGGCGAGCACACGCTTGGCAGAGGGAATGGTGAAATGTCGACGTTACAGCCCTAGAAGGGAATCGAGGGACGGCGGAACAACGGGATCATCGTGAGACATTAAGTTTGGAACGATGTTTTGTTTCACCCAGATATATGATTATTTTTCAGTCGTCATTCTTCATTCACCGGGACAATCTCAGCAATATTAGAGGGAGCCCAAGTCTCCACGGGCGGAGCGAGAGGACAAGGCTTGGCCGTTTGAGCCGCATCTTCATCAAAGAAAAATCTACGCTGCTCCTTGCTTCATTCCCGCTGTTTGTTTCTGCTGCAGGGACGAGTTATACAGTTGATTCAGCTTTACTTCCAGCCAGTTCCCATGGCTCACATGGACCACAGAACCAGGTTGGACTCCCAGGGATAAAACTCCAGCGAAACAGGTCAATTCTTCAGGCCTCTTCCAGCATCTGTCGACGTTTCATCTCGAGCGTGCACGCTATTTATGTTCTGTTCGTACATGACGTTTGGGCAGGAAGCTAAGGCAAGCCAAGAGGCTACCCGGTCTCCATTCTCTCAGCCACCTTCGCCTCCTGTTAAAAATAACCGAAGGAGAATACCAAGGATGAGCGTGAAATTCAAGATATCTTCAAGCCACGGAACTGATTCTGAGCTACCAGCCCAGGAAGAACATAGAATTCTGCTACGAGGACTGGGATTGAGAATTTCTTTTGCCACCTAGGCCCGGGTGAAAATCCTCGACGCACGGCGAAGAAACGGATATAGACATCAAGTTTCCGACTGGCCCCGTTGGCAATGGGCGTGCTCATTCATTCCGAGTCATTGATGTATATGCGGGCAAGCGGTCGACTTAACATTCTTAACGCGCCAAATAGCATAACAAACCCCTTCACGTCATATATGACCGTATCAGCCCTGGAGGCTGTTGCACCGTGAAGTCTCTCCCTTCAGGCGACGTATCGACGAGCAGATGGAGGGAGAGTTTTCCAGAATGGAAA